>JAEQBH010001383.1:0-478138 GCA_016808115.1 Tetrastigma voinierianum
CTTCTGTTCATCAACTGTTCCATTGATTCTGGCTTCTGCGGCTAGTGCTCCTTTGCATCACCTTTCTTGCTTGCCCGTTTTCTTGATTTTCTTGCACTTTGAAATTCTTCATTCACAACTGGCGAAATTGATATGAGACCATATGAAATTGGTGAAAATCAACCCGACTTTGGTTATGATTGGATTGACACGATAATTTGGCCTCCAATTCCTGCAAAAACTACAAAAACAGCCTCGGAATGCAATTAGAAGTGCAATAGGGACCCGAACATGTCAATTGGGTTAATTATAATAATTAGTACACAAAAAGCGCTCAAACCTATTAAAAATATGGTTCAAAATAGCACTTTTGGACACTAATCCACACCCCCAACCTACACATTGCTAGTCCCTTAGCAATGAAAAAGTAGTAAAATACATATAAAACTATAAAAAATAACGTTCACAAAATGGTACTTAAAGGTTGTGATGATAATGCCTAACCACGCAAGTACAAATCATCAAGCGTGTCAATGACTATCATGAGAGAGAATGAATGCCATAAAAAATTTAAGTATTAAAGAGCCTCCTTTCTTGGTAGATCAACGGCGAAACTTCACCAAAATCTAAGTGTTTTGTTTGATCGGATCTCCATGATAAGTTGTCAAGCGCACTCTCCCCCGACCTAGCTACTACCACGACCTAGCATGCTAACGACTTAAATAGATCCAGGATACCTCTTACATTCCTGATTATTTTTGCGTTGTAGGGTGCAATGGTGAGGAATCGACCTCACCAAAGTCCGTGTAACGAGGATCTCTGGAGTGACTCCTGACGATTAAGGCTTAGGGCACGAGTCATAAGGATCTTTCGACCCGCAAGCTCTGAGTTTCACCCCGGACTTGAATGATTTCGAGACTCCGGCACCTACAACGCTTCGCTCACCCATCCACCCATGCTCAGACAAGTCTGTGACTCGACCGATGAAGGTTTATGGCACCCAGGGCTTTAAAGGCTTTTCGCCGTATACCCCTCGGGCCGTGTTCGGGTTTAGTAGTGTTCTGATTTTTATTGTTTTCCTTTTTTTTTTTCTCGTTTTGCTTCTTTTCTTTTTCTACGGGGGTCCTTAACCTGTGCGTACGGTCAATGAAACTAGGGTAGGTTATGAAAGTAAAGGAGGTTGCCTTGGGTTTTCGACTATCATTGGGGAAACCTCTTGTGTGCTCTGTGTGTGGTTAGCTAAAGGTGGAAGAAAATGTCGAGAAGTGTAGAATTCAAGCCAGTAATTCACTCAGCAGCATGGAATCAATCTAGCATCAATAGAGATTGGACAAAGTTTAAATTTTTCAACTTGAGGTTAGGCCAAAACCCTGAAAATTTTGATTGCAAATTTGGTCGAGATTTTTGAAAAACGAGGCGCGTAATTATATGACTTTATAGAAAAGGGGACCCGGTAAGCCTAAACATCACAAAATGTGCTTGAACAAAATAATAAACAAAACATAAATACAAGCCGCTACCTTTGCTAACTCTCCCCCGGCAAAACATCTCGATTGTGTCCAGAAATGGGGCTCGGATTGAAAATTAGAGAAGGAAGTGTTACCTCATGATGAGATGTGATCATTTCTAGATAGGAGACTTCACAAGCTCCATCGACACCTTATTCATTTCAGTTAGGACTGAACAAACTGAGTTAGGAGAAGAAAGAAAAAAAAGTGACGATTGGAGCATTTTTAAAGTTACACTTTCATGTAATCAAAAATGTTTTTCTGGCCATATTTGGATTCCTACACTCTCTAAGCTTTCCAACGGTGCAGAACACTAAAAACGGAGTTCGGATGAAAAGTTATAAGCGAAACAAAATTGGGAGGCAAAGTGGGGCCTGACGAAAAATTTATTTGCTATAGTAATTTTCGTAAGCTAGCGAAAAATTTGACTTATAGCAATTTCGCAAACATAGAAATTTTAAGCTATGTCTTCTTGAAAATTTTTTAAATTTTTTTGAACTTTTTTTTTTTTTGAAAAATCCAAATAAAATATAAAATAATAAAATAAAATAAAAATATAATAAATATATATAAACGATTTTTTTTTAAATTAAATTTTTGTTTGTTTTTTTTGAAATAAAAATAATATAAAAAAAAGAAAAACAAAAAACGTTTTTTTTATTTTATATATATATATATATATATATATATATAAAATAAAATAAAATAAAATGGAAATCTTGTCTGTTTTGTCTGTAGTGGAGCCTTTGTTGATTTCGCTATAAAGAGCATGCATTTAGCTAGCCTAGGAAATGCCTTTGTTCCTAAGCAATTTTGATTTATTTTGTCTCACAAAAAAATTTCTACAGAAATTTGTGAAATTTCGCTAGTATGAGAATTTACTCATGCATGAGGTACTAGCATTTCGGTAGGATTATGAGGATTTCGCTATAGTTCACGAAGCTTCCTCTTTACGATTTTTTGATCAGGCTTCAAGAATTTGCACAAAAAGCTGCAAAATTAATGTTGAAAAAATTGAAAAATTCAGAGAAAAGTAAAAATTATTACAAAAACATAAATTAACTAAAATTAGAAAATCTAAGAAGAAAAATTGATGAAATCAAAATAAAATACGATAAATAAAACAAACTAAGAAAAATGAAAACCAAAAGTGGGGAAATTGTGCTCCCCCGAGCCCTCCTTAGGCCTTTGGAGGCTCTTTGGGCCGGCGAACTGAAATGTTGGGGTTGAGGTGCTCCAATCCGAGCCGTGGCGCCAGGAACCATCCACTATGCCAAATGCGGTATGCATTTGCCATCTTGTTTGAGGTAGTGGCAAAATTCATTACAATGGCCACTAACTTCTTGAAGTTTTTTAGCATGGGCCGTGATGGGGTGGCCTTTTTGGTGGGTGCTTCAGAGGTTGGTTGTGGTGCGATGACGAGAATATGCAGCGGGTATACTTGGTTGGTGGGTTGTGTGATGGGCTTTTGGTGGCTTGGGCGTGCTTGGTGAGGTTGATTCCATGGGTGGTTTTTGAAACAAGCTCTTTGGGTTAATCCGCCTCTTCACACCTCCTCAATCAGCAATGGTTGTTTCCCTTCTTCTCCCACGAGCGACAAACATCACCAGCGAGGATTCAAAATTTTCTACCGGGCCTTCTTGTGGGCTCTTAGCGGCGAACGCAGCTCCTCCACCATGGTGCCCGCCCAGGCACTCTTATCTGCATGATCAATTGTGGCAGAGCTTAAAAATTGAACAAGTTGTCAATTTTAGCTCCATTTCACTTTGAAGTCCATTAATCTGCTTGTTGGGGCTCTCCAGCGTCTCGAATTTCTATTACCTGAACATTCACTACCATATTATCCTCTATGAAATTGTCCACTTGTTTGCTCCAGGTCGGGATGACTTGTTAATGAGGGATAAGGGTGGTGGTTCTTTGAAGTGGGGGCATAATATGGATGTTCAGGATGTGCATATTGTGGAGGTCTTAGTTCCCATGAGGAATTTGTGTGATTCCCCCAACTATGGTTGTAAGTACTACCATATGGTGAACTCATCCATTGGTTTCTATAGTCCCTCATGGACATGTAGCTCTAGGGTTACCCTCATGGAGTACTCTTGTATTACTCTCCCTCTAAGTGTTCCATTTGGTTCGATTCAAGTTCTTGAGGAATTGACTTTCTAAGTAGCACACGCCCAGGTTTCTAATCCGCGGGAATGGATTCTGCGGCAAAAGCGGTACCGCAAAACAACCGCAAGCGATCCTGTGACCTTTGTTTTTTTTTTTGTTGAAGTATGCGGAAAAAAAACCATGCGGCTTGATGAAAAAATAAAGGAAAATTTCACGAGAACTTGTGATGAAGATCACAAGTGTTCCACGGCTTCGTCAAATATTGCTTAGGCACCATCCGGCAGGCGCCATTTGATTCGTGCCCGCGGTAGGGTGATTCGGAATCAAATTTATATTCCTAAGTTCCTCCTACTGAAGTAGTCAAGCTCTTGATATAAGCGATTCTAAGTCGAACACGGGGATGAGTTTTCTTCGTACAAATGATTTGAGTGAAGTCGAAAATGGTGAATTTAGTTTGGATTTTAAGGCTTGGGAAAAGCGGGGAGTTGATGGTTGGCAAGCGAAATTTAAATAAAATAAAATGTAAAATAGAGCTCCTTGAAGCATTGGGCCACGAGTTTAAGATCCTAGAGCTAAGCGAGAGGTCCCGGGTTAATTTCCTCGCGTTAGGGGAGGATGACATATAGTCATCTCCCCGAACGGATGATCTTCATTGGCATTAAAACTAACCTAATAATTTTCCTTTTGATAGAAAGCATTTATTTAGCATTTATGAGTTAACTACGGTGAAAATCTATCTTATTTCGTCTATGATGATTCGTAAAAGGGTAGCTAATGATCTGATGGATCTAAAAATAAGTCCCCCTTTGAACCACAGATTACCAAGTGATCAAAGTGGATGCACTTGCGGTGAAAACCTAGCCCTTAACCTCGGTGGCTCATAAATGGCAGCTAATGGATATCCAGTGTATCTAAAGCTAAGAATACACTAAACCACAAAGCTTGCCAAGTATTATTGAATGTGCTAAACACAGAAATGAAAATTTGGGAACGAAATGACAAAACCTGCTGCTTGGAAAAACGGAGAACCATAAGCGACCTGCGGATCCACCCCAGTGACCTTCACTTCAAGGAGGAAGGGTTTAGCCCCTCATCACCCAGTTGTCATCCTTGGAGGGTGTTTGGCACCCGAAAGTGAGAGAAAGAGAGGAGAGAAGAAAGAAATGGAACAAAATAAAAGCTGCGTCTTTGAGAAAAGATTAAAAGTTAGAGTTACAAAATCTATAAGTTGGCTTTTATAGCCCATTGATAATGTGAAATGACAAAAGACCTAAAATATGAAATTACAAGTAGGAATGAAGTGGTAATTATACAAGCGAGTCGTTGGAATCAAAAATATCCAAAATCGGGGCAGCCATTTTATTTGTCACGGGGAATTTTTAAGCTAGCATAGCGAGAAAATTTCGCTTAACTAGCGAAATTTCGCTAATTTAGCGAAAATCACGAATAGCGAAAATGGAAGATTATTTATCACGATGTTCGTAGCTAGCGAGTGCCAAGCAACCCTGCAAACGCTAATATAGCGAAAATTTGCATTTTATTTATGCCGCAGCTGTTAATATCATAGCGAAATTCCAGGCGTGGCGGTACGGCTTCTTTGTTAAATCCTTTGTTCCATTGATTCACGCTTCTGCATTTCTTTGCTCATTTTGCATCCTGCCTGACTGCTTGCTTGCCATTTTTCTTGATTTCTTCACCTTTTGAAATTCTTCATTCTGGCTTGCTTGAAATTGATATGAGACCATATGAAATTGGTGGCATCCAGCCCGACTTTGGTTATGATTGGATTGACACGATAATTTGGCCTCGATTCACTTAAAACTACAAAAACAACCTCGGAATGCAATTAGAAGTGCGATAGGGACCGAACATGTCAATTGGGTTAATTATAATAATTAGTACTAAAGCGCTCAAAACCTATTAAAAATAGGGTTCGAAAATAGCCAACTTTTTGGACCTTGTCAGCCAGGAGTAAGAGCGAGAAAGAAAATGATTCGTTAGGTATTGGATCCACAGAGGCTGTGGATGGATTGGGCTCCTTATATCGTACTATGTTGGCTAACCCAAAAGAAGGGGACATCCACATAAGTCAACACATTACTAAACATGTGTTTTTCTATCATATACTCTATTCTAGAGCTGCATAAACCTTGGCTCTGATACCATCAAACTGTGACGCCCCAAACTCGACACACGGTGTCAAGCGAGGGTGTCATTTTTTCCTTTTTTCTTATAAACTTATAAACTTTAAGCTTGTTCATTCATATAATGTTAAACATTTAACTTGTAATATATTATGTAGCAGCGGATTACAAAATATATACAAGCTCCATACATGGAAGTGTTCAATATTTACAATATTTACATTACTTACAAAAGAAACAAAAATACATATACCTTAGACTAAATGGTCTTTCAGTGGGTACCTAGTGATGTGTTGACTTTGATTGCTAATGTGGATTGTCCTATCCTCCGGTTTCCTCTTTTGTACCTATACGGATGAAACACCCATACTAAGCTTATAGATTAGTGGGAATAATACTCGTGGACGACCCCTAATAAGGATCATCTCACTATAGATACATGCATATACTTAGGACAAATATAACATTTACATATACTTATCCATTTCTCATATCTATTTTTTCATAACATGTTTAATTTCATATCATATTTCATATACTTTTCATGTCATCTTACACTTTATTTATTGTTCTTGTAACCATATACTATCATCACATAGCAGTGCTATGCTTCTCATATCATGTCATATATCATATACATCTCATTTGCGTATATTTCTCATTTGCTTATATGTTTCATGCTTGCATAAACCTTAGAAGTGGATACGGGAAAGAACTGTATGTACCCGAAGGTACTATCACTGTATGAGACAGTGATCTCTATTTGTATGACCCAAACGGGGCCGCTATAATGATCCAAACGGGATCTATGTCATCGACCCAAACGGGGCCTCGATATCTGTAAATTGTATGTTGCAGCAATTGTATCCCTATAGGCATGCCTATCTATCCAACTATCAGGTCATAAGCAGATAATTAGTTTTATTATGTTTTCTTAACAATCTTTCAGGTATTAGAAAAAGATATCTCAAAATATCATGTATACTTATGAGATATTCATTATCACTTTATATAACTGTCTGATTATATAACCTTTATAAAAGAATTTTAGTTTCCATAGCTAATTGACCTCAAAAAGTTCTGGCGACTCCCGAGTCCATTTTTCGGCTACAATTGTTGACCCTCTGCTTGAGATTGTTAGAGAAAGTAATCTTCTAACTCAATATACCCATACTTGTCTTATGGTTCCAGAACATGTATCATTTAGACTTTTAATTTAAATTGAATGGTCTAAACATTAGAACTACTTCTAGACAATTTCGGGAACATAATGGAATTGTGTCTTATATTGAAAATTTTACGGGAATATTAAAGACATGAATTTGACCATACTTTCTTCATGAGTTATTCTCCCAGATGTCTAGTTTGTACAAAATTTTGAATCACCTCATTTGGACAGTATAACTTCAAGTTATGATTTAAACAAGATTACTCGATTAAAGGGCTGTTTTGAATAAATTTTAGGGACGGGTGTCCCTTATTTTGACAAATTTTCTAGGTCCAATGGGGTTCAAATTTGGATATACTTATTTAAGGAATATTTGTTCTCCTAGAAGACTAGTTTACCTAAAAATTTGAATCACTCAATTTGGATGAGTGAAACTCAACTTATGGCATAAATACCAAAACTGCTCCAAAATCCAAAATTTGTATCGAGTGGAACCGGAATGGACTAGAAAGCAGGCTTCACTTTGACTAATTTTAATTGCCACAGGTCAAATTTGCATACCTATTTCATGGAGATTTGTTCTTATTTATCTGGTTGCAGGTACGAATCACTCAATTTAGATGAGTGATGGCCAAAACAAAAACATAGGTTTAAAAAAAAACTGACAACATCTCCCCTAAATACCAACATTTTCTCTATAAAATTTTTTCCTCCATTGAGGACCATAACTAAACCAAACAACCATTCCAAAAAATGATTCTACACAAAAAGAGGTATTCCAAACCTCCAAACAAGTATCCCTATACATATCCATACAAACAATTCCATAAAAATCCATACAAGTTCCATACAAATCATAGAAATCCATACCTTTGCTCTTCTTTTCTCCTTCATTCTTCCTTCTCTTCCCTCCTCTTCTTTTTCTTCTTCTCCTTCTCTTCTCTTCTCCTTATCTATTTTTGCCCTATCCCCAAAGACCAAAAGATATTGTTGGCTTTAAGATAAGGCCATGTTTGGCCTTATCATTTACAATTCTTTCCTATTTTGCATGTAGGTCTTCATCTTCATTTATTTGCAATTCCACTTATTCAAATTCTACTTTGGCATACAATCTTTTATTCTTATGTCATTTGAGTCCTTGATTGTCAATTTACCAATTTACCCTTGACTCTTGAATTAATTCCGAATTTTGCTTATTTTTTTTTAGCTTTATTTTATTTTTCTCACTTAGCATTTACATTCCGAAAAAAATATACATTTACTTTTAATATACCCCAATCATGTTATAAATTTTTTCATGGTATAATTTAGGGTACAACTCTCTCCTCAAAAAGAATTTAGGTCTCGAAATTCATACCACGAATCGAAGGATTTGCGGTGCTGGCGCTCTCATAGTTTAGCCGGCTCCCAGTGGCTGCCTTCTACTGCCATGGTGTTGCCAGAGCACTTTCCCTAACGGTACTTGTTTGTTTCGCAACTGTTTCACCTCTCGAGCTAGAATAGCCTTTGGCTCCTCATCATATGACAAATCAGCCTGTACTTGTATCTCTTGCACTAGTAGTATGTGCGACCTATCAGAACGGTATTTCCAAAGCATAGACACATGGAACACATCATGCAACTTGGCTAACTCTGGAGGGAGTGCCAAACGATATGCCCTGGGGCGGTCGTTCGAGTCTCATATATTTATAAACCTCGGACTATTTCCTTTCTTATTGAGCGGTAGAATTTTCCTCCTGTGATACTTTTAAGAAGACATACATCACCCACTTCATATTCAATGTCCTTCCTTTTCAAATTGGCATATGACTTTTGTCGATCGCGGTAGCCTTTAACCTTTCTTAGAATAACTTTGAACTTTTTCTTATATCTTTTACTATGTCAGGACCAATCACTTTATGCTCATTGATTACATCCAACACACAAGAGTTCTACATCTCCAGCCATACAAAGCCTCATATGGTGTCATGCCAATCACTTGATTGATAGCGTTGTTGAAAATTTATCAATGGAATATACCTATCGACTTCCGGTGAATTCCATTACATCCGACATATCTTCGAGCACTTGAATGGAAACCTCTCGAATTGTCCATGCATGCAGTGGAATCACAATATTGGAAATTAATCCGAGTTCCCAAGGCTAACTGTAATTCCTTCTAGAATTTCGATGTAAATCGCAGATCTCTATCAGAGCATAATGAATATGATTTTCATGTAATCGCACAATCTACGTTCATATACTTTCGGCTAGTCGATCCATAGAATAATCAATCTTAGTTGGCGGTATAAAATATAGGCCTACTTTGTGAGCATCAGCAATCCACCAGACAGTCATGTTTTGTTGCATGAGGAAAACTTCGACACAAAATCCATGGTAATGTCCCACTTCCATTGAGGAATTGGAAGGGGATTTATGATTTGTTGGAACTTGGTGTTCGGCTTTTGACTTGTGACCGTCAAACATTTAAATACGTGCTTCGGTCACATCTCTTTTCATTCCTTTCCACCAATAATGATGTTTAGATCACGGTACATCTTGTACCTCAGGATGAATGGTAAATACCGTATTATGAGCTTCAAATAGTAACTTTTTCTTTAGCTCTTTATCATCTGACACACATAATATGTTCTGGAAATACAAACTTCCTGCTTCTATTATTGAAAAATCAATCTTATCACCATCTCTGACCATCTGTACCTTTTTCTACATCTCTTCATCATTTTTCTGATCATCTATAATCATTTTCTTTAAAACAGACCGCGCTTTTAATTGAGCTAATATAGCTCCATCAGATACTATTCTCCATTCACTGCACTGTATTAACAAAGTTGTCATTGCCTTTCTACTTAAGGCATTTGATACCAAATTAGCTTTTCCGGGGTGGTAATCTATTATGCAGTCATAATCTTTGAACAACTCTAACCACCTCTTGATTCGTGCCACGGTAGGGTGATCCGGAATCAACAAAATTTGTTTCCTATGTTCCTCCTAACTGTAGTAGTCAAACTCTTGCGATGCATAAGCGATCTAGGGTCGAACACGGGGATTGGTTTTCATCCCACGAATGATTCGCATTTATGTTTGAAAATGGTGAGACTTTTGTTTGGATTTTAGTTTGGTTAACATGAGGAGGTTGATTGTTCCTTTGGATAAGCCCGAAATGGTTTAAATGAAAGTGTGAAATGGTAACCTTGAAGGCTTGGGTCACTAGCTTGATAAAATGGGGTTATTAAGGTGTCCTCGGGTTATTTCCTCGCATTAGGGCAAATAACATATAGTCAAAGCCAAAAAGATCGGATCTTTGTTTTAAGTATAGAAACTAACCTTAGAACCACTCCTATTTGGAGTCTAATCAAATACTAAGCATTAAATGTCGATCGGTTTGAAACCTAGCATTTAACCTCATTTCAATGGCTCGTGTGACAGCTCTAAAAGATATCCGTTAAATCTACCATTAAGAAATGCTGCTTGAACCACTAAGCATAGTATTGACCCAGAAAGGAAAGACATTAATTGGCATTAAACCCTAGTTTGGAAAGTTTGGAACCATAAATGCAGTACTTGTATCATTAAAAGCATGAGGACACTGCCAAACCACCAACAACCAAGCTAGCAACCCTCCTCTTCAAGGCGTCGCGACGTTTCTGAATGTTGACTTCTGCATTGTTGACCCAACGTCGTGACGTTGGGATGTCGCGACGTGGGGACGTCGCGACGTGACAACCACTTTCTTGCTTTGCTCCCCATTGCTTCCAAAACTGCTTCCCAATACCGCTCTTTTGCTCCAATGCACTCGCATCCAAACCAAACACCAAATCAGAAGTCTCAGCCACAAAAACTATGAAATTACTATAAAATAAGCCCTCGAAATGAAAACCGACGAGTATAATATGAGTGTTTTAGACACTCATCAACCGCTTCTTTCTCTGTCAAGTACTCACCTTCATTAGAATGGTCTTAATCTCCCCTGCTAGCAAGTTCTACTCGACCACTTGTTTTAGATGGTAAGGGGTGGCCACTCAGGTTTTACACTCATATTTAGCCATGAGGTTTTCAAAAGGTTTGTTACGTAAATGAACCTCCATCACTAATAATGGCTTTTGGTACCTCGAACCTAGAAAGATGTTTGGCTGCAAGAATTTAAGCACTAACCTATGGTCACTGGGTTTTGCAGGATTGTTTTGGAACTTACTTGATGTAATACAACCCACTCCCACCAATATGTAAGTATGACTACAAGATGGGGGAATGTCCCCATGAAATCGATGCCCAAACATCGACACATCTAGACCACTAAAATTGGGTCTGTGGGCATCATATGACCTGCGAGACAATCGAGTCTTGGCATCTATCACATACACTAAGACATTCGTATGCTTCTTAAACAAAGAAGGCCAAGAGAAACGCGATCAGTAAAGACCTTCATTGCCGTCTTCCGGAAGAAAAGTGACCACCACGCACTCGCTGGCAAAGGGCTCGTAATTCCCCTCATTGCTCTTCCTCAGCACACTTCCCGATTATCCGATCTCGCACAAAGATTTAAAACAAGAAGTGGCTCTTCCTAATAATAGAACGGATCTTCGAGAAAAGAAATATTTCCTATCCTGCTCTTTCCAATCGACGGGATTTCCTGCGAGGAATGCACTGGCAATGAGCATACCAGGAGCTTTTTTCCAAACGCATTAGTGATTCTTCTCGTGAAATTCATCATTGATGGGTGGGCCATGAGTGTCATGGCTATCATTAACCTTGAAAGATGGTCTACCACAACATTCTCTACCCCCTTATTGTCTTTAATTTGCAAGTTAAATTCTCAAGGTAGAACTAACTTGATAAGTCTCAGCTTGGCATTTTGCTTGGTCGAAGATATTTCAAAGCGGATCTATAAAAATGATTATATCGACCCAACCAAGTATGCTCGAATTGTCTAATGTGTGTAATTCACGCTAACAATTCCTTCTCTCAGAGTGGTATAGTTCCTTTGTGCTTCATTCAAGGTTTTGCTTGCATAGTAAACTACATGAGGTTTTCCATCTTCTCTTTGGCCAAGTACTGCTCCAATAGCAAGATCGCTTGCATCACACATCACTTCAAAAGGCAACTGCTAATTAGGTGCTCGTGATTTATCAAGTGCTGGGTCAAATGGGACTTCAAATTCTTCAAAGCCTCCCTCGCATTCTTTTTCCCACACAAATTTAGCATCTTTCTCTAGAGGGGTTTAGAGGGGTTTAGCAATCTTCGAGAAGTCTTTAATGAATCTTCTATAGAAGCCTGCATGACCAAGGAATTGCCTAACTGTTTTTACATTTGTTAGAGATGACAATTTGGAAATAAGTTCAATTTCGCTTGTCAACTTCTATTCCTCACTGAAATAATGTGCCCCAAGATAATTCTTGCTGTCCATAAATGGCACTCCTACTTGAGCACTGTGTTCCCTATGCACCTCCAGGACGGCCTCAAGATTAGTCATTACATTCTTCAAAATCACCCATATACAGCGGATATCATCCATGATATTTCATTATGCTACCCACCATATCATCGCTAAACATACTAAGCATATATCTCTGGTAAGTGGTCACGCGTTGTAAAGACCAAAGGCATCCTCTCAGAAGCATATGTGCCAAATGGACAAGTAGCGCGGTCTTTTCCCCGATCTTTCGCAGGTAATCTCTATCTCAAAGTACCAATACCCATCCAAAAGCAATAGAATGGGCGTCCGCAGACTCTCTGCTGAGTCGATCACGAAACGGCAAGGGAAGTGGATCTTTTCGTTTACTTAGTTGAGCCCTGAGACTTTATGCACACCAGTAACCTGCAGTAAGCCCGCAGACAATTCTTCACCCTTTTCATTTTACGCTTGTCACTCCCGACTTCGGGCACCAATTGGCTAGCTTACCCAAGAAATGAAATGGGGTAAATGATACCGGGCTTCGAGCAATTTCAGACTTCAATGCGAACTACTTCCCGCAAGTGGGGATTTAACTCTCCTATGGTCGCCAATGCACTTTAGACTCTTCTTAAATAAATGTGACGGGTGCGGACAAGGTTTATGCCTTTTAAATCAGAAATTTTCCACCCCAATGCCTCGCTGTTTCCTTGAGAGGTGCAAGAGGTTATGCTCTTGTGAAGTGGTCAGTCAGCTGATGAAATCACAACTGAATATCGCTTCATTTTCTTCCAGAACGATACTTTAACTCAACCGAGGCCTCAGAGCTCTAATCACTGAGGTTCCTTGTCTACACGCCGCCAGAGGTAGGATTTCATTTTTCTCCCCTCTAGTACCCGCACTAAGCTCATGCATTGAGGTTCTCGTTGCTCTCCAAGGCACCTTGGACATAACTCTCGTGTTAACACATTCAGATTTGTTGCCTGGCACTGCTCTTCAAGAATCGCATCTATTATAATAGACTCTTCACAATAGTTTTCTCTGAAAGTGCATATGCCTTTTACTCAAATGGAAGATAATGAGTTCTAAGGTCATATTCCCAAACGTGAGTTGCATAACCCCCATTCCGATGGGGCTTATTATAGTATCTGGCAGCCCAAGAATGGCCTTCCTAATATGGGAGGTACATGATTGTCTCCCATCGCACCTACTGTCAAGTACGACAAAACTTAATCGATAGTAAATCTCATTCCACTTTGTATTAAAACATCCTCAATGGTCCTCGTATTTTAAAAGACCTACTGCCAGTGATGGGCGGTGACGGAGGTGGGTTTCGCTTCCCAAGCCAAGCCGCTTGTGATACGGAATATGACAAAAGGTTCGCCACTAGCTCCCAAGTCTAATAAAGGCTTTCTACACTAATGCCTCCAATATTAACCGAGATTGTCGACATCCCGCCTTTATATTTTTACTCGGGAGTCTGCACTCAATGATAGCACTCACTTGTTCGCTTAAAAGGCCTTTTGTTTACATCGGAGGCCTCTTTACCGCATATGTCCTTCAAGAACTTTGCATAAGTGGGGACTTGTTTGATCATGTCAAGGAGAGGAATGTTAATCCTTCACTGTGAAACCCCAACATCGGGCCAGTTAACTGACCTTTTTCTTTTTTCTGAGTGCCCGGAACGGAGGCATGAATCGGGTCTTCACTCTTCCCTTTTCAACTGTTCTTCCTCCGCGACGCCCATCAGGTAGGAGCCGCTTTGGCTAGAGTCGGACCGATGGCCCCATTCTTACCACTTCTTAAAGTCACCACGCCTCGACTTCATCAATTCTTATATTCGATCATTGATCGGTCTATTTCACGCACTCCCTTCCGATGTCACGTGTCCGGAAGGAAATTTCCTTTTCTAACCCCGCAGCCTACGGGTCGACAACCTCGAAATCTCTGCGCATACTGCTCGGGCCTTCTGTTGAGTGAGCTCTCGACCGCCTCAATTTTCTGATTAGTCTGAACATTCAACACTTTCCTCGCTTCTTCCACAAACGTGTGCTCTACCACTCTTTGCTCAAATTCTAGATTGCCCGCTTCATCAGAGAAGAAGGTGAGGCGGCCGCCGTTAGGTCAAGGAAGCCAACCGGTCACAGGTCGAAAGGGATATATACAGGGGGCTTCGCTTCCATGATGTGTTTGGATGATTTCTCAAATCGGGGTTATAGGTGTTGCCATATGAGCATTCTAGTGGTGGCTTATTTTACTCAAGATACGTGCATGTTTCGACAAGGTTCCCCAGATTATCATTGTCTCGATAATTAAAAAAGATGGTGGAGATAGTGTAACTCATTTATCACAGATTTCGTGGAGCCTTTTTCCTTTCTAAATTTCTTCCGCACCTTCCTAGTTAAGGTTGATATCTTTCTTTCATCTCCATATCTCTGAAAGTGCATAAATGCCTCCTCTGGGTGGGTCGACGGCCATCTTTCATTTCCTGATTCCGGTTCATCCTAAGCCTTGGAAGTTTCAACACATAATTCAAGAAATCCATGGCTTCATCTGGATTTTTGCTCAGAAAATCACCTCCACACATGGTTTCTAGAAGTTGCTTCATGGCAGGGGACATACCATCATAAAAATGATTCACTAACATCCATGTATCAAAACCATGGTGTGGACACGCATAGATGGTTCATGAACCTCTCCCAACACCGATAGAATTTCTATCACATAGGTCGAGTAAGTGTGTAGATCCGTCTCTTCAAACTGCTGGTCTTGGTTGTACCAAAATTTCTTTAAAAATTAAGTTTCCTAAGATCGGCCCACTTAATCATTCTCTACTCATGAATCGAGCCATATTTCGTTTATCTGGAGGGTTAAACTTAAATGCTCTAACTTCAACAATTCATACTCCGCTTATACCCTCCCAGGTGCCATGCATTACTCTCAAAATCCCGTATGTGTGAACATATGGATTTTCATTCTCCATACCATGAAACGCAGCTGGGGGCACTGTGTAAGGTCCACCGCTACATCCTTAGCGTGAGGTATGATGCCAGAAGGTGCACTCACCTCTAGGAGGTGTATGCGGTCCCCAATGACTCAGAGTGTCAGCTGATCTTATAGGGTCGCCGCTGATCATTGCCTCGTAGGATCCATTTGGTCACCAGGCACACCGATTTCACACCGCTTCAACCTGCACCTCACCCTGCACCCACTGACATCCTCTATCCTGCCGCATAAACACCTCGTAGCACAAAATTGACACAAGAAAGAACACAAACGAAGTCACTAAAAGGGTCAAGTTAGCTAAAAACAAACCGGATCAGAAGAAATAAAATGGAAGGCAAGAATCGCGCAGCAAAGAAACTTGCGCTCAAACAAACTAAATTCAAAAAGGATTGTGTTGTCACCAACACTGTAATGTGGATTACAAGTACATGTCAACTCCATCATCCGTAGTTTCAGACCATCCCCAAGAACGCGCCATTTGATTCGTACACGGGTAGGTGATCCTAATCAAAAATTTGTTTCCTATAGCCTCCTCCCACCGCCAGAGTCAAGCTTACCAAGAAGATAATGGCCAGTATCTAACACGACGTTTTCATCCTAATGCACGATTCGAGATTTATGTTTGAAAATGGTTAGACTTTTTGTTTGGATTTTTGGATTTGGTTAACAGAGAGGTTGATTGTTCACCGGATAACCTGGAAATGGTTTAAATGAAAGTGTGAAATGGTAATCTTTAAAGGCCAATACAAATTTTTGATAAATTGGGTTATTATGTGTCTCGTTATTTCTCAAGATTAGTAAGGGGGGCCAATATAGTCAAAGCCAAAACCGGATCTTTGTTTAGCTATGAAACCTAACCCTAGAACCACTCCTATTTGAGTCCAATCAAATACTAAGCATTCAATGTCCTAGTCAGTTTGAAACCCCAGCATTCAACCTCATTTCAATGGCTCGTAAATGACATCTAAAGGGTACGCATCTACCATTAAGAATGCACGAACCCAAAGCATGACAAGTATTAACTAAAGGAAAGACATTAATTGGCATTAAAACCTAGTTTGGAAAGTTCGGGAACTATAAATGCAAAAGACTTGTATCATTAAAAGCATGAGGGACACCGCCAAACCACCAACAACCAAGCTAGCAACCCTCATATATTCAAGGCTTGAGGCTTAGCTTTCAAGCATCCTCGAGTTGTCATCCCTTGGGTGCGGTTCGTAGCCAAGAAAAATAAGAGAAAGAGGAGAGAAGAGAGCAAAATAAAACCTAAAAAACTAAAGTCATGAAAGCTTGCATAAAGTGGAAGTTAGGTTACAAAGTTGTAGGAGCTTATATAATAACCCTATCGTGTGAAATGGCAAAAATGCCTAAAATATGATATTACAATAGGGACAAATGGCAATTAATCAAAACGTGGTCGCTTGGAATCAAAAAACATCAAACATTGTGGCAATGACACACAGAAATTTCGCTAGCATAGCTTAGTTCTTTGTTATGATAGCTAAATTTCGCTTATCATAGAAAAACAAGGCATATAAATTCAAATTTTCGCTTATGTTAATGTGCCATTCTTCGCTAGTATAATGAAATTTCGCTAAGTTACGAAATTCGCTTAGTTTAGCTTAAAATTGTTAATAGCTTAAAATTTCGCTTAGGATTTCGCTAAAATTTTCGCCAGATTGCGTAAATTTTCGCGATGATTGCGAAATTTTCTGCAATCCTTGCGAAATTTTTTGCAATGGCAGCTTAAAATCCAAATTTCCTCCCGTTGTCAAGCCATTCGTGATTGTTTCTTCATCTCATTCGCTTTCACCTCTTTAATTCAACTTGACATTTCATCGCCGCCTTGGTGAAATCATCGAGGATTCTCTACATTCAAAGACTAATACGGGCTGCTTGTCGACCAAGTTCCCAAAACCTGCAAAACTACTCAAACGATCTCTCGAAACCAAATCAGTAGCACCAAGTGGACATTCACATGGCAATCAAGCTCAATTCATATGATTAGCGCGCAAAACACTCAAAACCTATCTTGAATAAGGCCCAAAATAGCACTAACACTAATCACCTATGTTGTTTCCAAATTAAGCTCCTTCTCAGGTTAACAAATACTGAGATTCCTTATGATTTGTGTACCCCACACTTTTCTTACATAAGTAGTGTCGCCATATTTTCAAAGCAAACACTAATTGTTCTAACTCTAGGTCATAGTGATAATTTTTGTTCATGTGGCTTCAACTCCGCTCTCGGATGCATAAGCCACTACTTCCCATCTCTGTGATTAACACACATAGCAAACCAATGCCTAAAGCATCACTATATAGGGCGTACTCTTTTCCCGAGGTAGGTTGCATCAATACTGGTGCTTCAACTAACATTTCTTTCAACTGTTAAAAACTATTTTGACATTTATCTGACCACTCAAACTTTACTCATTTCTTTAGTAATTTGGTGAGCGGAGAAGCTATGACAGAGAATCCCTTCACAAATCTTCTATTATATCCTGCTAGGCCCAAGAAACTTCTCACTTCGGTAACACTTCGGGGCGGTTTCCAATTCACCACAACTTTAATCTTAGCAGGGTCAACTCTTATACCCTCAGCAGACACAATATGGCCTAGGAATGAAACTTCCTTTAGCCAAAATCACATCATGTTTAGCATAAACCTTTTTCTCTCAAAGTCTATAGAACTATTTTCAAATGTTGCTCATGCTCCCGCTTCATCTCTCGGAATATACTACAATATATCAATAAAGACCACTGACAACCGATCTAAATAGGTTTAAACACCCTATTCATCAAATCCAATGAATTGCCACAAAGGCATTAGTCAACCTAAATGGCATTACCAAGAACTAGCATGGCCATGGTCGAGTTACAAATGTTATCTTCTGCATTTCTAACATCTTTTCTACTTAAATGAGATAGTACCCGATCGCAGGTCTATCTCAGAAGACACCCGCCCCTTTAACTAATCAAAGAGATCTTCAATTTCAACAATGGGTATTTGTTTTTCACTATCACCTATTGATTCATTGATAATCAATGCACATCCATAAAGTTTTACCTTTCTTTCACAACAAAATAAAGTAACCTAATGGAGAAACACTAGGGTTTGATAAACCCTTTATCCTTAAGCTCAGAGTTGAATCTTAAATCTTTCAAGTCACGGAGCCATCCCTTGTATGGTGCCCTAGGAAGCACGAGCCGTTCTCGTAAAATCTCAATAGATAACCACTCTTTACAGGAATACCGTAACTTCAGTGGAACACATCTAGAAAATCTTTCATAACTAGAATATTTTCCAATTCTATTTGACTCCTTTTAGAGTCAAGCAATTGAAGCTAAAAAGGCTTCACAACCTTCCTCAACAATCGTCTAAGCCAGATAGCTGAAATTACATTCGACACATTTAAATGGATACTGCGATCGTTACTCGGCTGTGTCGTAACATTTAAGCCTTAATGCTTTCTTATCACAATCAACTATACTCGGCGTTCGATAACTAATCCATTCCAAAATTAAATCAAACTCATGAAACAAGAAGCTAAGTAGATCAAGAGAAAACTCTCATCATGAGTCATTAGGTGACACGCCTATACACTCCTGGCTGGACTTTGACACTATGTCCTGTGACTAGTAACAAGCATATCATATATAGTAATTGCTCTACTAATGGCATTCTATCAAACACATGTTCGGTATAGTTATACGAATGAGTAGAGTCAGTGTCTATCAAAGCATGCATCTCAATATCATAAAGAGAGAAAATACCAGCAATCATTTCAGGAGAATCATGATCCTCACAAGCCTTTATAGCATAAGCTCGTGCTGGGGTTGTAGGCATAGGACGATCCATTGTCTCTGACATTGTACCTCCATGTCCCTATATGAATCTGCCACTCGAATCTCTTACTCCGATCCCGAGTCGAAGGTGGTGCAAATGTGATCTCCTCGCTAATTACCTTACAAACTCCTATTATCCCCTGACTCTTGGGGACAATTCGCTATCAAGTGTTCAATGCTTCCACATCTGAAACATCCCCCTGTCAATAATCTATACACGCCCAAATGTAGTCTATGGTAATGAGGGCACTCTAGATTCTCCTTTGTCCAAATGGAAACACTCTACTTAACTAGGTACCAATATATCTGCCTTTCTACCTCAGAAATCGAACCCTATACTAACTCGGGCTGGGGACTCTAACTCTTTTACTCGATGAGGAAGAAGCCCTTTAGAAATCTTCCTCTTCTAAAATCTTTTCTGCATCGCTTGCCTCTAGTGATTTATGCAATTTCATTGCCACTTGAACCAACTAATAGAAATTCACTCACGAGTATCACATAGGTGCTTTCGATATCTTTTATGGACTCATTTAGTTTATCCTTAACCGCTCTACACTAAAATGCACTCTGAGGACCGGGACCAGCGCACTTGCTAAGATGGTCAATTCTTTTCTCACATTCCGCCACCGATAAGTTCCTTTGCTCGCATTCGGGAACTTCTTCCACTCGTCTCCTCAGACATAATAGACATATTCAAATTCTAAACTCGGGATCTAAAAACTCATGGTACGGATCCGGGAAGCCTCTGACTTCAAATACCACTCTTCCACCAATCATAAGCACCGCCAAATAGAGAACTCGCACATGTTACTTTTTGATCAGAGGGTATCTCACCTCCTCTACTATTCTTCAGCCTTTCCAACCATAACTCGCCTTTATCGGATTCTTCCATGTTCGACCCATGGAATCCCCAAACATGTCCCCTCTCACCATATCTATGTGCTTGAGCTCGCCAATCTCTCCACACCTTGGAGCGGTGTTCCGGATATCCTCAAAAAAAGTTTTTCATTTGGTTCGATCAAGATGACTCTCACTTCCGGGAGAAGATCTGTATGATCCGCGGTGCAACCCGATCTCCCCTGGTTAACACGCCACCGCTTCTTCAAATTGATTTGGAGTGAGATGATATATCTATACAAACACAAGGACATCCATCGCCTGCCAACACATTACTAAACACATGTTTTTCTATAATATACTCTATTCCAAAGCCGCCAAACTCATTGGGCTTACATCATCAAATCGTGACGCTAACTCGCACACACTATGTCAAGCGAGGGTGTCATTTTTTTTTCTTCATGTTTACTATAAACTTATAAACTTAAGCTTGTGCATTCATAATGTTAAAATTTAACTTATAATATATTTTGTAGCAGCCTGATTAAAAAATATATACAAGCCTATACATGGAAGTGTTTAACATTTACAATATTTATATTTTGCTTTAAGTAAAAAGAAAACAAAATACATATACCTTTTATACCAAATGGTCTTTCATGGGGAGGTATTGCACGCTTCAAAAATACCTCCAGAATTTATATAATAATTTTATTATATATTCCGGGTATAAATTGAGTCAAACTTGGGTTTTTCCGAGAAAACTGGTAAATTGTTAAATTGTGAAAGTGAAATGAATATGTGAGCATATGATTAAATATTATATGCTAAAATGAGAAATTGATTGAACCCTAAATAAACCTATGAAAAAGGGTAAATTTGAAAATTTGTAAATGAGGACCTAAGAGTCAAAATGATAACCTTTAAATGCTAATGTGAAATAAATGATAAGGAATGTGCAAATAAGACTAGTAAGCTTTGCTGAGAAAATGGAAAATGGGATTTAATGAAAGAGCCAAACATGGCCTTAAGAGAAATAAAGGATATTAGACCACATTTGGTCTTTGAAGGGCACATTGTGCAAAAACGTTTTTGGAGGCAAGAGAGAGAGAAAGCTAGGGTTTTTGCGAGAAGAAGTGGTTTTGGTGGGAGATCATCCCCATTTGTTGCTTCTAAGTGGTCAAGCATCTTGGGTGAAGAAGATTAAAAGGGATTACAGGTAAGAACTAAACCCTAGATTTCTTTAAATGATGTTTGGATTAGAAAAACCCTAATCCATCCATGGGTTTTTCTCATGGTTGGTTTAGAATGTTATTGGGAGTGATTCCCATGATTTGTTTTGGGTTTTGAGGATTTTTGGAGGAAAAACGCTAAAAGAGCGGAAAACTGCCTGAGTCCCTACGCGTAGTGTGTGGGAACTCCACACCGCGGCAGTAGCCCACACAAGAATAAGTGGATGCCTCATCACTGCTGCGAGGTCGAGGTGCCAAAAGGGCACTCCGTAAGCCACGACGTATTGCAGCACGCCGTGACGAGATATCGGCTCACTGAGAGCAATTTCGGATTTTCGCTTGACCGATTCATACATCGATAGTTTAAGGACCCTAATAAATGATTAAATTCGGGGTTCAAATAAGAATGAAATTAAGTAAATAACGCATTATTACCTCGTCAGCTTCTACGATATTCGTTAAGTGTGAATAGTGCTAGTTTACTAAATGTGATATGTGTGATTTGCTAGGGACCAGTGAGTATCACCTAACCTAGGACAAACATTGACAGCAAGGCAAAAAGAAAGAGATAGATTGGTTAGTTCTATCTTCTCCTATTCTCGTTTCAAGATTTGAAATGTTTGTTCTAAATGCATAAGAAAAGCATACTACGCCTGCAAGAATTGATTAGAAGCAAATGATTGTGAAATGTTTGCATATGAAAATTGCATGATTATTGAAAATTAACTGTTTATACAAATGTACATATTGAATTGTATTTTGATATAAAAGATTTGAACGCCCTTAATAGAATGTTAACCGTTTAATTTGCATTAAGGATAGATTGGTATACCAACAAGGGTCAAATTAGTAGTACTGCGAACAAACGTACTGATGTGTCACTCCAATTAGTAGCCCAATGGGACAAGATTTCCAGAGTGTTTAGCGAATTGATTTTTACAACCAATCATTAAATTTAATGACCGAATCGTGTTATAAAACAAATAGCTTTATATCGGCCGCAGCCCCAACGGGAATATGTAGATTCGATATCCTCGTATATCGCAACATAGGTTAAATTCATTAAGGGTAGAACTCAATTGATTTGAGATTGTTGACATATTGAAATTGAAAATATACTGCAAATTGAATGAAATAGTACTGGTGGAAATGCATGATTTGGTTATAAATGATTTATTGCATATGAAAGTGTATATTTGGAATGAGCAATGGACCATAAATGATTGTATATGAAATAAGTATATGTATTATATTGACATTGATCATTCAAAAAGATTTGAAAGTTTTGTATAGTAAAATTTCATGATTTGATTTAAACTGAAACAGAAGAATGAAATTATAACCACTAAGCATGAAAATGCTTAGTGTATTGTCTTATCAATGTGTAGGTATCGAGTGATAGACAATGATTGAAAGCGGCACTGAGAATGAGGAGCCCAAAGTCATTCGTAGTTCACATGAGTATGCTTACATGCATCCTCACCATTTTAAGCATGACATTGCTTTGTAAACAAAAGGAGTTCAACTCAAATTATTTTGTAATTATTTGAATATGATTTTGGATATTATGCTGTAAACGGCATAAAATGCCATTTTTGGTTAAATGCATATTTCGTAAAAGAATTGCATTGGATTTGTAAATGTTTATGGGCAGGCAAGACATTGGCATATAGGGCCTATACCCAAGGTTACTACTGGCTGACCATGCAGACATATGTCGTCACCTACGTTAGAAAATGTGATCGGGCGCTACGACAAGCTGTGACAAGACTCCCAGCCCAAGAGTCGACACCATAACAAGCCTCCCCGCCCTTCAGCTTCGTATCACATAGTCAAGCCATTCCCACCGCCTTGGCCAGAAGAAGCTTGTTACTGCTACGACTACTTCGCAAATGGACGAGGTCAAGCCTTGCGCCCATCAAAGACAAGTGAGGTCGCTCTAAAGGCATACGGAAAACATCAGGTAAGTACCAGATACCTTTAATCAATTGTAACAAATAATGGGCCATAGTTTGATAGCCGGGTATATAGGAACTTCTGCAGCGAACTGAAGATCAAAAACTTATACTCCACCCCGTGGTTCCCCCAAAGCAATGGTCAGGTAGAAGCGTCTAACAAAACACTCCTAACGGCTCTGAAAAAGCGCTTACATTTAGCTAAAGGAAAATGGGTAGAGGAGTTACTAAGAGTGTTATGGGCTTACAGAACGACCAACTAGAAGCTAACAGGAGAATCACCATTCGCCCTCACATACGGGATGGAGGTTATCATCCCCACGAAAATCGGGATGCCCACTATTCAAAGAGGAATTCCCGAAGAAACAAACACTGAATCCATAATCAAAGACCAGGACACGGCTGATGAACTTCGGGAAGTAGCAACCATACGCATAGCTTCATAGCGTGTGCTACAATGTTGGCACAACCCATGTGAAGCCGAGGAGTTACCTTTAGAAGGCTTGAAAAACAAGTCTAACCCAGCTAGATGGGAAGTTCCAAATTTAACCTGAAGGACTATACATTTGGTGGAAGTCTCGAATCGCAAATTCCGGGATCTTTACACATTAAACAAACCAGACGGGACTGTTGGTCCCAGAATGTGGAATGCCATGCACCTCAAGAAATATTATCAGTAGTGTATTTTTTTGGGGAAGTTATCATCAATAAAAGAGTATCCTTTGCGTATTTCCTCTTAAAAACTACTGTCACTTGTTTCTAAAAGTTCAGATACGGTTGCTGTTCAGCTGACATCTTAATGTCTCGTGATACGGTTGTCAATTAACCCGCATCTAAAAGTCCATACCGGCTATCCATTGCATCTAAAAGTACTGTGCATGGTTTACGCCCTATTTGCATCTAAAAGTCCAGATACGGTTGTTGTCCGACTGACATCTAAAAGTCCAGATATGGTTGTTGTCCAGCTGGCATCTGAAAGTCCAGATATGGTTATTGTCTGGCTGACATCTTAATGTCTAAATACGGTTGTTGTCCGACTGGCACCTAAAAGTCCAAACACGGTTACTGTCTGGTTGGCATCTAGGGAACCGGATACGGTTATTGTCCTACGGGTGCTCAAGAGTTCAAATAAAGTTATCGTTCAGTTAACACCCTCTAGATATGGTTGCTATCCTGCTAGAGTTCTTGACAAACAATGCTACCACCGGTTGACGTTTCCAAATTTCATTAGATATGCAAAGTGTCACTAGAGATTACAAGTAAAGTTCATATGTGGCCAAAGAGGCGCCACTTGCAAAGTCTTTCGCCATAGCCAACACTAGAAAAAAATATATATATATATATATATATATATATATATATATATATATGTGTGTGTGTGTGTGTGTGTGTGTGTGTGTGTGTGTGTGTGTGGCCTATCCTTAGAACGACAATTCTCCGAGTCTTCACTACCCTACCGACTTACTTCCAGCATCTATGGCGTTTGTCGGGCCGCCAGACTCGTGTGACCCTGTTGTCAATGAACTTCTGGAGGAAGTGTCAGAGAGCCGTGCACGCCGTCCTGACGCCCGGTCGATCCCACATGCTCTCGAACGCAAGAACACCCATGGTCAGTAGAAGGAAGATAAGGTCCAGAGACCCATGGTAATCCTCCGCCATGTCTTCCATGTCCTTGCTTGCCCGGGCATGAAGGGAAGACACTCACGCGACATGCCCCTGCTCCAAAGAAAAGCGACTCGTTCACCCTCCACACGGGCGACCCGGCCCTGCCGGTGATCTCAACTCTGACCCACGCCGCCTCTTCCGGGTCGCCAACCGAGTTTAGAGCCTTGGCCAACCAACTTCCACCCCGGGGCTTTGGCGTCCCTCGTCGCCGCGACCATCATCCGGGCCGCCCTATCTTCCCGCTTTAGCCCCATCACCTCATGCTGCCTGATGCCCGACTCTTCAACAAGCCGACTCGCTCCAACCTCCCACAAGAGTGAACTCGGCCTCTAAGAGGGTGATCTCAACTTCTGACTTACGCCCGCCTTCTTCTGAAGCCGCCAACGAGTTTAGGGCCTTGGTTAAATCAACTTTCACCTTGGCTTTCTGCATCTCCTACCACTACAACCGGGCCACCTCGCTTCATAAATTTCGGTCCCTCTCTTTCTTCGGGGCTCGATAACGCTTGTCGCGCCATCTCTGGCCTCCTTTTCCTAACATTCCGACGAAGCTTCCGCCTTTGCCAGAGAAGGCGATAGTCTATGATGCAAGGCGCTTAATCACAAGATACAATCGTAGTTTCAAGATCATCTAAGCGGGATCAAATCTCGATGTCAGAACTATGTTCGATGGTCACACAATTTCAAAAATGGCTAGGAGTTGAAAATACTTCAGACAAAACTAGAAGTCCTATGCTTAGACTCTACACTTACAAGTTCTGCCGACCGCTGGAAGTTGTGGTTGCGGATGAACATCCCATCTTCGGCCACAAGCTGGATATCCTCTTTATCAACATAAACGGGAAGTGGAATGGAGTATTGCTTTGAGCGAAGCCGCCATGCAGCATCCCAAGAATTCGATACAGTCACGACGCGAGTCGGGATTCTCTTGGATTGAGGGGCGATTTTCAGCACGTCCTCAAGATCCGGAGCCGCCATATCCAGAGAAGGGAGAGCCCTCTCCAATGGCGGAACATACGTATTTACAATCACCTGGTCAGGGAACCTTTTCTTGCTTGGTTCGGCGCGGTAGGCATGGGCGGAGATGTTGGAGCAATAACTACCCTTGATGGGGCACCCATTCTAACCTCTTCAACATTTGGAGGCCCCACAAATAACCTCTCCCTTCGGGATGTATACGTTTCTATCTCGCTGCATTCCCTGTGGCCGACTGGTCATTGGAGGCCAGATCCGGGGATCCCACTAGGACTATGGCCCTGTCCTACTAAGCCTCCTCATCTGAGCGAGACTGCCTAGGTTGCTTCTCCCTAGAACTAGAGGTGTCTGCACCTTCGAGGGTCACATACCGTTTACACTTTCGCGCAACAAACCTAACAGCAAGGCTAAACATCTCTTCCTCCTCAACAAGGTCGATATCGGCTACTCCCATCTAATCTAGAAAATCTTCTAGCTCGACGCAGTCGCCTCGGGCCCCTGTCAGGCCCTTCTTCTCTTCTCAGCCGAGGGGGCAACCCATGGACTCTGAGGCTGACTAACACAGGCATACCTCACTAAGGTCCCTACAGTGGCCTCTGTTTGGCCCTCTTGAGCAAGAGAGCTCCGCTGAGGAGGAGCTACCCGACTAGCCTTCGTGGAGATCACATAACAAAGTGCTCTCCCTTGATGACTCTCCGTGGGGCAAATAAGCTGGACTATAGGATAATATAAGGGAAAAGGGGCTACCACTGAACTCTCATAAATTCTACCATCTGCCAAACTCCGTGATTGCGCCCGCCTCCGTTATTCGGGCAATCACCGATGTCTTCCAAACCAACCTTCAATCCAGCTTTACTAACCGCTTCGCCGGCGTTTGTCCAATGGCATCAAGAAAACCGAGGTATGTCATTATATAACCCAACCAGCGCAACAGCAACCTAGCTAAACTAACTGGAGCACCAGGACCGATTCACGCCGGCGGAAGCCCGAAAGTCAAGGCCCAGCATACTAAGGGCCCCTAATCAAGACAACCCCTTGCCTCGCCTGGGAGAATCAAGGAGTCTTGCTACAAATCAAGCTTTGAATTATGGGTAGATATCACAAGCTTCCGCTTCCTAGTCCTAAGCTTTAGTTTATAAGCAAAGAAAATCTCCACCAATGAGATATCCAACCGGTACAGAAGGTTGAGCACACTACAACCCATCAGAATTTGAATAACGTTTGGATGGATAAGTGCAGGAGGTGCTCGGGAAACATGTAGAAAATGTTACACCAATGACGATATGGGGAAGCGAAGTCCAGCTGCAAACTACTCCCAAGGAAAATAGACAGTGTTATCCGCTTCCCTTATCATTGAAACAATCCAAGTTGTCTAACACTTTAACTAATGTCATTAAGGATACAGATAAGGATTCTAATTCCTCCATGGACATGAAGAAATCCAGCCTGCATGGCTATCGATCCTACTAAGCCCTTCCCACGTTAGCCCGATCAGAAGTCTCCCCTTGACCTCTCACCATTCTACAAGCTGACAATAAAAAAGGGGGGGAGGGGGAGGTTAACTCAATAACCTACCTAAATGATCACAGACTGGCATACCCATATGCACCCATCGAAACCAAGCCGAGGTGCATCTCAAAACTCTATGTGCAAATTAGTCCCCGGAAACCTACCGGCAGTTGAAAGGGGCACGTAAATGAAATAGAACTATCAAACAATCCACGCAAAATCGAAAGCAGAGTAAATAAAAAACCCACCAGAAGATCGAAAGTGATCAGGATCCTCCCAACGGCTCCTTTGCCAAAAACTTTAGGGGTGTTGCAGAAAAGTGGAATACTTTCGAACAAAAAAAAAAAAAAAAAAGAGCAAAGGAGCCGCCTTCTGAGCCCTTACTCTTATATAGGGTAATGCATGAATTGGCACATTAATGGCGCCGATGGATCAACCACAATATCGAAAGACGTGCATCGTTCCCCCTAACGTTTCGTGTTGGCAAAACACTTCGCCTTCTAGGGTACAAAACAAAATAAGAAAGACATGTGGGTCCAGCATCGTCCGGTTGGCAGGCCCTTAGGTTTGTTCATCAAAAAGGCTTGGGCCTGTCAACTAAGCAGAGCTAAATGATCGGCCCCATCCGAGAAATACAATAAATCATCCCCATGAACTAGTAACAGAATCCCAACTAGCTCCTCTAGCCAAGACACGAAATCAGAATGGGAAATTAACATTCAACGCAACGATATGTCTAAAAATCCAATTTTATTAAAGTATTCCAAATAGTTACATTGCAACCAAGACAAAAATATCCGAACAACCTTGGTGGATCCCCTACAAGAATATCTAGTCAAATGTACCGGGTTGCTTACAATCAGAAAATGAGAAAAAAAAAAAGGCTAACAGGAAAATCAGAAAAGGCCAAGATGAAAAAGAAGGCGAGGAGGAAGACAGAGAGGACGAGGGGAAAATCAAAGACAGAAAAAGAATATGCATTAACCCACTTGAAACTTCCCCTCCTCTCAACTTTGCACCTTGACCGTCGAGGACGCCAGCTTAGGGGGGTACATAGCCCCAGCATAGAACTCCAAGAACAGGTGTGGCGGCGTAATCAGGCCCCTCATTCGCTACTTTCGGTCGATCTACGCAAGGTCTAATGAAGAGTTATGACAAGGGGATATTGGCATAGGTAGGCCTCCCATATGGAGCGTCATATGGGATGACACAGACGTCGTCTTCAAACACACAATATCCATAAGCGGCAAGCAGTTGCAGAAGCTTTTAGAAGTCTCCACCTATCATTGTTCCACCTTCACTAACCCAGAGAAGAACTCTCAACAGGGGAATGAACTAACGGAAAACAAATCCATTGGGAATCTTATAAATTTCGCTAACCTCGTCATCATATATATATAGGAATCAGCCCCTGCATGTCAGGAATGTCATTAGAACATAGCATTCTTGGCATATGCCTACTCGACTCATTCACATTAATCACTTCAGCTTTTCAATACAACTGGCCCGACAAAAAATATTTTCCTACTAGAAGACCATGATATTCTGGGACTCGAAAAAAAGGAGGCATTGCGGATAATTTACAACTTTGGCCCAAACCATACTAGATCTCGATAGGCCCAACATTTCATCGGCCCGTTTGTCTTCGATCCAAACCCAACAGGGCCTAAGACGACCTGTTATCTCAAAACCATATGGGGGTTGCCTAGACGAGAGAAGTCCTCACCCCGTTTGAAGCCCTGAGTTCCCTAACCGATCTTATTGCCTTCTACGAGATATTCATCCATGAATCTCTTAATTCACTACGTCTCAAAACGATAATCCCAAACAAGGGAATTAGTCTTTGATAAAGAAAATCAAAATTTATCATTAGATTGGAGATATTATCCCTTAAAAAATAACGGAGAATTAGTCTCTGATAAGGAATGAGAGATTCTATCACCGAGATAACAGGATTATCTTACCAAAAATCAAGGAAAAATTAGAGTATAAACAAAAAAACCCCATACAGGGAAAAGGTACACAAACTCTATCTTCACCAATTGGCTTCCTGATCTTCTCCATCATTTCGCTTAACTTAAGATCGAGAGGTGGCGGCACACCGCCTTTTCTTACGTGTTCACGCCACCCCGCTAATGCCCCAAAACCGATCAAGATACTCGACATTGTACAATTTTGTGGGATCGAACTCTAGCTAACGCAGGCTACCCGAGGAAGCTCGAAATACAAAATCCAATCGGTCGCTCATTCAATGCCTGTAGGTGATCCTTATTCAGCAGAACGTCGTATTGATGATCCGCCTCGAGTATCCTCAAAACAAACAAGAGCTCGCCAATTTGCTTATTTGGAAGGTACTCGATCGGCCTCCATCGATTCTTCTTTCCTACACAAAAAATGAAGAAATGAGAAGATAAAAAATAATGATAATGACAAATATAGCACTCGACCCGCTTGAAAATGAGGAGCAGAATGGGTGCCAATACATGGTTATACATGGTTAAGACGATAAGGATAATGTGTTTGAACCGGAAGTTCAGAGGGTAACCTCCTGGGCGTAATAGCACGTGGTCCTTACTGCCGTGCTTATGCGTATTCAGAAGAGACAACATGAGTTGAAGGGAGGAATGCTTTGTCGTAAAGAAGAACTTCCCTACCTTTAACCTCTTAAAATTGCAGACCATAAAAAGTTCATCCAAACCCAGACTAACCCGGTGCTACATAATTATGACGGACATGCCTAATAATACTCAGATGATCGCCACATAAGAGGTGGGATACCAGGTGCAATGTGTGATTTACGGTAGTTAGTAGCGAACTGCTTGAAATGAAATATAGCGAATCCGTGAGTTTTGTTGCCCAAGTGTCAACGACGTTTCGGCCAACTCTTCATAATCTCGGGGGACTTTAACCCCGATTTTCAATGTGATGTGAAAACCCTTCTGAAACCGCGTAGATTTGGTAGTGGAATAGGTGACTGAGAGACGGGCATCGCCTCTCAAAAGCGATGCGGAAGGATCTGTAGAAGACAACGATTTCCCGACTTTGTCCCTCGACTCTGATACCCTACTCGAAGACTTGTACGCATTCAGAGTTGCCGACGAGGTTAAAGAGGACCCCGCCGACCCATCGCATTCGATAATAGATGAACCGATGATTCCAACTCCGGCTTCGACATAACTGACTGAAAGACGATAAAGACGAGAGGGTAACTCCGTCTACTGTGGGTACTAGTAGGCCTGTCAAAATTCAACACGACACGATTAACCGACACGATTAACCGACAAACTGCTCGGGTGAGACCTAAATCGGTTCGGTGATAAACGGGTCAACCCGCGAACACGCTTAATAAACGGGTCGCGGTTCGGTGAGACATGCTAAATCTCGCTTATAACCCGCTTACCCGCTTAACACCGCTTCTCATCGCCGCTTACCAATGGTCGCTGACTTAGCCCGGCCAAAATTCAACGCTGATATCATTAATCGACACGATTAACCGCCGATTAAACGGGTTTGGGTGAGACTTCCCAAATCGGGTTCGGTGATAAACGCAGCCAACCCGCGCACACGCGAATAAACGGTCGCGGTTCGGCTTACATGTTTTCACCCGTTACCCGTTTAACCCGTAACCGTTTAACCCAACCCAACACGTTTGACACCCCTAGGTACTAGGCCCAAACACAGGCGCCCAAACACAAGCTCTACCATTCACCAGGCCGTTACATAAGCCCAAAAACATCTTTACCCACAGGGAAGGCCCAAATAGCAGGCCAGGTCCAAGTAACGCCCTCCAACCGGTCAAGGGACACAACGCCTAGACTTGTCCTCTCCTAGCTAGGAACTATCTTTACTCCTAGCCGGAACCGTCTCTAAGAAGACAGCTGGCTAATGATTACTCGGGTGATCTCCCAGTTTGAAGACGCCCCCCCCCCCTCTTACACACATAACCGTTTTTTGATGTGGTCAAACACTTCTTAAGGCACAAGTTGCAGCCAAGTGTGCCACCAAAAAAGGGAAGAACAAGTCATGGCGCGCAAAGAACATCCTCTTTCCCCTTCCGTTTGGAAGGAAATCACCTACTTTCCATGGAAAGCGGAGCATCTTCCTCCTCCATAAAGGAAGGAGGAATCATAACAAAGAAGGTATGAGATTCTTGAGTAAAGAAAAAGATTGTCTCTTTCATTCTCGAGATTCCCTGATCTGACTTAGGCATTGAAGAGGTGACAGGCGCACCATCGCCGTTTTCTTGATTGTTTTGCAAGTACATGTTGACAGGTTAATGCTCCGACGATCCAGTGACTCAGAAAATTCAAGAGACTACAATTGGCACCGTCTATGGGAACGATCAAGCAAAAAAGCTCATCGGCGATTTGCGAGGGCTTGGCTACATCCGTTTTCAAGAGATTTCACATCCCCCGAAGCTTTGGTAGTTCCCACCTACTCCACCGATAGTTCTGGTTTTATCCACTATGACTTCAAAGAACCCAAGAATCAACTCGAAGACTAATTCATTCGCCGGGCAAGGATATGGAGGCAAAGTAGAGTGAGCAGCCGCATGCACGGCCTAGTTTCGCAGCCCTCACGACCATCTAGTAGGAAAACGACCTCACGCTCGTCTGGAAGGCAAACGGATCGAAAATGCTGGAGGGAGTAGCTACCCTGCACCCCTAGTTAAACAAAATAAAGTCAAGGAGCCTATCCGACCAGAAGACAGTGATGTGCAGCAGATGACGAGTTATCTTCCGGCAACTCCCCGTTTCCGGATCTGACACCTCAAAAGAACAATGTGGAGGTCGAGTCAAGAAAAAGGCCCCCACTTCGCTCTAGCCGGTACGTTAGCCGCATGCTCCGTCGGGTGTGGAGAGAATTTAGCATAGAAAGGCAGCAGTCAAAACGCGCCCTTGAAAACATGCCCGCGTGGCTAGGGGGTGCAGCCCCATCACTTCCGTTCGGGTATCCCACCGTCGGAGTGCACTAGTCCCGTATATGCCTGCACCTATTGCTGTCTGGGGACCTGAGGACATCTTGTCGTCCCCACTTGGTCAGCACATCTTGAGTTATGAGCCCCCCCGTGGCTTTGCCATACCGTCGTTCGCCATGTATGATGGCTCCTCAGACCCGTATAACCATATGCTGCACTTCAACCAAGCGATGATTCTGAGTGCTAATAATGATCGACTTCTATGCAAAGTGTTCACAGTCAGCCTGAGGGACCTGCCCTGGCCTGGTTCCACAAACTCCCAAGGGGATCCATCAACTCATTTAGTGAGTTATGGGTTATATTCGTTTCCCAATATTTATTTCTGGCTCGTCAAAGGAAGCATCACCACTACAAACTATCTTCGCTTTCTAGGAGGATGAATCTATCTCTGACTTCACCAAGAGATTTAGGTAAGCTGTCTAACAAATCGATGCATACAGCATGGATGCGGTCTTTTAGAACTTTCGAACAGGCTTTGGGCCAACTACACCTTTCTTCCAATAGCTATCTCTGGACCCGCCTGCGACAATGGAAGAACTATACCGACGGGCAAACAAATACTCTAAACTGGAAGACAATATCTCGGGGCGTACCTCCCAGACAAGAATGATTACCGCCCCAAAGCCAATAGCAAGTCGGGCTCAAAGGGTCACCTAACGTAAAGGGGGGTCGCATGGAACCGTAAGAGCTCCCTGAGCAAAAGGCAGAGAAAGAGGGAACCTCTCCAATTCACCCCTCTGAACATCTCCTATGACCAACTCCTCCCTCTTATATGAGATCACCCTGACTTTAAATGGCCTACACCAATTTAGTCGGATCCTGAGCAGCGCAATTGATCTCTGAGGTGCGATTACCACAAGGACCACGGGTATGAAACTAACCGATGTCGAACCCTAAAGTTCCTAGTGGAGAAACTGATTCGGGCTGGCCACCTCAAAGGATATATTCGGGATCAAGCCCGCAAAACAGAAACCACTCCAGCAGTTGAAAGAATAGCGGCTAGCTCAAAGCTCCCGTCCGAACCCCGACCCACCATTAATTACATACTAGGCGGCCCGACCAATGACCTCAGATCAATCCAAGCGAGGAGAAACCGGCGTAGTGGCCACAACTCGAACTTCAGGTGAATACCATCAATACCCGTGATAATGCGAGAGCAATCATAGTTGTGAAAGGCGCGCCTTAGGCGCACCTAGGCCAGCGCAGCGGCTGCTAGCCCATGGCTCCCTCGCTGGGCTAAAGACAGGCCCCCTTCACGCAGGCGCATGGAAAATGGAAAAGGCGCGCACCTTCCCTGAGGCGAGAAGCTCTCCACAAGCGCGCCTCCGTGCAGGTAAGTCGTCTTCCTCATATCCTCTTCTTCTTCCTCTTCATTTTTTCGTTTTTTCTACCAGCGTCGGGAATTGCAGGAACAAAAGTTCCTGTTTGTAGCAAACCAGACCAAAACGACGTCGTTTGGTCTCTCTAAGACATAAAACGACGTCGTTTAGGTTTTTTTTTTTTTTTTTTTAAACCTATACAAAACGACGTCGTTTTGGATAAGTGATTTAAAACAGTTTCAAAACGACATCGTTTTAATCGCCACAACCAAAACGACGCCGTTTGACCGCTTGGTGTTAAAACCGGTTTCCGGGCAAATGCAAATGACGTTGCTTTAGCCGCAAACCCCAAAACCTCAAGACGATACCTCCCGCACCCAAAACTCGCATATTTTTTTTGCTCCGAAATTTCTATTTTCGCTCGCGCTAAGCCAAACAAAGAAGATACACCGCCAAACACTGCATAGTAGTTGTTTGAAATCAAACTAAATTACTAAGAAAATTGCAAGAAAATTTTGAAAAGGAAAATCTCTCACTTCCATTGGTATTTGCTTCCTTTCTACTTTAAATTTTTTTTTTTCTTTCACTTTATTGATGGATATTGTCTCAGCACAAGCTTATGTAAATGAGTAATGATTCTCATGATTCACACCATTTATTTTACTTAGTAGTAAAATGGCATGACTCACATGAGTCATATAGACTCATTTCATTTTTTTAAAATATTTTATAATACGGTCTCAATTTGTATTTTTCAATTATTATCAGGTAGGTTGTAGTTGATTTGTTTCAAAGTCAAAGAAGGAAGAATGAATTGTAATGGCAATGAAAAATGAGACTCAAGCTCGCTCTACAACTACTGTGGAAGTGAAAGAAAAGACTCGGATGGAAATACGCCGTTACCTAATGAACAAGATTTGAATACAATTATTTGTATCTTTTGTGATAGCACTAAGGGAGTGCGTATCTATAGACACAAACAACATCTTGTTGGACATAGAAATGCCAAAAAATGTACGAAATGCCCGGTTCATGTTAGACAAGAGATGGAAGATTATATGAATGGGAAAAAGAATCAAAAGGAGCAATTGAAAATGAGAAATGAAGATTTGTATGAAGATTTTGAAGACATTGATGAAGAAGTTGAAAGTAGAAGAGTTGCTTATAATATTACATGTGGAGGAAGTAATAGAGGTAGAGGTAGTGTGAAAAGATCTAGAGAGAAAGGGCCGATAGTTAATTTTTTTCACCCCTAATGCGTAAGCGGTAGTTCGAAATAGGAGTGGGAAAATGACTCAAACTACTATGAATGACGCCTACAAGAAGGAAGCAAGGGAAAGAGCTTGCTCTCTATTTCGGGCGTGGATGTAATGATGCCGCTTATTCCATTTACATGGCCACGATCCAAATTTCCAACCCAAGGATTGAGGCTACTGGGTCAATATGGTGTGGGGATGAAGGGACCAAGTATTTATGAGGTAAGGGTTACTCACCTTAAGAAAGAGTTGGATCTTACAAGAGATTCCATGAAGGATCATGAAATGGAATGGAAAAAGAATGGATGCTCCATTATGTCGGATGGATGGACTGATAGGAAGGAAAGAACTTTGGTAAACTTTTTAGTGAATTGTTCTAAGGGAAACCATGTTTTGAATCCACAACTTTCTTCAATGATTAAGACGGGAGAGAAGATGTTTGAACTACTTGACAAGTGGGTGGACCAAGTTGGTGAAGAAAATGTAGTTCAAGTTATCACAAATAGTCACTCAAGCTATAAGATGGCAGGTAATAAATACTACTCCTAGTACTTGAATAAGTAAAATTTTATTGATTTTAATATATGAATGATGTATTTTAATTTATTATATAACATGATGTGGAGATGTCGAAAAAAGTTGCCTAATTTGTATTAGGACACCATGTGTCAAGACATTGCATTGACTTGATATTGAAGACATTGGAAAGCTACCAAACATCAAGAGGACTTTGAGAGAGCCATATCATTAAATGGCTACATTTATAACCGCTCGTGGTCGCTTCAACATGATGAGGCATTTTATCGACAAAGTAACTCAGTCTCGCTAAGAGCATTATTTTCGCCACGCTTTCATCACATTGTCTCTTTTACATGAGCAAAAAAATAATTTGAGGAAGATGTTCACAAGTGCGTAATGGTCGAGTGATAAGGCTTAAGGGGAAGAATGTAGCAAAGACGGTCATAATGCCTTTTTCGAATACTATCATATTTGTTTAAAGATTTCATAAGTCCTCTTTGGCTCGCGTGTCTTGGTTGATGGTGAAAAAGCTCCTATGGGATACATATATGAAGCCATGACTAGAGCTACAAGGAAACTATTGTGAAAAGTTTTGTAATGAAGAGAAGTACAAGGAGATATTCGAAATTACTGATAGTAGGCGGAGATCTCAAATTTTCATCAGCCTTTTACACGTTGTACTCGGGTACTTCAACCTAGAAGTCTTCTATGCTAAATTAGGAGTTGGAGTACGATGAAGCCATTATGAGACAATTATATAAAATGCATTGAAAGAATGATAAAGGATGTTGATACATGAGAGAAAAAGCTGTGGATCTAATTCGAGTATATATATAAAGGCTTCTATGAGTATTTGGAATGGACTCTGGGCTTATTAGAAAAGGAAGACCAAAGCACTGCAGTTAGTTACTTTTTTAAATTTTTTTTAATCTATATTTTATTATATTATATTTTAGATACTAGAAAATAGGTGAATTGTTTCTTATTTCATCTAAATCATTTTATATCTATTATCTATATTGACAATTAACGGTGGACTTTATTTGCTAGCCCAAATTTGAAAAAGTTTGCTGTGAAAGTCCTTAACCTAACATGTAGTGCATCAAGTTGTGAAAGGAATTTGAGTATCTTTGAAAACGTAAGTAATATTATGTGTTTTAAAAACATTAAAAAATATTTTAAGTTTAAAAAAAAAAGAGTAATAAAGTATTTTTGTGCTTATAAATTTTGCATCCATACCAAGTGAGGAGAATATATTAGAAAGCAATCAACGTTGAATGATTTGGTACATCAAGTATAATCGAGCCTTTTGAAGAAAAGATAATGAACATGATACCATTGACCTAATAATCTTGAAAGAAATTGATGAGAGCAATGAGTGGTTGATAGGAAGAATGGACACTAAGATTCTCATGATCATGTAGACGCACAAGATGATTTAGGTGTTCATGATGATGACTTGACATGGGGTGATGTTGCTAGAGCAAGTGAAGTTGAGGAACCTAGATTTGATACTAGAGCTAGAGCAAGCTCAAGCAGGTTGCTATCATCAAGGGGGAATGACACAGCTTCAAGCTCTAGACTCATGCCTTTTCTTTCATTGATAGATGAAGATGAAGAATTTGATTATTGGGGAAATGAGGAGGATGAGGAAGGTTACAATGATTATGATGATCATTATGTGGATGATGAGGATGAATGAGGATCGGTTGTTGTGGACAAATTAGTTATTTTAATGTGTTGTGTTTGGATGATTTATGAATTTGGACAAGGGATATGTGTTTGCATGTTGACATGTTCTATTGTCACTTATGGATTTTAGAAACTTTCACGATGGGATTTGTTAGATTTGTTGACATGTTTTATGAATTTTTATGCTTAGAAGGGGTATTGTTTATGTGTTTTTATTGGATTTGATTGATATTTTGATGATATTGATGATAAATGATTGTTACTGATTATATTTTAAAAAATATATATGTAAATGGGTGCGCCTTACATAAAAAGCCCACGCCTAAGGGTGTCTTCACGCTTTAAGGCCTGTGAGGCCTTTACGCCTTAGTGCCTCGCGCCTTCCACAACTATGAGAGCAAAGGCAACCTGCTGGATGGGCCCCATATCCTTTCCTCCCATTAACCCGTCCAAGGTCATCACTCCACACTTTGATGCACTTGTGCTTACTTTATGCATTAACAATTTTGATGTACATAGAGTGGTTGTTGACCCGTAGCGGTCGACCAAGCAGTTTCCAAATTTTAGGCGTATAGAAAGTTCCACTTGACAAGGATTCGTGCCACAAAAGAGGGGGTGATCCGGAATCAACAAAATTTATATCCTGAAAGCCTTCCTATCAACCAGAGTCAAGCTACCGCAAGATAAATGGGCCCAGGGTCGAACACAGGATGTCTTCGCACAAATGACTCGCCAGCAGCGCCAAAAATGGTGAATTCAATTTGGATTTTTAAGGCTTGGTAAAAACAGGGGGGTTTTGGGTGTTCACTGACTGAAACGAAAACAAGAAAAAAAACTGTAAAATAGAACCCCTTGAAGTGTTAGGCCACTGGTTTAGGGTTTTAAGGTAACCACATGTCCCCGGGTATTTTTTCCTCGAGTTGGGGAGGATGACATATAGTCATTTCCCGAACCGGATCTTCATTTAGCTTTAAAAACTAAACCCTATGATTTTCCCTTTTGAAACATAGCATTTAAATGGGCATAACTGTCTCATCAAAGGAAAACACATCTCTAAACCCTACTCCACGATAAGCACCAGCGTGAGACAACTAACCCGGAGCCTCAATGGATCTAGTGAAAGATTCATTGAACTCCAAAAAAGTTTGCCAAATACACATTAAAGAGAGCATGATTAAGAGATTTTAACCTAAGTGAGAAGCAGAACACAAACAACCATAAATACGTGCGTTAAAAATGTGGGAACCGTGAGTTACCTCCACACTTAGCTAACAAATGCCCTCTTCTGGCTGAGGGAAGAGGGTCTAACCTGAACATCCTTGAGTTGTCATCCTCGTGAGGAGGTTTGGCAGCCGAGAAATGGAAAAGAAAAGGAAAGAAAAAGGAGAGGCTGAAGTCGCTGTGGAACCGCTCTCCCCGCTTTACCGTATATCCGAAATTCAAGTCCGTTGATTTGTACAAACCGAGACTTATAGATGCTCAGTTGTAAGGGAAGTTACAAAAAAACCAAAATCGAAGGTTATTACATGGGTAAATGGAAAAACCAAAAGCAAAAGCAAACAAAGGTGTAGCGTGAGTGCAAGAACGGTAGTGTGAGGAACAAAGGTTAGAGCCGGGAACGCGTTTCGCAGGAGAAGCTTTCCTGCAGTGGTGTTTTTCTTAACATTTTGCTCTTCTTTCCTTCTGATCTTTGATCTGCAATGTTGAGTTTGACTTGAATTCTTCGTGCTTGGATCGACTCAACAATTTTGGCATAATTAGCTCGCAAAAACTGCAAAATTTGCCACAAAATGCGATCATTAAAATAGTAGGGACCTTAATGTGCAAATCGGCATTGAAGATGATTAGTACACAAAAAGCACTCAAAACCTATAATAAATAGGGTTCAAAATAGCACTTTTTGGGCACTAATCAACAAGCTCAGTTCGGCTGGCAGAATTTTGTCCAAATTTAATGGGGCCACCACTCTAACCATTGGTGATATTGCTCTCCCCATTAAGGCAGGGCCGGTTACTCAATAAGTCTTATTATCAGTTGTCGAAGACTTGGGGCCATATAATGCCATCGTTGGTTAGGGCTGGCTGCACGCCATGAAAGCGGTACCCTCAACCTACCATCAAACAATTAGTTACCTAACCAGTTCCGAACATATTGACCTCTTAAGCAGCCAATTAGCAACTCGCTAGTGCTATCAGCTATCAGTATATGAGCGTGAGAAAGATGAAAGCTCCATCACCCGCCTCCGAGACCCGCCTGCACAGCACCGCTCGTCGCCCATGCAAACCGAGGACAGGGAACAATTGGCTATGGATCCCCTGGAATCAATACTCTTAGGCGGGCCTGATAAGCAAACTTATGTAAACTCCCTCTTGTTCGGAGAGGAGAAAGAACAATTATGGCAGGTTTTGCTTTGTAACATCGATGTATTCGCCTGGACCCATTCGGACATGACAAGCATTAGCCCTACGCATGCTTCTCATAAGCTGAATGTTAACCCGCTTTGCCGTGCCTGGCCGACAAAGAGGCATGCTTTCCACCTGATCGCCATCAAAGTTATTTAGGCTGAAGTAGATAACCTTTTGAAAGTAGGGTTCATCAAAGAAATCAAGTACCCAGAATGGTTGGCCAATGTGGTGACGGTACCCAAGAAAGGTGGGAAATTGAGAGTATACGTAGACCATACCGATCTCAACGACGCATGCCCTAAAGACAACTTCCCTTTACCTTGCATAGACCAGATTGTCGATGCGTCATCCGGGCATGGATGTTGCTCCTCGATGCCTTCAGATACCTCATCGCACTTCCATGTACCCCACGGATGCTGAAAACAACTTTTATCACCCCACATGGACTCTTCTATTATAATGTAATGCCATTTCGATTGAAGAATGTCGGGGTAACTTATCAGAGACTAGTGACCAAGATGTTTAGACCACTAATGGTGCAAAACCATGGAGGCATATACGACGATATGTCAAAGTCCAAGGAGCCCCCGGACCATGCTACACATCTACAAGAAGCATTCGAAATCCTCAGAGCATACGGAATGAAACTCAATCCTTCAAAGTGCGCCTGGTCGGGCCAGCAGTCGGGTGTTCCTCGGGTTTCATAGCACTAGAGAGGGATAGAAGCCAACCTCGTCGCCATATTATCCCGGACTCCCTTGGCCCCAATTCTAGAAAATGGGTATACAAATGACCGGGCCGGCTGGGTCGCCTGGCGACATTCGCCTCAGTTCACGTGACCGTCTAAAATCCATTCTTCGTAACCCTCAAGGGGGTCAACCGGGCTGAATGGAATGACGAGTGCAATCAAGCCTTTATGGAAATCAAGATCTAACTAATCTCCAAATTTACACTCGAAGCCCACGAGACACTCTTCATATATCTAGCAGTTTCGGATGTAGCAGTGAGTGCCGCCTTATTCAAAGAAAATATGGATGGAAGGCAGAGGCCAATGTTCTTCGTCAACAAGTCCTTAGCCGATGCAGAAACTAGATAATAAACACCTGGGAAGTAGCAGTTTACTTTAGCCCTCCTAGTGACAAACTAAGAAACTACCAGATTTCCAAGCACACCCTTATCGTGGTGCTAACCAACCTTCCCTTTGAAGTATTCATTCACAAACCCGACTTTATCTAGGGAGAATGACTTCACAGCTGGGCCGAATCCAAGCTTAAAAACGATATCCAATATAAGTCAAGGTTAGCTAAGAAGGGACAGGTTCTAGCAGACTTCCTAGAAGAGATCCCCCAAAATGAAACATGCCCGGACAGCTTGAATTGCGGACACCTCACAGACTGGCTCGACAGACCGTTGTACCGCCTACAACTAAATCCCCGAAAGTAGTGACAAGATCGATCGTTAACCGACTCAGCCAACGCCGAACAATGAATCAGAATATGAAGCCATCCTAGCCGCGATTGAAATGGTAGCTGCATTATCAACCGATAAGCTCATAATTCAAAGTGATTCCCAATTGGTGGTAGGGCAGGTAAACACAGAATTTGAGTTCCGGGATCCCCGAATGGTGAAGTATGTAACCTTAGTTAAACAATGCTTCAGTAACTTTTCAGCTTGGAAGCTAGAACACATTTCCAAGAACTGTAATGAAAAAGCAGACGTCTTAGCCGTCGTGGCCGCATCTCTACCTATCACATAAACAACATTTCTGCCAATCTATTACTAGTCGGATTCCTCAATAGCCACTATTCGGGTAAGCAAGGTGAGCGAAACCTTCCCTTCATGGATGGACCCCATAGCACAGTATATCAACACAAGAGAACTCCCTAACGAGAAGGACAAGGCTCACAAGGTCCGAGTCCAATATGCCAAATTTTCCTTGATCGATGGGCAACTATTCAAACAATCCCTGGGCGGGCCATATCTGAAATGCTTAACTACCAAACAAGGCCAATATGTGTTGGCCGAATTGCACAAAGGGATATGTGGCAACCATCCAGGCGGCAGAACTTTGGCACACAGAGCCCACACTCAGGGGTATTATTGGCCAACTATGAAATCTGACGCTGTCGATTACGTGCAAAAATGCGACCGGTGCCAACGGCAGGCTCCCGTCTTAAGATCCCCGACTCAAGATCTAATTTCCATCTCAAGCCCATGGCCCTTCGCTCAATGGGGAATTGATATAGTAAGACCGCTCCCTACCGCCCCCGCTCAGAGGAAGTTATTGCTAGTGGCCACTAATTACTTCAGCAAATGGATAGAGGTCAAGGCTTTTGCATCAATCAAAGACAAGGATGTCACCGCCTTATCTAAAAGAATATCGCCTGGCCGATTCCCAGATTCCCCCACAATTGTATCGACAACGAGTCCCAATTTGATAGATCTGTCTACGTAAATTATGCCGTGAGTTGAAAATAAAGAATCTATACTCCACCCCTAAGATCCTAAAAGCAATCCATTAGTAGAGGCTTCTGAAGAAACCCTATTTGACTCGCATTGGAAAACAATTAGATTCCAAATTTAAAGGCAAATGGGTAAACGAACTCCCTAGGGTACTCTAGGCTTACAGAACGACTGCCAGGAGACCAACCAGCATATCCCCCTTCGCACTTACCTATGGGATGGAAGCTATAATGTAACGACCCGGCCAAACCATGTAGATATTGTCCGCTTCGGGCCCAAGGGGTCCTCACGGCTTTAAAATGCGTCTACTAGGTTGAGAGGAGCCCATACTTATATAGTGCCAGAAGCCCTCACCGGATGTGGGATGTGACAAACACCCTCATGCGCACATAACGCCCTCGCTAAGGCCCCATGGGATTTGCCAAACGAATAGTACTCCCCCACATCGGGGAGCCTGGACGGCTCTGATACCATTTGTAACGACACAACCCAATCATGTAGATATTGTCCGTCGGCCCAAGGCCCTACGGCTTTAAAACGCGTCTACTAGGTTGAGAGGAGCCCATACTAATATAGTGTCAGGAAGTTTCTCCCCTATCCGATGTGGGATGTGACATATAATCCCTATGGAAATCGGTATGCCTACGCTCCGAACTAATGTGCCCGAGCAATTGAGTACAGAGTCTATATTTAAGGACCTAGACACGGCAGACGAATTGCTTGAGACAGCCGCTGTACGGATAACATCTTACCACCGCCGATTGGAAAACTTGTACAATAGGCATGTCAAACCCTGAGTGTTCCAGCCAGAGAACCTAGTCCTAAGAAAGGTCTTTGAGAACACAGTCGATCCTACGACCGAAAAGTTTCAGCCCAACTAGGAAGGTCCATATATTGTAACACAAGCCGGCGAGTCCGGTTCATATGTACTAGATAAACTAGACATAATACCCATACCTAGAATGTGGAATGCTACGCACCTCAAAATGTACTATCAATAAAAGATTGATTCAGCCTCTAACCGTGTTTTCATTTCAAATTTTAATTATCAAAGTCCGGGAACGGTTGACGCCTTATTCGGCCCAGTATGGTTTATGCCCAAACTAGTTCATTACTAAGTCCGGGAACGGTTGACGCCCTATCCGGCCCAATATGGTTGATGCCCAGCTGGTTCATTACTAAGTCCGGAACGGTTGACACCCTATTCGGCTTAGTATGGTTGATGCCCAGTTGGTTCATTACTAAGTCCGGGAACGGTTGATCTTATCCGGCCCAGTATGGTTGATGCCCAACTGGTCCATTACTAAGCCCATGCAAGTGTGATGTTCCATCCAGCCCAGTATTGTTGATGCCCAGTTGAATCATCCATCTATGCCTACCCGGCTAGACAAAGTAAATTACTTAACCAAAAAGAAGGAAAAAATAATAGAGAGCAAGTAACAACAACAGATTTTCAAAACAACCTATCCTTTATTAAGCTCAATTTCATAACAACGGTGCTGGCGATATAAACACCAGCGCGCATCGACAACAACAAAAATCTCACTGTCACTCGGGGTCACCTCATCCTCCCGCCATTGCGTGATGGGAGAATCTGACTGGGTACCTAACCCAACCTCGGCGGCTGGAAGACTCTTGCTCGCCTCTCTAACATCTACACCAGGATCTGTGGTATGAACCCCTGGGGCAACACTCGGGAGGTAGCAGCTTTGACATATCCGGCATCCCGTCTGGGATCGCGGGCTCACTTCCACAAATGTTGTGTGCAACGGCACAGTAGCCATATCCATAATTGAAGATCACGTCAAAGCCCGTGTCAAAAGCCTCCTCTGCAGCCTTTTTCTCTTTAGCAGCCTTTGCTTATACCCCAACCAACTCGTCTTTGCTAGCCCCAAGCTCTAGGAGTAAAGAAACTCATTCGTCTACTAGACGGTTGGCCTCATCCTCCGCCTCTATCGCCTTCGGCAGCCCAAGGAGCGCTGCACCCGTGACAACGCACTTCTCTATTACCAAGGCCTCTTCCTCGAAGCTACCAAGGCATGTTGGACCCTGGCTAACTCAAATTCCACTTGCGCCCTGGCGCTCCCTACCGCTTTGACATCCAATTTAGCCATCGACGCATCATGCCGAGCAGCATCTTTCTCGGCCTCAGCCCAAACAACCCTTCAACGGCCCCGGGCCTCGGGCCTCCCAAAGGTCGTGAACTCGCCTCCGCCTTCATCAAGGAAGCACTCAGGGCCTTCTACTCGAAAACAGCTTACTAAGCGTTGAGCCATAGCCTCTCTACTTCCCACAACCGGGACCGGAATTCCCAATGCTGGTAGGCCATGTTTCGGATGGCAGTGACAGCCTACAAATGGACATATTAAGGATACGACAATGACTAGGAAATAATGCTAGAACACTACATAGCAATTACAAGCTTACCAGTTCCGTCGATTGGGGCAAAGATACGGTTGCGGACCATCATCTTATCTTCAACCATCTGCAAGAGGTCCTCTTTACCGGTGGAAGCAGGAGCTGAGATGGCATACTCTTCGCCTTTCCTCGCCCACACAACACGCGTATCCGCAAAGAGTGCTCGTAACAGTCGGTGGTAAGTGGTCTGCCGAATATTCGCCTATGCTAAAAGGCCTCCAATGATCTATGATCTCCTTGGCGCCCTCCGGCCCAAGAGCCCAGACCTCTCTATAGGTGGAGCCGGGCCCAGTGGAGGATGATACGAATTCAAAGCAACTCCGCCGCGCCGTGGCTCGATACGCTCGCCCGAGCATACGTGGCCCTCCGGTCGATTGGGAGTCTGTTTGGGAGGATGAATCACTTGGATCGCTGTGGGGGTCGGAGAGGGCTAGTCATTCGAACCCATCTCAAGCGAACCTGAGATGACTATTACCTGCACATCTCGGCCCTCTCCCCTAGCCACCTCTGGGACGACATTAACCACCCGCTTGAAACTAGCATTGCGCTTCCGCTTCCGGGCAGCAAAGTTATGAACCAAGTCAGACATTTCTTCATCCTCATCTTCTTTCTCCTGATCCGAGGGATGACCTAAGTCTCTTCCTTCTTCACCGCCGGAGGGAGGGGGAAGGTGAAGGAAGGAACCCTTTCCTCGCTAAAGGAAGACGCTCCAAAAGGCTACCCCTTTCGCCCTGCCGAGATGACTGTGGGGCCAGGCCAGAATCCTCACTAGAAGAGGAAGGCGAGCAGCGCACAAATTACCAATTCCCGACCAACCGCCTCGGTCTTTGGTTCCGTGCTTGGAGATGAGCTGCCCGGGAGTAAATTTAAAAGATCCGAGGTAACGTAATGCTCCCCTTCCACGATTTATGTGGGTAGAGGACGTGGAATGACCAGAACACTATAGGAAGCCGGGTTGTGGGTCAAATTGTTCAGATTCTGCAAAGTAAGAAGGACTTCGTGATGTCGCTCCCTCTCATAAATCTCCAGCAACTTTCAGATCAAAGCTAGCCTTCTCAACCCAATTCGACCGCTTTAATTCCCACTCGGTTTTTCCCTACTACGCGTAACACTATAATAAGGTCCGCACACACATAAAGTAGGCATGTAAAAGCACATACACTACACACCTGGGAAAGACATCAATCTGTTTACAACAAACAAAAGGTCAGGAGAGCCCGAGGTCTCATCCCAAGGTCCCCTGACCAGGATCAATCATTTCCTCGCCTGACTGGCGACCGGGAGCCCCGTAATCTAATTGTGGGGCTCTAGACCTATTACGTAAAGTCGGCCACCGTGGGCTAGTCGCAAGGTGTAAGCAAAGCAAACTTCCACCAATGAAAGGTCCAGCTGGTAAAGAAGGTTTATTATGCAGCATCCTGTCAGAATCCTAATGACGTTTTGGTGAATATAGGCAGGTGGCGCTCTGGTGAAGTGCACAAATTGCTTGACCAGGGAAAGCGAAGCTTGGCTGTGAGGTGTTCCCGGGTGAAAAACATTGTGTTATGTTCTTCGCCCACAATCGATTCAGCGGGGTCGTCCGACAACTCAAAGTCAATATCCTCGGGGATTTGGCAATAAGACCTCACCTCATCTATGGAGAGGGAGGATGATGTCGCTATAAGGCACTCTGCTAGTCTCCCACCTACGCACAACTTGACTAGTAGAAAACTCTTCCTAACCTCTTGCCATACTGCAAGCAGAATACAACAGAGGAGGCAAAAAGATGAAAATCAGCCCTAAATCACGGTACCAGACTGGTAAAAGATGGGAACCTATGCGTACCCATTAGAACCTGGGAAGATTCCCCCAGTCCTAATATGCCCTAAGGACACCCCCCTATGACTCTGTCACCGGAAATGAGCCAGTGACCGAAACTAAACGTACCAAGATTAGAAACTATGTTCACTTGAAAAATGAGGAGAAAACAGGTGCCTGGTGAAACGGTCCGCGATGTACCAGAATATCCATAGGCAAAAGCTCTAAAGCAGGGGAGAAAACAGGGTAATGGAACAAAGAAGAGGAAAGGGTAAAATCCAATGATGACTCCCTATATATCAAGCGTTTAGAGTCCGCAGATGCATTAAATGCACCGTTGACTCATCACCCCTACGGATAATTTGAATCCTGGTGACGCTTCATTTCTTAGGGCAAAGAAGACGAGCGTGGGCCAGGCCCGTGGGCCTTAGCGCCATCATAACTGCTGAGTTTGGGCCGACATATTATGTTACGTTCGTGAAAATTACTAAGGGTCGATCCATTCCAAGTTTTATCAATTATCAAATGTCACTGCCTGTGATCCAAGGAGTTGGTGCCTACCTTTAACTGGGGATCCGAGAGCGAAAGGAACAAATTGTGCAAGGACACAAAAATATCAGGAGATGTTATTTCATTAATTACGCCAAAAGGCTTTCACAATTACATAACAAATGCTTACAACAAGGCGGTCACACTAGTTACATAACCCAATATAGGCCAAGAAAAAGAAGAAGAAAAGAAAGAAGAAGAAGAAACCTGTAGAAAAAGAAGAAGAAGAAACCTATAGAAGAAGAAGAAGAAGAAGAGGTACTACAAAAATAAAATAAAAATAAAAATAAAAAATAAATAAAAATAGAGAGAGCCCCGCTGGGGTTTCTGAGGGGACATTCTGTACGCAGAGATTCCATTATAGTTTTCGAACCACCCAAGAACGCAGCCAGAAAAGGGGCATATAACTCAAGAATATTCTCCGAAATGCAAACCATTCCGACCGCTGGGCCCCACGCCTTCACCGTCTATACTTGACAATCACATCCAAACCCCATTCATAAGCCTCTTCCATGCAGCAATCGTAAAAGTTCGACTCTCGGCGACGTCTAACCAAATCTCCCTGCTGAGAAACCAGCAATAGCTAGTGGCACAAAAGAATCCGCCATCCTGTAAGCCTTTTATAAAGACCCCAAGCTTCAAGGGAATCACAAACAACTGCATCAAATGTGGCACTAAAAATAACAAATTCCCCAGTAACACACACGTTGGAACATACCAACATTAATAGTCCGTTGTTCCCCACAACAAGATAGTCACAAACGTTTTCTTTTTCCAGCCAGGGAAGACTGCCCTCCCCAGCCGAAAAAAGGGGGACATTGTGGGTACTAAGCCCAAACATAGGAGCCCAAACACAAGCTCTACCATTTACCAAGCCGTTACACAGGACCAAAAACATCTTTACTCATAGGGAAGACTCAAGTAGCAGGCCAGGTTCAAGTATCGCCCTCCAGTCGGCCAGGGGACACAACACCTAGACTTGTCCTCTCCTAGCCAGGAACTATCTCTACTCCTAGCCGGGAACCGTCTCTAAGAAGACAGCCAACTAATGATTACCAGGCTGATCTCATAATTTGAAGGTGGTCAAACACTTCTTAAGGCACAAGTTGCGGCTAAGTGTGCCACCAAAAAAAGGAAGAACAGGTCACGACGCGCAAAGAACGCCCTCTTTCCCCTTCCGTTTGGAAGGAAATCACCTACTTTCCATGGAAAGCGGATCATCTTCCTCCTCCATAAAGGAAGGAGGAATCACGACAAAGAAGGTATGAGATTCTTGACTAAAGAAAAAGATTGTCTTTTTTCACTCTCGGTGACTCTGATCCGACTTAGCATTAGAGAGACTACGGCAAGTAATCCTGGCCGCTTTCTGATTGTTTTGCGGTGTGAAGATGTTGTAGCACCCCATTCCCGGCCCGACCCAATTGGCGGATCTGAACCGAGTCCGGGTTGCTAGCCGAGTTCATTTACCAAAACATATACAAAAACAAAATAATCGCAGTGTCATGATTCATTGTATAAACACTTTCAAATATGTGTGAAAGTGATTTCAATTCGATAGGCCCATAAACATTTACATTTAACAAAATGAATTTACAATAAAGGCATTCCATGCCCATTCAAAATGATATACAAAATCGTTTCAGAGTTTAACTCTTTTGATCACAAAACATCAATTGTTCAAAAGTAGGATGGATGCATATGGCCGGAGTATACTTTTTACTCATAACTTTCTTGATGACTCTGCGCTCCTTGATCTTGAGTCCCATCGTTAATCACTCGATACTTGGGCATTGGTAAAAACAATACGCTAAACATTTTCATGTTTAGTGGTTCTATACGATTCTCTCTTTATTTCAGTTTAAATAAAATCATGCAATTTTATAAGACAATGCTTTCGTACTTTCTTAAATGACCAATGCAGTACAATACATACATAAAGATATATTTTTTCATGCTTAGTGATTGATTCGTTTTGGCCAAGTAGGTGTTCGGAATCAACAAAATTTATATCCTAGGATTCCTACTCTTGTAGCAAGCTCTTTGAGTACCAGTAATCAAGGTGGAACACATGGATGGTTTCCCGTGAGAAGAAGAGTTACAGTGCATTGAAAATGATGTTTTCTCGTTGGATTTTTAGGGTTTGTGAAAAACAATGTGTGTGAATGATTGAAAACTGAAATAACTGAAGTACAAAGTTAAGAGAGAATTCCTTGAAGTCTCGAGCCACTGGGCTTAGAGTTCTGGTGTGGCACTTGATGACCTCGGGTCTTTTTCACCGCGTGGGGAGCATGACATATAGTTATTTCCTAACTGGATCTTCATTTAGCTTTAAAACCTAAACCCTAAAAGTTTTCCTCTTGAAAGATGGCATTTGATTGAGCATAAATGTCCCTAACAATGAGAACATATCTCAAAAACTTACCTTACAGTAACTAATATGAGACAACTAACTGGGCATCAGTGGATCTAGTGATAAGCATCCACTAAACCCAAAAAGCTTGCCAAATACACGTTAGGGAGAGCATGCCTAAGAGATTTTATCCTAGTAAGAAGTAGAGCACAAATAATTCTTAAATGCTTACTTAAAAAGCATGAGAACATGCAACTTTCCCTAAAACCAACACCCAGTGGCCTTCCCCTTCAAGGATGAGGGGGTTTTAGCCGAGCATCCCTTCATTTGTCATCATCAAGGGGTGTTTGGCTACCAAGAAAATGCAAGAAAGTGAAGGGAGAAGAAGAGAAAATCACCAACAATGTAGAGAGGAAGTCACAAATTTCCTTGATTAATTGATGGAGTGAAAAGTTGATTTGATTACGCGGATCGAGCTTATAGGTGTCAAAGATAAGGAAATTCATAAAGTGTAAGCAAAGAACCAAAATTACATGAGGGCAAACTTGTATAAAACCACAAAAAGGCGGGTCAAAAAGCAGTCAAGGCACAGGTGAGCAGTGTTTGCAGGTTGCAAAATTTCGCAACCTGCGAATTTGCAGGTTGCGAATTTTCGCAACCCTGCAAAATTTCCACTGAGCTCCATCTCTTCAGTATTTTTGCTCCAAATTTCCTCTGATTCGATCATGCATCTTCGAATTCAGCTCGGGTTCATCGTGTTTGAATCAAATTGAAGATAATGAGGCATTTGACTTGCAAAACTACTAAAAATAGCTACAAAATGTGATCAGTAGCAAAGCCGGGACCCCAATGTATCAATTGAGTTATTAAAGTCTATTAGTACGCAAAAAGTGTTTAAACCCGTGACTATATTGTGGCTCAAAATAGCACTATTTGGGTACTAATCACTCCCCCCAACCGACACATTGCTAATCCCTTAGCAATGATAAAAAGAAGGAAGATCATGCAGGCTATGTTTTTGCAAAAAGGGACTGTCTGTTCAAAAAGTGTGTATAAAAGTGATGCCTTTACCTTCAAAGATAGAAAGCTCGGGACATCAGACATAAACCAAATGAGAATGAGTGTCATACAAGGACAAGTTTAGAGCAGTGTTCATTCCAAGGAAAGCAACCTTAAATTCCACCAAAATCTAAGTGTTTTTAGGTGATCGGTTTGTACCAATAAGCTGTTAAGCTACTCCCCCCCCCCCCCAAACCAAACTACTGCTAATGCCTTAGACTATTGACCAACCTAAATAGATCTCGGGGCCTCCACTCCGATTTCACACTTCATTGTATTGTATGCAATATCGAAACCCGACTTCACCAAAGTCTCGGTAACGTGACCACCACCGACTTCAACCAATCCAAGCGCTAGTAAGAACAAGTTAAAAGATCTTTCGACCACAAACTCTACGTGTTTCAATTCGAACTTCGAATGATTCTAGAATCCGAAGACCTATAACTCGCTTAACCCACCCATCCACCCATGTAGTGAGCACTACGTCTGGGTGGGCTCCCAACCGCTTGGTTTAGGCACCAGCTTTAAAGGCTTTCCATATAAATTCCTGGGACCGTGTTTCCTGGTTTCAAGGCAAAGCGCCACGACTTTTCTATTCTCTTTTCTTTTCATTTCTTTGAAGACACATTACCTTCTTTTCGGGGAATTCTAACCTATTATGGGACGTCAATGAAGCTAAGGTTGGTTTTGCAAAGTAAGAGGAGTATGTAGCTTCTCAGACTAATGATGAAAATTGATGTGCACTGTGTGTGTGGCTTGAGAATGGTGGAAGACAGGGGTTAATTACCAGGGTCTTCAACCCATCAAACATCCAACTGGGCATGGAACCATTCTAGCATTTGATGGTAGCATATAGTGCTTCAACTTTTCAATTTACAGGAAAGGCAAAACCACAACAATATAGGGACAAAATGAGATGCAAAAGTGTAGGAAAATAGATTTGTATTATATATATCAAGGTGAATTTACAAAATTTTCAACTTTTGCAAAAAGAAGTAAACAGCAAGCCTCTAAATATACAAAAATGGGCTTTGTTGGGCACGTGGTACAAGCAAAACTAAAGTCAGTATGAACATCACCTAACACTAATCGTCCCGACAACTAACGAGAAAGTTAGCGGAGGGAAGTGGTACCTCCCTCAATCTACGTACCGGAGAAGAATCATCCCCAGCCAAGCAGCCGAGGTGTTACCGGTGGAGTGGCCGATGTCAGATGTTAACACATCCAAGGAATCATAGGCTGATGGTGGAGGAGTTGACTGTGGCTCTGAGTGGATAGCCGAGGCCTGAGCAGGGCATGTGTAGACAAAGAAAGAGGCCCAAGGGCCTGAGCTGCATGAGGATGGCCTGACTCTATGCTACGGCAGCCTCGGTGCAAGTCATCCTCTCTACAAGCGCGGCCTGAGATGCTGCAAATGATGCTGTAGTGGTAGAGAATGTGCAGACCGCCTCCATGATAGTCAGGAAGTCCCTGGTAGAGAGGGTAATGTACTACTGTGGTTATAAGGAGGTGCTCCTACCAAATGGCAGTCCGACTGGCTGGGCATGGGACCCGGTCTCGAGGGGGTAGAGGCACTGAGCCCGAGGTACCGATGCGCCGGAGCCTACTAGAGCCGTGGTCGGTGGAGCCGGGCGCGGGACTTGTATGGAGGAACTGATGAGCCAGAGCCGTAGCTCCCCAAAGGTGTCAAATAGACAGGTCCCTCGTGACCATCATCACCGGCCCGTCTCATCCGATCCCTGAGGATGACAGCGCACGAGGCCTACCGCCACCGATCGACGCAGTGGTGGCTCCACAACCACTACGACGCCTAATCGAGGCTCGGCAGGGAACCCGATGTGCTCTAGCACTTGACATAAGAGTCGTGGAAATAGGAGAGGCATGGACTCCAAGACGAGGTAAACTCCCATGTAACTTGTCCCTCGGCAGCCAAGGACATCTAGTCACTCGGCTTGGCTGAACCAAAGAGTCTCTAAAATGCGATATCAAACCTCCAAATTAGCTCCTCTCCTTTGAACGATATGCTGGAGTGGAAACATATTAGACCTCAAAATGTGGTATATCAAAAGCATACGCTGCTGGAGGTTCCGTCTGAATAATATCGTCCCACTAGCAGCGTCCATGGAGAGAAGCCGGACCATCTCCCTGGTCGAGGGACGGCCATTGGTTTATACGAACAGATTGGGCGAGGACCATCAGCATGGAGAGCGTTTATGATGTCGAGGCCCGAACTATCCCTGTCCGACCGTCGATGGAAAAGTGCAGAGCAGTCAGGTTGGCCTCACGCCTAGATGTCATCGTATGATAGAACTCGATGACTACCCAAGGATAATAGAATCGACGTGGCGCCATGAACGACCCGCATGGTGTCTCGCATGATGGTACTGAGTCCTCGCAGCTTCGGTCCGCGGCAAATGCCGGAGATCGTAGTAACCTCCTGTTGAATCTCTCCCTCCGCAAATAACATTCCTGACGGGCCGCAAGGGAAGTAAGGCCGCCCGATGATGGACGCAGGGATAGGTCAGAGCTCCTAAGAATGCCATGATAAGGCGCGAGGGTGGCGCCGAGGCCTAAGTGGATGACTCTAGGCCTCGGGGTTTGGGCCCTCTTAGGGCAAGCATCTCTCCGGCCGGCCCGATGCGAAGGAGCAGGTGGAGTGGGGCCAACTCGGGTATGATATCTCCTTTGGGCAGGGGCCACAGAGCAGGAGCCCCCAAAGATCAGCAAAGACCTCGCCCTCGGATGCAGTCGGGCAGGGAAGTCGTAAAGAGACCCGAGAAATTCCAATTTTGTAAAAGGGCAAATCGTAATTTCTGCAGCAAAATTGTAATTTCGTTAAAAAACTGAATTTATTCTCTGTGATCTCGTGATGAAGAAACGGATTTCACCGTATTGAATCGCCTCGTGAAATCTAGCTAGCACATAAAATTTCAATAATTTCGAGACAAATTTCTAATTTACACGCTTTTCTCTAGAGGTATCGGTTCTGGGTGTCAGAAACGATTTGATGTAACGAAATCACATATAACAAGTACTCATGTTCCATAAGTGGGCATGAGAGAAACATGAAATGGACGGCCGAGATAGTGTCGACGTCAAAATGAAAAGAGGGATAACAACGATCTGAATGTTTAAGTTAGAAAATGACAAAATAGGGAATAGTGCTTCTTCTCCAAACAAATTAAAAGAACCAGAAATTTGGGGCAGTAGCAGAAACGGGAGAGGCAGAACGGATTTTTTGTGATTTTATTTTAGAGAGAGAGTACCTTCTCTCTAAAATACTAGGAGATCCGACCGTCGGCAGTCGTCGGGACAAGAAGGGAAGTTGCTCTACGAGGAGAGGGCTTAGCGTGGGTACCGGATTTAAGGAGTTTAGACAAACTCCTTGAGGTAGGGGTTTCTCCCTACTTGGGTTTTATTCCTTCTTTAAGTACTTTGTCGATGTTTGAGCTGAATGAGCCGCGAAAAGCCGTTGACGGCCCTAAATTCAAATCGAATTGTTATAAATTTTTGAAACTCAAATGGAGCAGCCGTGACTGCCACGGCTGATTTGGGTTGTTAAATTTTGCAATTATGTATTAAATCATGTATTGGTTTGGATGAGGCCGGGAATGGTCGTGAAACCCGGGTTCACTAAGTGAACCGATGATTTAGATTTTCCTCGGGAATAGTAACCGAGGGTTTCACTATTCCCGAAACAGTGTTTTCAAAATAATTTTTGTGAATTAATATGTTTGGTCGGGTAATTCAAGTAGAATTGCTCGTGTTTGATCATTAGCCCACGTGAGCTAATTTTGGTGTGATGAAATGAGAAATTACATAACATGATTGTGTGTGATTTAATTTTATGTGAATATATGCATGTTTATATATTTGGTGTGTGTTATAGACTGTAATGGAATTGGCATCATGCCTTCCATATGCAATCGGGACACCCGACTATAGAGTCGGAGTTTACAGACGAGTCTAGAGAAAAATGTTTCGGAGGGTTGTCTAAAACTAAAAATGATCGAGGGTAGACCATACTAAAAACATCAACGCTCTGAGACTACCAATCGATATACACACATCTGAGGGTTGTCCACAAACAACAAACATACACCCCACACGAGGCTTAGTTGCTTGAGAGAGCCTGAGGACTCCAATGAGATGATCGCTAGACATCCAAGAGGATCATGCATTTGCTTGAATGCGTGTTTATTTCGAGCATTGCACCGCACTTAGGTGGAGAGTAGCCTCCACTTAGGGTGATTCCACTATCGAAAGCACTCAGCTCACTCGCCGAGGGATATTATTTTGCTGTGCACAGAGCGCAAGTAGGAGACGCTTCGTCCTGTAGACAAGAGGGTTTAGAAGAAAGCCTCTGACAGGGTCAGTTATGATGTATTATACGATTAGAATTGTTTAATTTATTGATATGTTGTATAAGAGTAAAATTTGAACTCAACTATGGTTGGATAGTCGGATATATACATTGTTATGAGTATTGGTTTATGAGCCCAAGTGGCCGCTTTAATCAAGGATCGTTATATCGATCGTTTTCGGGGATGCCTTATGCAGTTTTGTATTCGTAGAGCTCCCCTGCGCTGAGACTCGGCCGACATGAAGAATGCTCCGGGTCACCCGACATTCACGAGTATTCCGCGGTCGGGACGGTAGTCAACCCGACCGTTTTAGGGCGTCACGTAAGGCGCGGGTACCGAAAAGAACAAGGATGTCATTATCAACTCAGAAAGAATAGGAGGAGTCAAGCATGGAGACCGCTACCAGCTCGGGCCTACATCGCTGGCTCCTCAGAGTGGAGGTCCCGCCAATGGTTGCGAAAATTTCGCTATCATCACAAATTTCGTTTATGCCATAGCGAAATTGGGTTCGGCCGCCTCCCGCTCTTCATTCCAAATTCCTTCAAAATCGCTTTAAAATGCAAAAAATTAACACAAGAAAAAATTAGGAAAATTGCAGAAAAGAAAAATTAATTTAAAACATAAATTAACTAAAATTAGAGAAAAATCTATAAAGAAAAATTATAGAAATCCAAATAAATACGATAAAATAGCAAATAAAACAGAAAATTAAACAGTGCTGGGAGATCAGGTTTCCCCAAACCACTTCCCCAGCCTCGATACGTTGAACCGGCATAGCTCAAAATGCTCAGGTTCGGGTGCTCCAACCAACCGGCACCAATCCATCCACTATGCCAGCGGTAAAGTCTTATCTTGTCGGAGGTAGTGGCAAAATTCAGACAATGGGCCACTAATCTCTTGGAAATTTTTACATGGGCAGCCGATGGGGTGGCATTTTTGCGGGTGCTTCATTGGTTGGTCAGGGAAGTGTGTGGAGGTAGAATATACACTTAGTCATGAAGGCTAACAAGAGAACAGGTTCATATGGCGCTGGGTTCAACTCAGTGGAAATCGTGTTGAAGGACATTCTCGGGTATCTCCACCGCTTTTGTTTCACCGCCTCCGCTATAAAGTGAAGGATTTCTTCTTTCTTCTCTCCCTTGAAAACAATAAGACATGTATCCGAGGATCCTGCATCAACTTCTTCCGATAATTGTCAACAAACCTCTATAAGCTCCTCGTGTATCGCTTGTCGACTAATCGTTCCTCCTCGTCATGGTGTCACTTTTGGCACTCTCTTCCTCTAGTGGACACCGCGATTGATTAGGTCTTCGGGCGGAATCTTGGGTGTGCTGTCCCATTTATGCTCATAGTCATTTTTCAAATTTCATCTATTTTTCTTGTTCAAACTGCCTTCCATAAGTGACAATTTTCTCCATCTCGAATGGGCATTAATCCTTATTCTCTTCCACAAAGTCATCCACTATCCCGGTAAGGTCCAAAATGGCTTGTTCAAAATGGAGGGATCGATCAGGGTGGTCGAGGTGACTCAGGTCGAGGCATAAAATGGAGGTTCAGGAGGAGCATATTTGCGGGAGGTCTCGTTCCTATGAGGAATTGCGTGATTCCAACTATGGTCAGGCACTACCATATGGTGAACTCATCCATTGGTTTCTATAGTCCCTCATGGACATGTAAGCTCTAGGGTTACCCCCTGCCACATGCTGACCGTACTGTCCCTCTTCCATTGGGTTCAAATTCAACCTTGATTTACAATCTCTAACCCACTGGAACTGATCCTCTGCAGCAAGACAGGACAAACACCAACAATCCTACAAGACTTTTTTTTTTTTAAATGAAAATAAATAAAAATGACAATGAAATATAAAAATAGTTCACCAAAACTTGTGATGCATGATCACAAGTGTTCCACAAATACAATGCACTAGGAACCATCCCCAAGAATGACGCCATTTGATTCGCGCTACGCAAAGGATTCGAATCAACAAAATTTGTATCCTATGTTCCTCCTATTGTCGTAGTCAAGCTAATGCAAAGATAGTGGTCTGTGGTCGAATTACCTGTGGATGGGTTTTCTTCTGCAATAAATGATTTAAGTGAAATCAAAATGGTGAATTTTGTTTGATTTTAAGGTTTTGTAAAAACAAGGTGTATGGTCAAGTTGCAGGATGAAAATAAAATAAAATAAACAAAATGTAAAAGAGAACTCCTTGAAGTCTCTAGCCACTAGCTTTTAGTGGTCTAAGGCATTCAACATGTCCTCTGTCTTTTCCTCAAGGCTGGGGAGGACAGATGAGAGGTCATTTCCGAACCGGCTATTCCATTCGCATTAAAACCTAAACCCTAAATTACTCCCCTCTATGAGATATGGCATTCAAGTGAGCATTCAAGTCCCTAATAAGCAGTATATGGCCTCAAAGAGGCAACCTACAAGAACTAATAGGAGACAATCCAGCGGATGACAAAGATATAAGATTAAGCATCCACTATAACCACAAAGCTTGCCAAATACACATTGGCGAGGCTGGATCTAGGAGGCTTCAACCTTAGGGTGAGATTGTGAGCTTAAATGCTCATAAATGCAAAGGTGAAAATGAGAGGCAGCATACCACTTACCTTCAAACCTCCACCGCTCGCTTTTCAAGGAAAGGGAGGCTTCTTGAAAGCATACCTTGGTTTGTCATCACCAAGGTATGTTTAGTTCTTAGAAAAATGAAAGAAAGAAGAAAGAGAAGAGGCGGAACAAAAGTATTAGGTGTCTTTGAAAAAGATTGAAAGTTAGGATTCTGAAAAGCTATAAGTTGGCTTATATAGCCATTCCCGATATGTGAAATGACAAAAGGCCTAAAATATGAAATTCTGATAGGGACAAAATGGTAATTAATCAAAAGCGAGGTCGTTTGGAATCAAAAACCACCCCGAGACGGGATTTTTCGCTATGAGCAGTGAATTTATTTATATGTAGCTATGAAAATAAGCGAAAACCAAAAATTCGCTATGAAACCGTGTTTCGCTAAGCTAGCGAAGTACCTAACTTAGCGAGAATTTGTGCATAAGCGAAATTTCAAATTTTATTATGCCGCAAATAAATTTCGCTAAGATAGCGAAAAAGCGTATAGCGAATTCAACATTCCCCTGCATCCTGCCATTCTTGCTCCCAGTGCATCTATGACACGCTTCCTGCACATCCTCTTTTTTCTTATTTCTCTTATTTTACGCTGCTTCTTTCCTCTTGGTCTCTGATCTATGGTGTTGAGTTTGACTCAAATTCTTCATGTTTGGATCGACTCAACAATGTTGGCATAATTAGCTCGCAAAAACTGCAAAATTTGCCACAAAATGTGATCATTAAAATAGTAGGGGCCGTAATGTGTAAATCGGGTTAATTAGAATGAATTAGTATACAAAAGCACTCAAAACATAATAAATAGGGTTCAAAATAGCACTTTTGGGTACTAATCATGGGGATAAGTGATGTTGGTGAACTTGACCCCCAGCTCCTCTTTGCTTGGCACGTGATGCCCTGGTGCTGGTGGTGACGTTGACCCGAGATCGGCGGTGCCTTTTACATACGGGTCACTCGATGTTGGCGAGATGGTGGGGGGATCCTGGATCTTTATGGCTTCACCAAGGGTTTTACAACTTTGGATGATAGAGTGACTTGTTCGATCGGGAAGGCCTTCTTGTTAATGCCCGAACCCTTTTTATTTGTGCCTGAGTCGCTAAATTTAGCGTAGGTTGGAACCTGTTTGATCATATCAACCAGTGGGATGTTCACCTTGACCTGCCTCAGCACTTCTAGGATGCCTTCTTGCTTAGAAGCCTTCTTTTTGCCTCTCAGTGCTTGAGGAAATAGGGGAGGCATGCTTTCCTTCATCGAATCCTCTTTAATGAATATGTGTTCAGGCTCTTCTTCCTCTTGTTCTCTAGTTTTCACAACGGAGTTTAGTATAGTGCTTTCGATTTCCTTACCACTTCTCGAGGTGATAATGAGTGCGGACTTCATCCGTTTTGTGCGGGCTCATTGGGAAAGCTTAGTTCATTCACTCCTATGATTGGGGCGATGCGGGAGGGGAATCTCCCGCTTTCTCCTATACACTGTGGCTGATTGTTCGGAGCTCTTAATGGATATTTGCACATGGTCTTAATTTTGATTTAGGCTTTTGTGAAGCCCATCAATCCTTTTGTCCATGGATCTTTCTACCTTTTCTATTCTTTGGTTTATCTGAGCATTGATAGTTTTCTGCTCCTCTACAAAATTCCCCACCACCTTGCTCAAATTCATGATAGCACACTCCAGCGGTGATGAGGTTGGTGGGCACGCAGGCTGTTGGTGGACCCATACGGTGCTGTGATATGCCCGTGGGGAACATATCTTGGAGTGCAGGCTTCCGGGCTGAGTTGAATTGGTTCTTCCAGTTGGGATTATAAGTGTTGCTATACTAGGCATCAGTTGGTGGCCTATTTTGCCCCACAACATTTGCATTTTCAACCATCAAATCCCTTACTGAGAGGGAAATTGGACAATACTTGATGACTGGTAGATTGACAATTGAAACATAGTTGGCTAGGCATAGATGCCTCAGTCACTGCCCGCACCTCCTGGTGGTTTCTCTACTCAAGTTCTTCCATCCTTCTGTTCAGGGTGGACAACTTAGCCTTTAGGTCCACATCCTCCGTCAATGAATAAATGCCTCCTCTCGGGTTTGCGGCTGGACCATTACCTCCCTTGGGTTGTCATCCATCCTTGGAGGTTTGACCATGTAGTTAAGAAGTCCATAGCTTCATCGGGTTTTCTGGGAAATTCCTCCACATGGTCTCCGAGAGTTGTTTCATGTGGAAGGGGACATTCCATCGTAGAAGTGGTTCACTAGCATCCATGTATCGAAAGCCAGGTGAGGGCATGCAGCGATGGTTTCAAGATGCCTTTCGGCGATAAAATCTCTCACTATCATGAAATTGCAAGAGATGTAGATTTCCTCTTCGATTGTTGGTCTTATGGGCGAAGAACTTCTTCAAAAATTCGCTGTATTTCGGCCCGATTCTTGATAGTCCGCAGCGCTTAGTGAATTAACCAAATTTTGGCTTTATCTTTGAGGGTCAAAGGGAAGGCTTTCAGCTTGAGCAAGTCCATATCAAGTCCTTGAAAGTCGTGCAAACTTCCTCAAAATCCCGAATGTGTGTGTATGGATTTTCGTTTTCCATACCATGAAAAGTCGGGAGTAGAGGCTGAATAAGGCCTCACACCCATCCTCGCGGGGGTATAATGCATGAGGGTGCACTCACCCTTGGTGGGTGTATGTGATCCCTCATTGATACGCTAGGCATTGGGTTAGATAGACCCCCTGTTGGCTCTCTTGTTCTTGGTGGTCTCGTCGATTGGTGTCACGGTAACTTACTGACACTGTTCAATTGGTGCGCTCTATTGCTCCAATCTGCCTCGGTGTTTACATCCCACTTGCATAAATTGCTATGAACCTAGAAGCAAGAAACGACTAAAAAACAAAATTTACCAAAAGGTTAATATTATTTAAGAATCGAAATAGAAGCTTGATTTGCGATGAAATTTTCAAAGCTCCCAGAGTATTGAAATTTTAAACTTCCACATGTAGTGAGCGCAAGTGGGAAAAATGGTAAAGTAAAAGAAATGAGATTTCACCAACACTTGTGATATGAATCACAGTTCCAGCTCTGTTTCTGTACAAGGCACCATCCCGAAACAGCGGCGTGGCCCGATTCGTTTCGATGAAGTAGGTGTTCGAATCAACGAAATTTATATCCTAGGATTCCCTCTCTTTGACATAGCAAAGCTCTTTGCGTTATCGGCTCCCAGGTCGAACACGGGAATGGGTTTTTGCTATTGAAGAGAAGAGTTACAGTGCATTGAAAATGGTGTTTTCTCATTGGATTTTTAGGGTTTGTGAAAAATAGAGTGTGTGAATGATTGAAAACTGAAATAACTGAAGTACAAAGTTAAGAGAGAATTCCTTGAAGTCTCGAGCCACTGGGCTTAGAGTTCTAAGTTGCTTGACATGTCCTCGGAGTGTTTTCCTTGCGTTAAGGGGCGCGACATATAGTTATTTCGACCGGATCTTTATTTAGCTTTAAAACCTAAACCACCCCAAAGTTTTCCTCTTGAAGATGGCATTTGATTGAGACATAAATGTCCACGCGGTGAGAACATATCCTCGAAAACCTACCTACATTAACTAATAGGGACGAGCTGGCGGGCATCGGTGGATCAGTGATAAGCATCCACTTTGAGACCGAAAAACTTAAATACACGTTAGGAGCATGCCTAAGAGATTTTAACTGAGTAAAGCGAGAACCTGAAATCTCTGCATAAATGCTTACTTTAAAGCATGAGAACATGCGACTTTCCTCGAAACCTGACGCACGATGGCTTCCCTTCAAGGATGAGGGGTTTTAGCTGAGCATCCTTGATTTGTCATCATCAAAGGGGTGTTTGGCTACAATGCAAGAAAGTGAAGGGAGAAGAAGAAAATCACCCGATAGCGGGAGGGAGGAGGCTTAATTGCCAAATTTCCCGCCCGATTGATTGATGGAGTGAAAAGTTGATTTGATTACAAGCAGGACTGAGCTTATATAGGTGCTCAGCATAAGGAAATTACAAAAGTGTGCTAAAGAACCAAAATTACATGAGGGCAAACTTGTATAAAACCACAAAAAGGTGGGTCAAAAAGCAATCAAGGTACAGGTGAGCGAAATTTCACGAGGTTGAAACCACTGACTGTAAACCTCAACGAGCTCCATCTCTTAGTATTTTGCTCCAATTCCTCTGGTTTTGATTATGCATCTTCGAATTAAGCTCGGGTTCATCGTGTTTTGAATCAGATTAACAGAGATAATGAGGCACATTTGACCTGCAAAACTACTAAAAATAGCTACAAAATGCGTCGATGGCAGGACCCTAATGTATCAATTAAGTTATTAAAATCGATTAGTACTGCAAAAAAGTGTTTAAAACACGTATACGAGGCTCGAAATAGCCTTGTTGGGTACTAATCGATGATTCTCGATTATCTCTTTATTTCAGTTTTAAATAAAGATGTCTCTGTTCGTAAGACGATGCTTTCATACTTTCTTAAATGACGATGCTGTATAATACATACATAAATATATATTTCCATTTAATCGATTACAATTCGTTGAAAATTGTCTCAAGCTATGCATTTTCATGTGCAACAAATCATTCAAATCATAAATCATGCACTTTTTCATTCTCATTATCATTTTTCATTTTAGCCCTTATCAAATTTAACATATGCTTTCGATGCAAAGGATAACGAATCACCGGCAAGGTCTCGTTAGGTTGCAGACCGGTATAAACATGACTTTATAAAAATATGTACTCGGTTGGTGTACATTACCGATATTGTCCTTGGGCTACAGATCGGTATGCCACAATAGTATGTTTGTTTGACTCTTATTGGTATACCAATCTATCCTTAACTCAAATTTAACGGTTAACATTCTATTAAGGGCATTCAAATCATTTATAGGAAAATCGACATAGTATGTATTTTTTATACAATAAATCATTTTAATATAATACATTTTATGTCATTCATTTACTTGATCAATCAATTTCTAAAATTTCTTAACTTAAATCAACTTGCAATTCATTTCACAATTTATTTGCATCAAATCAATTTAAAACAATTCAGCATGCAATTCAAACATTTTGAAGATAGAGATTCAAAATAATCAGAGAAAGGTGTAGAACAAACCAAAAAGCTTTGCACTTTGATTCCAATCATTGGAATCTCGATCTCAGTTTGGGTTTTCCTCCTCGTCAGCCCCTATTTCAATACAATTAAAGAACAATATTATTCATGCATGCTAGTGATTTTGGTTAGGGTTGACTTTCGGATTCTTAGTTTCATTAGCAAATAAGGGCCAGAATCTAGCTCGGCATAGTTATTTAGTTTCCCCGAAACTTTAATTCATCACATAGCAAAATACAAAATTTTGCCCTGCCTTATAATCCTTTCCATGATGCTCTTAATCAACTAAGCCATTCCCGAGGAAGATTAAGCCCGAAAACACCTCAACGACCACTGTTCACGCATATGCAAGAATGGGTTATTTTTTCCGAGTTTTGCTTAGTCTGGACTTTATTACCCAAAAATTATTCAAACGGCCTTCCAAAAATTATGAAACTCTCCAGTTTACTCCTTTATATATCCAATAAAATCTCTGAAAATTTTTAATTTAAAATTCCTCCTCTAAGGCCCTCGGCAACATAACCTGAAACATGTGAAACATGTTTTTTAGGTTCATCAGTACCTTTATAACGTTTCACAAAACCAATCCTAATGTTGTCAAAATTAACTACAAACATTGAATTTTATTAGCTTGGACCAAGGCCTAATAACTCTTACCCAATCCTTATAAAGCCAATTGGTACAGTTTTTAACTTTAACATCTAGACTATTCTAATTTGCAAAACAAAATCTGCACATAGCTCCACTTTGACATATTTTTGGGCACTTTGGGTTTACAAATTGCATCCACTTCCTTCACGTAAATTATTCCCCTAAATGTATAGTTTACCCTAGTTGAATCACTTTCAGGTGGATAAGGTGAAACTCATTTTATCGGTACAAAACACCCATGACCTTACCCAAAACCAGGCATACGTGAGCTACCCAGGCCTTTAAGCCCATATTCGGGGCCTTAGGGGTACAATTGCTCTTGGTCCATTCTATACATTTGTATCTCATGGCTTATGGTTCTTTTAATTAAAATTTGCCATTTGGTGAGTTATAACTTAATCTATAGCCCGCAGCAAACGAGGAGGTTTCGATAAAATTTTGACAGCATCTCCTTTGAAAACCAAACATTTCTCTTTTTACAACCACTCCTCCAAACCAATCCAAACCAATACCAACCAACAATACTCTTCAAAACTCAACTCAACACAACCTCAAAACTAGTTTACAACCAACACAAAACTCTTTTTATCCACATTTGGGGTTTTCCCCAACTTAAATACAAATAAAAGGGTTCACATGAGTTTGGAATCTTACCTCAAATCTCTTTCAAACTTCAATACCCAAGGTTCCTCCTTGTTTTTGATCCGCCCCAGCCTTTGATTTTCATGGAGCAATTCATAAATCTCCCCGATTCAAAAAAACCTAACTCTCTCCCTTTTTCGAAGCGAAAATGCCTTAATGAGAGGAATATCTCTCAAGGCAATAATATGGTCTTTATGTCTCCTATTCACAAATACTGTTTGGCTTTCACACTAAATCTCATTTTCTCATTTTTTCCATTTTAACCTTCATTTCACTTTCATTTCTAATTTACTTAATTTCATTTACTTTTGCACTTATACTTCTCACATTTAGGACCCACTTGGTTCCCGTTTTACAATTTTACCAAATCCACATAAATTTTTCGGGTTGTATTTTTTTCGTTCTTGGATTTAAATTCTAGAAAATTTAATTACTTTAATTTATACCTTAAACATGTTAAAAAGCTGACACTGTGTGCAGGGCGTTACACATGCGCGGAGTTAATGCTCAGAACAATCCAGTGACTCGAAAGTCGGGAGACTACATCTACCATATCTAGATCTTTGAATGAAAAGGGACGAGATGACATGCAAAATCAACCATTAAGTGACTCGCCCTGCGCCAGGAGAAAGGAGAAAGAGGGTTAAGCTAGCAAGCCGACAAACGGACTAGCGGCAAGCAAAAAACCCTACCCGCTCTTCGAAACCCTAAACATACCCATCGATATTGGGAAAACAAGGGAGGGGGATAAATACCGATCGGAAGATGAATACATCGGCAAAAGGCGACAAGACCAATTAGCGGAAGGGGGGAAGTGGAGTAGCAACACAGATGCAAAAAGGAAGGAGAGAAAGGGGGGAAGCTTGAACTAGTAGAATAATAGCAACAAAGGGCAGCATGCGCACAAAAAAAGAGATGGAAAGAAAAAGAAACTGCAACAACAAAAGTTCAAACAAGAAATAAGCGAAAAAGAAAAATTAACTTAGAGCATCTCGAAATTTTTTTTCTATTTTTCACTCAAAATTTGCATTTTTTTTTCTATATGTAAAGATCATAGAACCCACATATTAGAGACCCAACTCCAAAAAGCAATATGTAAATCCAAATAACTATTCATTTTTTAAAATTAGATATTTTAAGAATATAATATATAAAATAATTTTATTTATATTTAAATATAAATATAAAATTATATTAAATAAATATATTATAATAAATAAAAATATATTAAAAACATAAAAATGAAACTTTTAAACTAATAAATATTATATGTTGAGCATCATATTACATTAGAAAATAAAGTAACATTAATAAAAAGTTACATACTAAAAATATATTAACCAAATGATAAAGAGACAATATAAAAATTAATGAGGTGGTAAATCAACTCCATAATTTTCACCATCATATTCATTACAATTACTAAAATTACCATCACTAGGATCACTTGATCCACTTTGTTGGGATTTGCGAGTCATTTTTCAATATGTCCATTTTTAAGCAGCGAAATACTCATGCTCAAATGGGTGGTAGATTCAAGATTTTTCTCCATAATTCTTTTTTCTTGTTTTTCATGTTCCAACTCATATTTGTTGTGTTCATTTTCAACTTGTAGAATCTTCAATTGGTAACGTTTCTCCGATTCCTTGGCCATTTCGGCAAACCGTTCATCTTTTCTCTTTTCTCCTCTTTTGAATATCTCGTAATTTCGTTATTTCACTTAAATACGTTTTGGCAGGAGTAGGTCTTCTTAACTTCTAACATTTTCTTGTTTTTCTTTCTTTCTTCTGGAAGTCACGGCTAGATGAAGAATTAGTTTGCATGTCAACATGAGCTTGATCATCATTTACGTTAGAATCAGGCGAATATGATGCCTCTCCAGGGGATTTTAGGTGTGGAATCTCTCCATACTTGAGACCCTTGAAAGGCTTTTGGTTGTTGTCGTTGTTTTGGTAAGATATGCACTTGACTACGCATCTTTAAGTATAGGCTAGACATGATCAGGCAAAAGAATCCGGCCTCATTGGAGCATGTTAGTTGAATGTGATGTCTGACCAGAAAGTTGATATGATAGTAGATAAAACAAAACAATTTCAACGGTTCCTTGCTCTCTATAAGCGAATTAAAGATAAGAAAGCTCATTATGCACTCTGAAATGCATTAATTGAGCATTTATATGAAAAATGTAGTAACAATGTTTCTTGTAGTTAATGTATTAGTTTAAGTAAATGATGTGCAAAACATCATGTGATATAATTTCTATGTTCTTTTTTCTTCAATATGAATTTGTATTTTTTTCCTAAGAAATTATTTCGTTAATTAATTAAAATGCTTGTGTTTTATTATATCCCGACTCCAACCAACAATCTTTATTTTAATATAAATGAAAATTAATAAAAATGTATTTATATCATTGTCAAAAAATATTTTAATAAAAAATTAAATTATTTTAAATTTATTTATTTTAAGAAAAAATTTAAATTATTAAAAATAAATTATTTACAAAATCAATATATTAAAATCATTTTATTATTATATATGAAAAGTAATTCAATATTAATAAAATAATAAATAATAAATATAAGTATGTCAAAAATAAAAATATATTTATAAAAATATAATAGAAATAATTATTTTATTATTATGCTAACTCTAAAATAATGAAAGAATATTAGTATAATAATAAAATGATAAGAGAATAGTGTTTATTGAAATATAGGTCTCATCATCTCTATATTTAGATTTGTAAATAGTGAATCTCTAAATATAAAGATGCACTATTCATTTCTCTATTTTAGATATTAAAATAGAGAACTTTTGAAATATGATTTTTTCTCTAAAATCTCTATATATAGAGATAGAGTAAAAATAGAGTTATTTTGGATATGCTCTAAGAAGCGTCGTAAACTAGTCGCGCCAGTGGAACGAAGCAAAAAGCAACCACTAATCCTCGCTGCAAAAATGATGAGTTCAGAGAACAATGAGAGCGTGAAATGAAGCGAGAATGAAAATGGGAATCACGGGCATGAGATTTTCTAAAACATAAGAAGATGTGACCTTAGTACATGGCTGGGCGGCTAGGCCTTGTCGATGGTATGCTTTGACACTCTTCATGGCTTATTACTAGACGGCTACTACATGTATTAAAGTCATGCGGGAACTAACTGACGGTATAATTCTATTACCCATCTGCGGGATCCTGGAGTCCCAGTCTGGTCATCACCTCGTATGAAAAGTTTGTTATGGATAAATATATTAAGAAGAGTGCAGCGCACGATATTTATCCACGGATCTCTAGTATCCAAATCTACATCGTCTCAAAGGCATGATATTTAATAAGAAAGAATTAGTCCTTGATAAGGAAGAGATCTTATCACCAAAATCCGCAGATTATCTTTCCGATAATCAAAGGAGAAATTAGTATAAAGCAGACTCCCACGAGGGAAATGTATGCAACTCCAAATACCTTGCTCCTTCTTTATCTTCTCCACCATTTTGCTAGCAATCTCTTTCGTAGAGGTATTTGGCACATCGTAGTCGGACCCCAGCACACTGCGGGGTTTACATCGCGTCGGCGATGCCGGAGATCGGATGATCAGAGATGCGACAATTGGCGCCGTCTGTGGGAATCAAACAAAAAGTCTCATCGACGGCGTGTAAGAACTTGGCTCCATCGGCTTTCCAATAGCCCTTTACCACCAGTAGCTTCGACGGTTCCCCATTCCACATCTAATTCGTCTAACACAGTTGTAATGACGACAACTTTGGTGATCGATCGCGAATCAATTTCTTCGGTAGCGTCAGAGACATGGAGAAGAAATTGGAGGAGCAAGCAAGGAAAATGAGGGAATTGCAGGATCTTGTTGAACATCTGCAGTGTGAAAACGATCATTTGGAGGCTTAGGTAGAAAAAAGGCATGATCTTGGCGAAGGGAGAGGCGTGCCAGACGGCGATCGAGTAGGGCACCCCAGGCCCGCCATGATAAAGAAGGAGTCCGTCATCCGCGATGCTGATACTGGCGAGACAGCGGGATCTCCTGCGGCGTGACTCGCTCGCCTCTCCCGACAAAAAGTAGCGGGGCAGGTCGTGCAGAGACACTCGCATCACCGCATTCAGCAATGCTCGATAATGCACGTTCACTTAGGAACAAGAGGAACGAGCGAGGTAGAGAACTATCAACAGGCGCTCGGGAACGTGTTCACGCGATACCACGATCATAGTCGCGCCCATCACAATGATATACCCGCCTTGAGTCGGGACCTGCAGCTACATACTTCGCTTGCGACCTTGATTTGGAGTTAGATGACATGCTCTCGCCCTTAAGGCGACACATTCTTGACTCTGAGCCACCGCGGGTTTGTCATACCGGCTTTCACTATGTTTGATTCTTTCTGATGACCGCCCCATTCATGTCTCCATTATTCAGAGATGACTTTGAATCTTGAAACCAATGACCTTCTACTATGTAAGTTTTCCCTGGATTAGTTTGCGAGGCCACTTTGCACTGGCAGTTTCCTGACCTGTGAAACTCAGCCAAATCGTTTTACGAACTTTACAGGGAGCGTTCATCTCGCCGACTTACCTATGCTCGGTCGCGTCCCGAAAAGGAATGTGAGTTCCTTGAGCTATTTTGAAACATAACGAAGAGTCAATACGAGACTTCACAAGGAAGTTCGAGCAAGCACTCAAACAAATAGAGTTTTACAACATGGATGCAGTCCTTTAGAACTTCAGAAGAAGCTTCAAGCCGTCAACTACCTTCTTCCACTCACTATCCCTAGACCCCCAATAATAATGGAAGAGTTATATAGGCGAGCAGATAGATACTCAGCCAAGGGCGATATCAGAACAACAACCCATGGTCATGATCGCCGTCGGTCGGTGAGAAAGATAAACCAGCGAGAAACCGTGTCTGCGTCACAAAGGTCATAATGGGGCGAGCGACTGAGACAAGTCTCGAAAAATGAAGGCCACCTGATTCACCCCACTGAATATCTCTCACGAAGAGTATGCCTGATTACGCAACTACTAGTTTCCAAATGTCCCTGCACACCCATCGAAGGATCTGCTCGAAGAGAAACAAATCCATACGATCACGATTATCATAGGAAGGACCATGGCAATTTTACTCGGGGAACACCGGGAAGTACCTTAGGGAGGAAGATCAGGGGGTGGAATCGGGGTAGCCACAATTAGAATTCTGACCCGATCCGCGAGAGACCCGGACGACCGTAAAACATATACTAGGCGGCCGTGTGCTTATCAATCAAAGTAAATACGGTTGGGCAATTGAATATAGATCATAGAAAGCAGCCAGGGGGAAGCTGAGCTAATAGATGGCCCCATATCCTTTCTTTTGGTTAATCAAACGAGAATTCATTCATGACTATGATGTATTACTCTCACCCTTTATGTATTCGTAGTTTTAATATTATAGGGTGTTAGTGGATCAAACAATGTAATAGTGCTATTAATTGTCCATCACGAGGAGTAGAGAGTGAGATTCGAATAGCCTCCCACAGACGATCGAGACTCCTCATAGCAATCACGGTATGCCACTCAGTCGGAATGGAAGAAAATGACCACTTGGTATGGATCGATTGGAAGAAATAAGTTAGATGACGGACCGAGAGAGGTTCACATATGTTAAGCTCCCTCTTGTCTAATGAAGAGGAAGCGAAGTATGACTCACTCTGCTCACCTTGACATTAATGTATTATTTTCTTAGGAGCCCTTTCACGATATTGTTAGGATAATCTAGACGATGAAGCTGCGAAACTAAGCGTCCTCCTCTTGCTGGTTAGTAAAGCTAAAGTTGAGGCAATTCCACCCTAATTGACATCAGATCATTTAGACGAAAGTAGAAAATCTCCAAAGAGAAAGTTTTATAAAAGAGGTAAAGTACCTCGAATGGCTGCCCAATGTAGTGGTGGTACTAAAAAAGAGTGGTAAGTGGCGCATATGTGTGGACTACCAGCGACCTCGATGAGCATGTCGAGGATAGATCAAATTGGGGATCACGATAGCCCGAGCATGGCGCGTGTCATTTACGGATGCCTTTTCTGGGTACCATCATATTCTTATGCATTCGCTAGACATGGAGAAAACACCCTTCATCACACCACATGGATTGTACTACTATAACGTAATGTCGTTTGGCCAGAAAAACTCAAAGGCAGCCTATCAAAGGATGGTGACCAAGATATTCTGACCTTTGATAGGCAAATCCATGGAGGTTTATATCGATGATATGCTTATCAAATCCAAAGAACACCCCGATCACACAAGGCATCTACAAGAAACATTCGAGCTATTGCGAAGACAAAGCATGAAACCTAACCCTTTGAAGTGTGCGTTTGGTGTCAGCTTAGGCAAATTCCTAGGCTTTATACGCAAAGAAGGATAGAGGCTAATCCCATCCAGCTCAAGGCCATAATGAACTCTTAGACTCCCGCTTCCAGAAAAATACAGTACATGTTGATTTGGTACATCAACTGACTGGCTGGTTGGATGCCATTAGAGTTCATATCTCGTTTCACATATCAGTTGAAGTCGTTCTTTACCACCTTAAAAGAAGTCAGCGACGAGTTGGAATTGAGTGCGACCAGGGGACTCCACGGCGATCAAGCGATATCTCATTGAACCTGATTATTACAGCCTTGGCGGAGTGACCTCTGCCTTTACTTGGCGATCTCGCCGTCTCGGTGAGTGCGGCATTGTTTAAAACGATAAAAGCAGCAGCGGAGCCTATATTCTTGTCGCCAGACCTTGTCAGGTATAAGCAGATATGCCGTCTCAGCGGCGACAACGGCTCTCTGTTACTGCTAAAACTTCATCCACACTTCAGTGCACCCTTTCATTGTACTCACCCAGCGGGTTCGATTTAAAGGCCCAGTAGGTGTTAGATCAACAAAATTTATAACCTAGGATTCCTCTACAGGGCGTGGCAAAGCTCTTTGCGATATAGTGGCTCTGAATTGAACACGGATAGGTTTTCTTCATGAGAGAAGGAATTACAGTGCATTGAAAAATGGTGTTTTCTCCTTGGATTAAAAGTGTGTAAGCGTGTGTGTGAATGGTTTGCAAACTAAAATGCTTGAAGTGAAAATTTAAAAGAAATCCTTGAGTACGGGCCGCACTAGGCTTAAGTTCTAGGATTAAGCGACGTAACAAGGTCTTTTCTTCGCGTTTGGGAGCATGACATATAGTCATTTCCCGAGCAGAGGATCTTCATTTATTTATAAAAACCTAAGCCTAATAGTTTTCTTTTGAAAAATAGCATTTCATTAGGCATAAATGTCTCTAGAAATGAAAACACATCTCAAAAACACTACCCTACGATAACTAATATGAGACAATTAACTAGGCCTCAGTGGATTTAGTGAAAGTATCCACTGAACCCAAAAAGCTTGCCAAATACACATTAAAGAGAGCATGCTTAAGAGATTTTAACCTCGTGAAGCGGGGGCCTGAATGCAAAATACAAACGCAAAACGAGAGAACACATTAAGCCCCGAAAGCAACACCCAGGTGGCCTTCCCCCTCAAGGATCAGGGGGTATTAGCCAAGCACGCCTTGATTTGTCATCATCAAGGGTGTTATAGCTACCAAAAAATACAAGAAAGTGAAGGGAGAAGAAGAAAATCACCGGCATTAGAGGAGGGAGGAAGCTTAGTGCTTGGCGATTGATTGAATAAAAAAGTTAGATTTGATTACAAGCATGGTTGAGCTTATATGAGCAGTAAGAGAAATTACGAAGACATAAGAATCAAGAAGAATTACATAAGGAGCAAGCTTGTATTAAACCACGACAGTGAATTAGCGTTCAGGGTGACGGTGTTCCGCGGAGTTGCCAAAATTAGCAACCTCCAGAGTGCAGTTGCAGTACACAACTGAGAATTTACGACGATTTGCTCCATCATTCACTGACCAAATTTGCTCAGACACCTCTGATTTGATCACGCATCCTCGAATTGAAACAGGGTTTCATCATGTTTGAGTCAATTTGGAAGAATAAGAAGGTATTCGACACAGTAAAACTAAGAAATAGCTACAAAATGTGATTTAATTATCCATGGGACTCGAATATATCTAATTGAGTTATTGAAGTCGATTAGTACACAAAAAGCGCATAAAACCTGCTATAAACAAGGCTCAATATTGCACTATTTGGGTACTAATCACTCCCCCCAACTGAAATATTGCTAGTCCCTTAGCAATAATAAAAAGAAGGAAGATCATGCAGGATATGTTTTTACAAAAATGGACTGTCTGTTCAAAAGGTATGTGCAATTAATGTCTAACCTTTAGTATGACAAATTGGGACTCTGCATAAAACTGATTTGGGAGAGCAAATGCCATGTGAGAATAAGTTTCGATGCCAGCATCTATTCGAGGGAATCGACTACAATTTCCACCCAATCTAAGTCCTTTTGGTGATCGGGTTCAAACCCGATAAGGCTGAGACTACCTCACACAGAGCCCAGACCTCACACTTGAGCCTTAGACATCTTGGCCCGACCTAGGTAGATTCGGGTTCCACGCTGTTTCATACTTATTGTTTTTGTAGGGTGCAATGTTGAAAAGCTCGACTTCACCAAGTCAGGTGAATGGGGATCTGACGACTCGACCGAGTATTGCAGGTTTAGGGCATCAAGTTAAATGGATCTTTTCGACCCTGAGCTTTCTTGGAGTTTCACACGACTTTGAATGATTTAGAGAATCCGGCACACCTGGCTCGCTAAACTCCACCGTCCACCCATGTAGCAAGTACTAAGTCGGTGACTCCCAACCAGTTGGTTTAAGGCACCAGGCTTTAAAGGCTTTCGCCGTAGACCCCTCGGACCGTACTCGGGTTTCAAGGTAAAGCGTCGCGGCTTTACTTATCTCTTTTTCTTTTTCTTTTGTCTTTTAACTCTTTTGGAAGACACATTGGCATATTCTTGGGAACTCTAACCTAATATGGAATTAGATCAATGAAGCTAAAGGTTAGTTTTACAAAGTAAAGGTATGATTTCTTAGCCCATTGATGAAAGCTAAGTAATTATATGTAAATGAGCCACAGTGGAAAACAGTAGTATAGGGATCTTGTGACCCCAGAGTGATCAAGCATGGAACCATTCTAGCAATTTGGTATATCTCTGGTCTTCAACTTTTCAACATAGGAAAGCAAATCCAAGTGTAAGGTCAAAATGAGATGCAAAAGTGTAGAAAAATAGATTTGTATTATATATATGACCTTAGATTCCTAAAATTTTAGAGCTTTTTTTAAAAGAAGTAAACAACAAGCCTCTATCTCATACAAAAGAAACTCTTGAACATGAAGTACAGTAAAACTAAAACCAAAAAGTATGAACTATCTGCTTCCAAACACTATTTGTCGAAGCATTAATTGCAGAGAGAGAGTTAGTGGAGGGTGACCTCCTCAGTCGGTGGAGCACGGAAGAAGGCTCAGTCTGACGATGAAATTTGAGGTCTTTGTAGGTGAAGTAGGCTGAAATTTCTTTGCGGTCTTGATACATCCGAGGGAGCTGCGAGGGGCCGATGGTGGGAGTCTTGATACTGTCACAGGGAGGGGCCAATTTGAGGCTGAGCGGGTGTGCGCGGTGGGGCAGTAAGGGGAGGGCCCAGTGGCTCTCTAGGCTGCATGTGTTAGCCTGGATGCGTGCTACGGAAGCCTCGAGTCTTTGGTCGTCCACTCTTATGATGTGCTTTATCGGAAAGCAAATAGAGAACGTCGTGGCCGAGAATGTGCGGACCGTCTCCATGAGAGCCAGGAAGTCCCTGGCAGAGAGGGTAATGTACTGCGGGGGCTATGTGGAGGTGCTCGGCCCTGCTATATCTGATCGAGCAGTGGGCATGGGGCAGAGTGCGTGGAGAGGTGGGGACATCCAGGCGCAACGATCTCAAAGCTACCCCAGGGCCTCTTTGGGGCGGGTGGCTTGTGTTGAAAGAATGGAAGGGATGCGGGTGAAGCAGGGTGGGCTCCACTGATTATTAACTCAGGTATGAGAATGAGTCCCCACAGGACTAACATCTGGCCGGCTAATTCTCGTCAGAATCTAGGAGGAAGATGGAAAGCTTGAGGCTGGCCCTTCATCGATCAATGGTAGGGTTGCCTCACAGCGTTGCCTACGAGGGCTCAGTGGGGACCCCGATGTACTCGGCTTTGGCATAATATGGAAATAAAAGAGAGGCAAGGACTCGGCCTCAGAGGCCGGACCGGCGGTGGACCCTGTCCTCGAAATGGAATAATGAGGTCATAATCAGCTCAGCCGGGCTGAACCGGTATCCCTCTGAAATGCGATACAACACCTCCAGGATAGCTCACTCTCCTCTGTACTATATGCTGAAGTGGAAACATATTAGACCTCAACGTGGTCTATAGAAGCATATCTTTGGCCAAGAGTCTTGCTTCCGAATAATATCGACCCACCAGTAGCGTCCATAGAGAGAAGCCGGACCATCTCCCTGGTCGAAGGATGGGGCCACTGTCTATACCGGCCGCATTAGCGAGGACCACTGGTAGATGGAGGAAGCCATTTGTGATATGAATGAAAAAGTATCACGGCTTTGCGCCGATAGAAAAAATGAAGAAGTCGGGTTGGCTTCTTACCTGGATGTCATAGTATGATGGGAGCTGGTGACGACAGGGATAATGCAAAAATGCGACGGCACCATGAATGGCTCCAGATGGTATCGTTGTATGAGAAGCATGGAGTCTCGGAGCCTCGGGTTCGCGCGAATGGCGGGAGATCATGGTACGCCTCCACGTGGAAATCTACATCCAGGCTGACTAATATTCCCGGGATTGGGTCGCGGGGGGAAATGGGTCGCGATGATGGACCCCGGAGATGGGTCTGGGGGCTCGAATAACGACCGAGCCCGATCCGGCCCGAATGGCGAGTCGAATCGACACCGGGGGCCTTCGGTTTATTTCTTTTTATTTTATTTTATTTTTTGTGTTATTAAATTTTCTTTTCAAAAATGTCGCGACCAAATCGAGCCCGACGAGAATGGCGGATCGAACGAACCCGGTTTACTCCAGTTTTCATTATCTTATCAAAACATGTTATTAATTCATTTAGTTGCGGAAGCGGTTTTGATTTAGGCGACCCGTAATCATTTACAATTTCAAAGCGGTCGGTAGGCCCATAAACATTAACAAAATACATTTACAAGAAAGCATTATGCCCTTTTCAAGATGATACACAAAAATCAAGTTTCGAGGTTTATCCCTTTTATTTACAAAACACCACTTGTTCAAAGATGATATGCAAAGGTACGGGTATACACTTATCTGTAGTACTTTCTCTATGACTCTGCTTATTTTATGATCTTGGCCTTCTTCTCTTTGCTTACTTTCGATACTGCGCATAGTTAAAACTACAGCTAAGCATTTTCATGCTTAGGTGGTTCCATCTGGAGTTCTATTCTAATATTGATTTAACCGGCGAAAATTTATCATTAAACTATACTAATATATCCTTATAACCTCATACTTTCAATGTACAAATCATTTCATGAATTCAAGCATATACATAAAAATATCTCCATTACGCTCGTCAGTAATGGGCTATTTCATATGGCTATTCGATTCACAATTTACGGCGGATTCCGTTTGATGAATCCGCCCTTGTATTATCGACCGGTAATGTGTTTATACATTTTACAATTTCTATCTCCCGTCATGCCCGATGCCGTTTGGTGCATCGACGCGTGGTATCAATTAAATGCCATCACGCCATCATAGCGGATACCGGTCGCGCATCCCACCAAATTAAGGACATTTCTTCCAATGCCATACGCCCATCATGACGGATCTTGATTGAGTATCCCGCGAGTGGGACATTGGATAATTTCGGGGTGCCTTAGTGACGAATGTCGTTTGGTGCATCCCGTCAGGCGTTTCATTCGGTATATCATTCAGTTTACAATTCCGACGGATTCCGTTTGATGAATCCCGTCCTTTTTATCATTCATTTTTCATTCGGTTTTCAATTATCACATTTCATATTCCCTTTTCGTATTATCTTTTCAAAGATATACTAAATCTACGTAATTATATCACATACTCATTCATGCTTTTCGATTCATGTACTCCATTCATAATTAATTGGTAACTACCAAAATCTTGAATCAGGATAGAGTCGGAGAACAAACCAATTATCAGTTCCGTTCCTTTTCGATGCTCGATCTAGGTCGAGGTTATTGGCTTCACCGCCCTAGTCAAATCTGATTTATTCACTCTTGGTGATTAAGCAAATAATCACATACTAAAAGATATCGTGACCGTGAAAACTTTGCTGGTAGCGAGATCTCAGTACGTTTTACTTAGACTCATTCTTATTCCTCTGTAAAGTCTCTACTTTGCTTAGGAATTGGAATCATTTCAATCGGATTATCCTAACTAAAGTTATGGCATTTTCATGCCAACTAATCAATTACAGAATTCTGCTTGAGGGACCAGTTTGTATTGCTCATTTTCCGGGGTCTGCTTCATGTTTGACTCCTAGGTCTTTGTCTCATTTAATTCTAAGGTGCTAAGGGTTCTATTCCAACTGGAATCACCCAATTCGAACCCAAGAGCTCAGGATACGTCAGAAAAAACCCGGATTTGCTCTATGTTCAAAATTTGGAACTAGAATTTGGCTTGCCTTATGGCCCCACTTTGGTGAATTTTTAGGCCACTTCAGGATCAAATTTGGTGATTTCTATTCTTTAAGTTTAGTTCTCCTTGAAGTCTATTTTACGTAGCCACTTGAATCCTCAAATCGGATAAGAAATAGGCAAGTTATGGCTAAAATAAAAGCTGGTCGAAGCAGGAAAAACAGTAGGGTGTCTGCAGGTACACTTTTTGTACAGTGGGGTGTCTTAGGTACACTACTGTTCTGTAGAAGTGCACACCTTCGAGAATTTCCCAAATTTTGTTGGCACTCACGATTTTGTACCAATTCACTCTATACAACTACATAATTCATAACACCTCGAAACATCATGGAAACCATCCAAAAAACAACTCCCTGACATTTGAATTGGTGCTTTGGAACCTCAAAACACAAAACCTTAGAGTGAAAATCAAAGAACACTACCTAAGGTCCACCAATTCTTTATAAAACCACATAAATGTGATGATTCCATGGTTGTACCACCAATTGAGTTTACTCTCATAACCCCAAAATTCAAGGTTTGTGTGATCTTTGCATACAACCCCTAAACCAAAGGCATCTAATCTCCATGCAAAGCCCTAGGGATCCAAAATACACTTGATCCTGAACATACATACCTTGATCTTCTTCTCCTCCTCCTCCTTCTTCCTTCCTTCTCTTCTCTTCCTTCTCTTGCTCTCTCCTTCTCTTCCCTCATTGAACCTAGCTTTTGGGAGACGAAATATGATTTTGGCTTTTGTTTCCCATTATTATAATATCAACTTTTCATTAATTTGCAACTAGCCCTCATCTCTTTAATTTTGCAATTGCTTAACTTATTTATTTGTATTGTGGCCCATCTCTATAATAGTTTTCATATTCATGTCCTATTTGCTAAATGACAATTATTACCCTTGTTCTCTCATACACAATTCCCGAGTTCCACTAAATTTATCATTTCATAACTTGTCAATTTACCAATTTTCCACGGAGAAGAACACAAGTTTGGCTCAATTTATATCCAGAATATATAATAAAAGTATTATAAAAATCTAGGGTATTTTCGGGCGTTAAATGATACCCAGATAAAATGAAGGCGGCGCCACGGATCTCGATATGGAAGATGACTCCCCTAGGCCGAACGTCCGGGCCCTCTTGGCAGGTGGGGCCCTTCGGGCTAGCCTGGGATGCAAAAGAGCGGGTGGAGTGGGCTGGCACGGTGATGTCTCCCTGCAGGCGGGGGCCGCGAGAGGAGGAATCCTGCAACACTAGTAGCGGGCGGGGGCGGGCGCGGTGGGGCTCACCGCGAGCACACTAGGGCCGGTTGCTGGCTCTTGTGGCTGAGAGGGGGCCGACGGAGGGGCGCGAGAGGGCCAGCGCGGAGGGGTGTGTGACAGGGCCGCGAGGAGGGGCCGGCGATGGCGGGGGCCGTCTGGAGTGGGGCCAGACGGCCCGGGGGAGTGGGGCCACTGGTGCTGCCGACCTAAAAGAGTGGGCTCCTCTGTCTTCCCTGTTAGTGGACACAGAGGAGCGGGCTGGAGGAGGATGGGATTTCATAGGCGAAAGGATGGTTGTGAGTTGGAAATGAAATGGAAGAAGGGTTTATAAAGGGGAGGGGGGTAGGTGGGAAGATGTGAAAATTAATGGCTTTTAATGACCAAAAATTGAATGGCTCAAAAGATTAGAAAATTTAATTTCAGGAGCGTAAAACGGAGGGTTGCAGGAAACAAAGAGTTGCAGGGAGGAGGAGAGATGAGCAGTGCAGCGGGGTTGAATTTTGTGACACAGTGAGAGAGATTCTCGAGCAAATTTTACCCTCCTGTCTTGCCTTTATTTTTGCAACAAACTTGAGACCAAAAACTATTAAGTTAGCTAGAAAAATAAGAGAAAATTAACAAAATTTGGAAATTAAAAGTTATTAATGAAAATCCTAATTTAAAAATTAAAGTAAAACAAGACAAAAATCTAATTAAAATTTGGAGTGATTTCCAAGTTCCTGCAGGAACCACTCCCTGTGATGCTGATAAGATGTTTCATGGGGTCAGGGCTTCTCCATGCTTCTTTGTGAGTGCGCTCTGATTAAGTCAACCACGCTCCTGGTTGTTAGGCATTATGCTCTCTGGTGGTGCTGGTGGTATGACAGATGCAGGAAGGGTGACTGATGCAGTTGATCCTTCATCAACTGCTCCTTTGTATTCAATTGATTCTTCTTGCAGTTTTTGAACACTGAGTTTTCCTTCACCTGTGCCACTTTGGCAAACTTCTTCTGACTTTTGCTCCTTAACCTCACCTTGCTTATCCTTGTTACTCAAGTGAAAAATGTTGAGCTCGATGTCATGTTAGAAGGTACGTTGCATGACCCATTCAGCGATTGATTATAGCATTGGCGTGTACGGATAATAAAGTATCTACCTTTACCAAGACATCATAACCAACTTCTATCCCTTTGGTATTTTCATTGATCGATCACTAAGGATAGGGTGATGTTGGTAGGCTTGACTCTGAACCCTATTTGGCCCGCATTGAGTAGAGCGGTAGGATTTGACTAGCTCCCAAATCGGCGATTACCTTGTCTATGCAAGTCGCTTCCAATGTTAGGCGAGACTGATTGGGGATCTAGTCTTTGTATTTCAACAAGGTTTTACACTGGATGATAGAGTGACTTGCTCGGTCGAGGGAAAGCCTTCTTATTATTATGACACCTTTTTGGCGTACGCGAGTCCTTGAGAAATTTCGCATAAGTTGGAACATGTTTGATCATATCAAGCGGTGGGATGTTCACATGACTGCCACCTCGGCACCTCAGGGGAAGCCTTCTTGCTTAGAAGCCTTCTTTTTGCCTCTTAGTGCTTGGGGAAATGGGGGGGGCATGCTTTCTTTCATCGAATCTTCTTTGATGATTATGTGTTCAGCCTCCTCTTCCTCCTGTTCTCTGATTTTTCCCTCCCCCGGTTGGGCATTACTGCTCAGATTTCATACCACTCCTCAAAGTGACTAATGGCTTGGACTTCATCCATGCTTGATGCGATCCTCATTGGCGCCAGCTTAGTTCATGCACTCCCCCAGGATTGAGAGAGAGAGGGCGTGTAATAAAAGGAATCTGCTTTTTCTGCGCTTGACTATTTGGTCAAGCTACTAATGGATGACTACAATGTATCGATTTTTTTATTTAGGCTTTTGTGAAGCCCATCAATTCTTTTGTCTATGGAGCTTCCTACCTTCTCTATTCTTTGGTTTATCGAGGCGTTGATAGTTTTACGCCCTGCAATTCCCACCACGCTTAAATTCATGTGGCACGCTAGCAATTGATGAAGTTGGTGGAAGTGTAGCTGTGAGAGGTGGACCCATCTTTGATTCTTTGCTGATGTGCCTGAGGGGAACATATAGAAAGAGGTTCCCAGGCTTCGGGACGGGGTTGGGGTGATTCTTCCCGATTGGGATTATATGTGTTGTCATCTTGGGCATCGGTTGGTGGCTATTTTGGCCTGACATTTGCATTTCAACCATCAAATCCCATGCGAGAAATTGGACAATTCTCTCCTTGATGATTGGTAGATTGACAATTGAAACATGGTTGGCTAGGCATGAATGCCTTGATCAGCTGCCCTTATCTCCTAGTAGTTTCTGCTCAAGTTATTTCCCGTAATACATTTAGGGTGGACGACTTAATATGAATTCCACATCCTCCATCAGTGAATAAATGCCTCCCCTGGGATTTACTATTGGTTTCATTCTCTCAATCTCCCTTGGGTTCGGCTCATCCCATCCCTTGGAGGGTTCAGCCACATAGTTCAGAAAGTCTATTGCTTCGGCCGAGTTTTTTGCTAGGAGTCCCTCCGCACATGGTCTCTAGGGGTTGTTTCATGGCGGGGACATTCCATGCGATAAATGGTTCCGCTAAGCGTCCATGTATCAAACCATGATGAGGGTATGCTGCTTGATGGTTTCAAGATATCTTTCTGGCATTGATAAAATTTCTCTTTGTCATGAAATTTGCAAGGTGTGAATCTTCCCTCTTTAGGCTGTTGGTCTTATAGGCCTTGAACTTCTTCAAAAATTATACTGCGGCTTCCGGTGATTCGATGGTTCTTGGCCTCAATGAGTTCAGCGAATTTTGGCCTTATCTTTAAGGAGTCAAAGGAAAGCCTTCAGCTTGAGCAGATCCATAATGAAGGCACCTTCCTTAAAGTCGTCTGAAACTTCTCAAAAATCGAATGTGTATTGTGTATGGATTTCATTTTCCATACCATGAAGGTCGGAAGCGGGGGCGCAAATAGGTCTCTTGCCACATCCTCTGCGAGGTATAATGCATGAGGTGCACTCACATGGTGGAGTGTATCATGATTTCTACGTCGATCCTATAGGCATTGGGTTTACATTAGACTGTTGGGCTCTCTTTGCTTTCTTGGTGGGGTCTCCATCTTATTGGTGTGCAGGCTAACTTCACAACCCTCTTCACTTGAGCGCTAGCCTTTCAATCACTGCGGTGTTTACATCCCCCTTTGCATAATTTGTTATGATCACACCACAAGCAAGAAACCAACAAAAAACTAGTTTAACAAAAAGGTTATTGGTTGGCTAAATCAAAACAATGGTAACGATGCACGGGGGAAGTCTTCAAACTCTGCGGTGAAATCTTCAAATTCCCCTACGTTGAGCTATGAGTAGGAAAAATGAATACAATAAAAAAGAAATAAGATTGCACCAAAACTTGTGATGTGAATCACAAGTTAACTGTTTTTCTCTCTCACTAAGGCACCATCCCCGGCAACGGCGCCATTTGATTTGTTAAAAGGCCAAGTAGGTGTTCGGAATCAACAAAATTTATAACCTAGGATTCCTACTGCTAGCATTAGCAAAGCTCTTTGCGGTATAGTGGCTCTGAGGTCAAGCACGGGGATGGTTTCTTCCTTGAGAGAGGAGTTGTGCATTGAAAATGGTGTTTTCTCCTTGGATTAAAAGGGGTGTGTAGAAAACGAGTGTGTGTGAATAGTTTGCAAACTAAAATAGCGAAGTGAAAAGTTAAGAGAAATCCTTGAAGTCTCGGGCCACTAGGCTTAAGTTAGGTTAAGCGAGCATGTGCTCGAGGTCTTTCTTCGTTTGGGAGCATGATATATAGTCATTTCCGGCAGAATCTTCGTTAGTATAAAACCCTAAGAACCACAATAGTTTTCCTTTTGAAAAATAGCATTTCATTGACATAAATGTCTCTGCTTGGTGAAAACACATCTAAAACACTACTCGATAACTAATATGAGACAACTAAGCGGGCCTCAGTGGATCTGGTAGAAGTATCCTTTGAACCAAAGAAAAGCTTGCGAATACACATTAAAGAGAGCATGCTTAAGAGATGGCAACCTGTCCCAATCACAAGGAAACCTGTCCCAATATTTTACAAAGACCACACCGGGTCCATATACAATTAAAATGAGTAAAAATGGCTACATGGGCCCATACATCAATACTCATAAAAATATCCAACCAACTATATAACAATAGTTCAAGAGTTATTACATTACTCTTAACCAAAACATATATCAAAATTTACAATTTTAATACATGTTATACAACGAAAATACCAAAGCCACAATTCTGCTTTCTTCTAAAACACGGCCTCTAGTGAGCGTCGTCCTCCTGTACACTCCTGTATGCATGCAATAGTGATCCTCGACGGGGTGAGCAAAGCCCGATAGTGATAATTTCCCTACGTGGTTCTCCCCCGCTAAGTGCACATGTCATGGCAAACAATCACACTTAAGAAAATGATCCTACTTGAATGTCTACATGCCCAAACCCATGTCTCGAGTCCTCACCGACTCCACTCACATACCTAAGCCAAATGTGAGAAAAATATCTGAGTTTTTCAAAACAAAGCTTTTGTTCTGTTCATTTTTTTTTTTTTTTTTTTTTTTTCTGCAGGGCGACGCGGCGGGGGGCGGCGGGGGAGAGAGAGAGAGAGAGAGAGAGAGCGCGGGCCTGGATTCGGTGAGCTTGTTGACAGCCCTCAGGGCGAGATATGTTGGATAACCCTCAAAACAATTCATGGGCCCCTCCCGGAGGCATGGATTGTTGGACAATCTCCAACACAATTCTCCGGAAAATCTTCACGTCGAAATTCCTTTCCCCTGAACATTTTTCGTTTAATTTTCTTTCATGTCATGCACTCACTCCTAATATTCTAGGGTGCTCCAGTGCATATGGAATACATTATGCCAATTCCAACAACTAATGCTAATATATAAAACATGTATATACTAACATAATTAACTCACATAAATCATGTTATTCAAATTTGCAACCAATAACACCAAAATTAGCTCACATGGGCTAATTAACCAATCAAGGAATTCATTTTGAATCACCCCAGAAACACACAAAATCATACAGCCAATACACGTGGCAGTGAAACCTAGGGTCGGCACTATTCACGGCCCACCATAAAGGATCTTCTCACTCGGTTCAAGTATTTTGAGACCGAAAACACGGCTAATTTAAGCCTCAGAATATCCCTAACCATTCACATGGCTCTTAGCCAAAGAATAACACAAGTAGGAGAAGACCCCTACCTCTTGGAGTTGTCGAAACTCCACAAAATTGGTGCCCACGCGTAGCCCTCGCTATGTAGAACAACTTTACTTCTTGGCAGACGGGCCGACGGAGGCCGGCAATGAAGGAAATCTAGAGAAGTAGCTCTCTCTCTCTCTAAAACCTCAAATTCCACATCACTTCCGATTTTTTTTGTTTCCATGGAAAGAAAACTATTATCCTCTTTTGTCTTATTCAATTAACTTTTCATTAATTCCTCTTGTGTCCCCTCATTTAACTATTTGATTTTTGACACATGGCTTAATCCAAGTCATTCATCTCCATCATCCTCACTAATCATGCAACATGTGTCACATGAGTACATGTAGTATGTGACTTTTTGTCACATCATGTCTTTCTGGCTCCGTTTCTGTTTTTGGAGCCTACGTGCCTCGAAAAACTAAAATTCCTATTGTCTAGGAATTCGATGAAGTCGGCGTGTTAGCTATATTTGTGAGACGATTCCAGCGATTGAAGTCACTTTCGTCGTAGATATCTAGAAAATTTGAGATTTTTACCAAAATTACCATTTACCCTTTTCGAAAATTCAAATTTTCTCGAGTTTTTATTCTCCTCGCCAAAATAATTCCATCTAAATTTGATTAATGCCCAAAAGTGCAATTTTAAACCACTATGTTAGATAAGGTTTTGAGTGCTTTTTGCGCATTGATCATGTCATTATACCAATTGAAGTGTTCTAGTCTTCTTAGTAGTACTTATGCCATTTAGAGAGTATTTTTTGGCTGTTTTGCGGGCTTTTGCGCACTTTTGGAGTTGATGTCGAGATGAATGATGAATCATGATTTGAACTCAAGTCTCGACCATCGAAACCATTGAGAATCAATGAGAAAACAAAGGCAAAGTGAAGAAAATTCGATGCGAGTTGAAGAAGCGGGATGAAAGCGTGAAGGATCCAACAATGCGGGAATTTTAAGCTAAGCTTGCGAAAATTTTCGCTAAGATTGCGAAAATTTAAACTTATAGCGAATTTCGCAACCTAAGCGAAAATGCCAAATTTAAGCTAGACCCAACTCCAAATTTAAATTCTTGTTCCTTAGCGAAAATAATTGATTTAAGCTTCTCACAAAAATTTACGTAGCTTAGCGAAATTTCGCTAATGGCAATTACCCACCCTTAGCGACATTTCTTCATTTTTCGCTAGACACATTGATTTAAAACAATTAGCGAAATTCTTGACTAACGAGAAATTTGTCTCTCGTCGTACTTTGTAATTAATGCCAAGCGCCTCAAACTTGGTGTATTACTTGGTGTCCTATAGCTTAGCCAATTTCATAAGGTTTTGGTATTTTCATGCCTTGAGGAGGCCTATATAAGCCCCTCTTGTTTTGTAACTAAAGGAGAGGAGGAGAACAATTTTGGGGAACAATTTGGAGGAGGAGAAGATATTTTTGTAAGTTTTCATTTTGTAAATAAAGTCTTTTATTTTAGGTTTTGCTTTTATTTCTTTTCTCTCTTCTCTCTCCTCTTTCTCTCCCTTTCTCGGCTGCCAAACACCCCTCTTGAGGATGACAACTCAAGAGAGATGCTTGGCTAAGCCTCCTTTCTTTGAAGAGGAAGGAAGCTAGCTTGGTGGTGGGGCATGTGCATGTTGTCCTCTTGTACTAAAAGCTACATGTAGTGTATTTATGGCCCTTTTCTTCTCAAAATATGGTTAAGTAACATTGAATGTCATTTGATCTGGCCAATACTCTCCATGCTTTAGGATTCAGTGCATACCTAGTGTTAGATGCACTGTGATTCTTTAGATGGTCTTTACGAGCCTCTAGAATGATGTTTAAATGTTAGGGTTTCAAAGTGAGGGTTGAATAGCACTTAATGTTATTGATTTGGCTAATACTCTCCATGCTTTAGGACTATGATTCTTTAGATGGTCTTTACGAGCCTCTGAGATAATATTAAATGTTAGGGTTTTAAACAGTAAAGTAGCCAAGCGCATCTTCTGTGATGACTCAAATAGGAGTTGTTTCATGGGTGAGGTTTGCTAGTTAAATATAGATCGGTTATGCCATGGACTATAGGTTGCATGTCATATACCTTGAGGATAAAACCCGAGACACTTGTTTTGCTTTAACGCCAAGTTAGTGACCTAAATCTTCAAGTTAACTTTTTCATCTTTTACTTTCGGTTTTACAATTCCACGAGTTTCAAACCATTTCCCAGCATTTTTTGAAACCCAATTCCAAGAGTCCAAATGAAAGCTTTGCAACCGTGCACTTATCTGACATTTTAGGATGAAAACCCATCCCAGTATTGACCCTGGTACTATCTTTGCGGTAGCTTGACTACGCGATGAAAGTAGAAACTCGTGTATATAATTTGTTGATTTAGCTCAACTCTTGTGGCACGAATCAAAATTCGAGTACAATCACAACCCAACTCCATATACAACATACACAGCTCGCATGCATGTTGTATTAAAAGGACTAAACCACGTACCTTCATCCTAAACAAGAAGGATAGGTGGCGCATCGTGTCTTGTGACTCCCAGTTGACTCCTGCTCCACGGTGCCGCCATAGCACCTACACTAGCCTCACAGTCTTGCGTCGCAAAACGATCGACTATCCATAATGCACGGTGGTCCTCCTCAGAAGGTCCAGTGCGTGTCCCAGCCTCAATCTCCCAATCCATTACATGAGCTGAATCTGGAGTGGACCTCCGGAGCATGGAGACGTGGGATACCTCGTGGACACCTGACATGCTGGGCGGTAAAGCCAACTTGTACACTACAGTGTCTACCCTCTCGAGTATCTCAAAGGGCCCAATAAACCTCGACGATAGCTTCCTGCGCTTACCGAACCTGACCACTCCTCTCTTAGGCATCACCTTCAAGAGAGCGTGATCTCGACCTCGAACTCAGGTCGACATCGTACCTCCAGCTGGCTCTTACAGTCGGCTCTAAGCCGTGAGAAGACGTTGTCGTATCAAGATCACCTTCTCGGAGGTGTCTATAATCATATCAAGACCAGTGATGGAGCTCTCTCTCACCTCGGTCCAACATATCGGTGATCTGCATGGCCTCCCATACAATGCCTCATATGGTGTCATCTGTGTGCTAGCGATAAAGCATTGTTGTGACGAATTCCACTAAGAACAAATGCTCTTCCCAACTACCCTTATGATCCAAGGCATGCTCGTAGCATGTCCTCTAACTATATATAGTCCTCTCACATTGTCGACCATGTCTATGGGTGGAAAGTTGTACTCATGGTCGTAGTGTGCCCGCGCTTAGCACGGAAACTCTTCCAAAAGTGCGTCGTAAACCTCGGGTCCCTATCCGACACTATGGATACTGGTACTCCATGTAGTCGGACTATCTCTCGAATGTATAACCCAAGCCCGAGAATCTCAAATGTGAAGGTCATCCGCCTTGACTAGAAAATATGCCGACTACATGCGAAACTTGATCCGCTATCACCCGTCTGTGTCGTATCGCACATGGTGTACGTGGCAAGTAGATCGCCAAATCCATCGTGACGTGCTCCCACTTCCACTTAGCCACCTCGATGGTGAAGTAGCCTGGCGTATACGGTGCTCAGCCTTAACCTGGCGACCATTGAGACATCGCGAACAAGTCCCCTACGTGTCTCTTCATCCCGCTCTGTGTGTGGCGGCGAAGATCTTTGTACATCTTCGTGCCATCTGGATACCGCAAACAAATCAAAACCGGTAAAACTCCTGAGAATCCTCTCTCGTCGGTCAAGCAGGGGAACTACTACCGAGTCCTCTATACGAAGACTACCATCTGCGTGGATGGTCGACCCTGAATCACTTGTACTGGCTTGTGCCGGTCACGATGGACCTCGCGTCCTGTTCTTGGGACTTGTTGGAGTACTTGGAAATAGTGCTATTTTGAGCCACTGTCGAGATAGGTTTTGAGTGCTTTTTGCACACTAATCGTATCAATTGAGCCAATTGAGGTGTTCAAGTCTACTTAGTATCACTTATGCCATTTCGAGGTTATTTGTGGTTATTTTGCAGGTTTTTGTGTACCTCGTCCATTAAAAATTCGAATTTGATATCGAGATGTGTTGAACCATGAAGATTGAAACTATTTCCGACCATCAACATATCAAAAGGGTGTTGATAGAAATGAAGGCAAAGAAAGTGAAGATGGAGGATCTGTTGATAGGGTGCGATATGCAAATGGAGTGAACGACAATTCGGGGAGATTTCGCTATGATTGCGAAAATTTATTTGGGATTACGAAAAATTCCTTGACCCATAGCACGAGATTTCGCAATCTGGCGAGTGAGAAATTTAAGCTAGGCTAAGCGAAATTTAAGCTATGCCGAATCAGCATTGCCTAGTGAAATTCTCATTTGGCTGTCTCTCCAAAATTTTAGCCCAGGCTGACGGGGAATTTCGCTGGAGCTAATGGAGTGCTAGCTGCCTAGCGGGGTACCCTCGCTGCATAGCGGGGAATTCACCTTACTTTGTTAAATTTGTGTAGCTTACTAATGCCAAAGCGACCACAGTTTGGTGTAATGCCTCCTTGTCCTTGTATGAGCCAATATATTAGGCTTTCTTGTAGTTTCACACATTGGGTGGCCTATATAAGCCCCCATCATTTTTGTAACCCTAAGCAATCTTTTGGCAACTTTTCATTTATGTAAATATCTCCCGCAGCTTTCAGTTTAGGGTTTGCTTTTCTCTCTTCTCTCTCCTCTTTCTTTCATTTTCTAGGCTACCAAACACCCCTCTTGAGGATGACAACTCAAGAGATGCTTGGCTAAGTCTCATAACTTTGAAGAGGAGGGTTGCCCAGCCCAGTTTTGTGGCGGTTGCGGGTTGTCCTCATGTTTTAAATGCCTACAGTCTTGTGTTTATGGCTCCCAACTTTTCAGAGTGGGTTGAATATCATTTAATGTCATTACTTTGGCCAATACTTACCATGCTTTAGAGTACAGTGCATACTTATTGTTAGATGCACTGTTATTCTTTAGATGGCCTTTACGAGCCACTTTGACGGGATTAGGTACTAAGAGTTTTTTTAAACTAAAGGGGTTGTGAATGCATGTTGCCTGTGTTGACTCAATAAAGTGTTTCTAGGGTTAGGTTTTCTAGTTAAACAAAGATCGGTTATGGCTTGGACTATAGGTGCACCATGATGCGAGATAAAACAGAGACAACATTACCCAAGTGTTATCGACTAGTGGCTAGGCACCTTCAAAATTACCTTTTCACACTTCACTTCGATTTTACAATTAATCGACATCAAACAACTTCCCTTTGTTTTGAAACAAATCCAAAAATCAAATTAAAAGCCTCACCATTTTCAACAGCAGTCACGAGTCATTCATAGGATGAAAACCCATCCCGTGTTCGATACTGAACCTTATCTGCGGTAAGCTTGACTACGGCGGTAGGAGAGGCTTATAGGAAACAAATTTGTTGATTTGGCTCACCTACCGTGACACGAATCAAAATGGCGCGTTGCAGGGGATGGTGCCAAACCCGTTTGATAAGTTGAAGTGTGGCGTGATCGACATCACAGAGTGAAGGTGACCTTACCCCCAACCACTTTTTGAATCCCGATTCTTTGTAGCGCAAGTTTTCATCACTTTGCGATACTTCTTATTTGTTTCATACGATCAGTTTTATTTTTAATAACAATAACCCTTTTACCAGGATTTGCTAGTGTTCTTTGTTGTGTCTAAAATTGTGTAACACAGTGTTATGCACCCGGTGGGACAGAGACACGCCGGGTAGACTCTGAGAGAATTGATACACCAATTGAACAAGGTTGTGAAGTCAGTGTACACAGTGAAAACATGGAACCCCTACCTGAAGAACAACAAAGTCAGCAGGGTACACCAGTGAATCCAGCAGCTTACAGATCAATGAGGGATCACATACACCCCCCTAGAGTTAGTGCCCCTTTACGCATGTTACCTATGAAGATGTAGCGATGAGGCCTGACTGGTGCCTCACACTTATCATGGTATGGAAAATGAAAACCCATACACATATAAGGGATTTTGAGGAGAGTATGCACAACCTTTAAGGAAGGTATGATGGACATGGATTTGCTTAAAGTAGCTTGTTTCATTAACCCTAAGGACAAGGCCAAGATTTGGCTTAACTCACTTGAGGCCCCGAACCATTAGAAATTGAAATTTGAAATTTGCGACGAGAATTCTTAAAGAAATTCTTGATGCCCATGAGACCAACAATTTGAAGAGACAAATTTACACCTTTGCGACTCAAGATGGTGAGAGGTTACGATCTTGCAGGAGAAGATTTATGGAAACTATCGATTGCATGCCCACACCATGGGTTTGATACATGGATACTTGTAAACCACTTCTATGGTGGTATGTCTCACACTTATGAAGACGGCTAGCCAGAACCATGTGTGGGAGATTTTCCCGAGCAAGCATCGATGAAGCCATGGATTTTTGAACTACATGGCTGAAATCTTCTAAGGAGTTGGGATAGGCAGAGCTTAGGAAATGGAAAAAATGAGGCCTTCTGCTCAGCCTAGGAGTGGGATGTACATGCCTTTGTCGGAGGATATGGAAATGAAGGCTAGAATTTCAACCTTAAATTTAGGAAGATTGGAGGAGCTAGAAGGTAAAGGCTCCATGAAGTGCGACGTGTGTAAATCTGCTATTAATCCATGCACCAATTTCCAATCCCCTGTCCACTCAGAAGAATAGTATCCTATGGCCCCTTCAGTGAAGGATTTGATGTCAGAATATGCAAATGTCGTAGGTCGAGAAATAAGCCTCCCACGATGATGCTCCATATGGAAATGCCTACAATTCCAATTGGAGGAATCTCCCTAACCTCTCACGAAACCTTGATCCCACGCCTGCTTCTTTTGGTGCCAGCCACGGTTTGGTTCCACCTCTCAACCACAACCACCTCCATCCTCATCTCACACAATGGAACAAGCCATATTGAATTTGAGTAAGGTGGTAGGTAACTGTGGAAGAACAAAAAAGGGATCAATGTGCAATAGCGCAAAGTTAAATCTTGTAAGAAACCGCAGTGAACAAGAGAATAGATGGGCTTGAGAGCAATCTTAATCGAAAATAGACAACACAGGTATTAAGTGCAAAGATCAACAATATTAAGGTACGGGGAGAGGAGGTTTCCTTCCTGGTATTGCCCAAAATCAGCGGTGCATGAGGTAAGTTCATCTAGCAATTTAGGAATGGATGAGGTCGAGAGAGCTATAATCACCACGAGAAGTGGAAAGAGGTTGATCGGCCCATGCCCAAGCTTTGTTAGGAAACCGGGAAAGGAGAAGAAATGGAGCCGAACACATTTTTCTGAAGGAGGGACTCGATGAAGCATTGCATGCCACCTTCATTTCCACAACACTTAGGAGAGCCCAGAAGAGGCATCCAATGACGAGGCATCCTGAAGTCTAAAGAGCGGAGTAAAAGTGAACATACCTTTGAGGACATCATCAAACAAGTCCACGCCTATGCAAAGTTTTGAAGGATCTTGTACAATCAAAAGGGTTGGGTATTGAGAAGAGGCATTTCTAGCCCCGAGCAGTCGATTGCCATAATCAACGAGAACGTTCCAATCTGAGTTACGAATCTCCCACAATTGCAGTCAACATAGGTCTTTATGTACTCGATGTATAAGCGATTAGGTTTTAGGTGAACTTAAACCTACCAACATCACCATCATTGGCGTCGATGGTAAAGATTCCTAAAGGGAATAGTTGAAGATGTCTTGGTGAAATGAAATGAGGAATTCTACTCACTGCCCGATCGATTTTGTAGTGCTCGACAGAGCGATTGCAAATGAGCCCAATCATGTTACTAATCATCCTAGGAGGGCTTCATTTCCAGCCCACTTCCTTGATACAATCGTAATTGCCCGAAGTAAGTCGTACAACACATTTAGTAACATGACATTGGAGTTAGACGTATTTCCCTAAAGACAACCTGACGGGGAAAAACTTAAAATCAAAATGGCGATAAAAATGTGTTCGAGTGGAGTCGACATGCGGGGGGATACGAATGACCAAGAAATGCGAAATGGCCAACCAAAGGTGCAGCGAGAGGTTTGGTTTGCCATGGTTTCCACTGCGGGGCAATTGCTCGATTGAGTGATCGGTGAGAAGCCCGGCGGCAATGAAATCGACACCAAGGAATCGGCTCGGTACTTCTTAGGGTTGGGAGATCATTCTCATGACCACTCCTTGAGTAATTTTGTATATTGAAGCGGTTCGGTGTTCTCAAAAACCGGTGCAGTTGATAATTTTACCTTTTATTTTAATTTAGTCGATTTCCATTTTCTTAGGCTATTTCTAGAAAGGAATTTCCTAATTTAATGTAACTACATTTTAAGTAAATTTGTTTCATTTTATATTAACTTATATTAAATTGTAGATATATTTTAAATAATAATTTTATTTTTATTTTTATTTTTAGTAATATTTTAATTTTCATTTTAATGTTGAAAATGTGGTGCAGATGAAGGAATTTAAGCTATAATAGCGAAATTAGGTGGAAAGCGACTCTTCGGTATATGCACTTTACTTTATTTAAACCAGGGAGGGGCCAAAGAGTTTTCATTCATTTCATCTCTTCCTCCCCGGCGATACGAAGTGCCCTTTACGCATGTGTGATCACAGTAGAGCCACTGTTGGTTTTTCCTTTACTTCCGCCTGTGTGCCCGCGCCACCAGATTCGCAGTAGCCAACTGCCACGCTGCACCGGCCGGTGACACCACTGTGCCGGTGCGGCCGAGCCATTGCGTAGCGGTAGAGCCACGAGCTGCAGCGCTGTTGCGCCCAGCGGCCGAATCCTTTGTATTTGCCAGGCACCGACTACCACGGCCGGCCGTGCCCTCGCTCATCACCCCGGTGAGCCACTGGTTGCGTCGTGTTCCTCTTTGGGTGTGACTCGGCCGTCGGCGATGAGCTTCACTAGCCGTGGGAGCCACCCAGTCCCTTTGCCTGTGTCACTGGTAGCACCTTACCCTTACGCCTACGAGTCACTTTTCTGAACTTGACTATGGTGCGTGCAGGAGGTGGAGTCACTTCGAGACCTCGGGTCGGGTTCGATGCCGGAGCGGAAGGCGGACGATTCGGCTCCGGACCGGCCCGGTGCCAACTCCAGTCCCCGGCGGTCACGAGGAGCCTCGGAGTTTAGGAGGTGTGGGGCGCGAGATGGGACCCGGGCCCGGAGTCTGTGCCTCGTGAGGAGATCTGGGAGGGCCGGCCCTCCCAGCGGGCTGATGCCCGGGCGGTGAGTCGTTCCTATCACAGACCTCGGCGTCTCGGCCCGCGTCGGCGGCCCGGGGCGACATCGCCGCCTCGGTTATCGCTGACCTCCGGGATCGGGAGGCCGTTGACTGTCGGGCTGCGATGCGGGGAGCGTCGCTCTTCGTCGAGGAACTTCCATGGGGAGTCATATTACGGCGATCGGCTGTTGGCGGATCAGTTCGGGGACTCGATCTGCGGTGATCGAGCCTTACTCCACTGGCGCCATTCGCCGGCGCGAGCGGTTTTATTGCCGGGTGGATTCTGCGGGTTCTGCCGAATTCGATGACGCGCTCGGGGCGCCTAGTCGCTCGAGCTCCGATTCACCTCGGCGATCTCCGGGAGTGCTTAGGCGGCGGACATATGTCGGCGCGTGGGGCACAACGGATACCCTTGAGGCCAATTGGAGGTGCCGAGTTGATCCCACCCGCTCGGCGGGAGATGAGTCGCATTCTTGCCCGAGACACGCGTAGGGCGGTGCTGCGAGGAGGCGCTCCTGCCGCCCGGATGCTGCGATCGATCACCTGGTCGGGACCCGGCCTCTTCCGCTGCCCGGCTGCGTGCAATGTGGGGGCCATCTGGAGAGCTCTTTACGGATCTTAGAGAGGGATGCGGTTTCCAGTCCCTGCGAAATTTGGTGATGACATCCTTGATGCATTTGAAGCGGTGCAGTAGGCACGGTTATTTGTGAGAGTCTTCCAACTGGCGATCTGAGACTGGCCATCTGCGGTCCTGCGAGCACTTGGGCTTTCCAGAGGAGCCCCGGATTGAGCGGAGATTTAGATGCCCTCATGTCACATCGATGGAGGCGACGATGGGATGCCAATATCTTTTCTCATCGATGCGAGGACCGGGAGGAGGTTCGGTTCAGGTAGCTTGTTCTCACGAGGAAGGAGGTAGTCGTGTACGGGCCTGAGGATGGAGAGGAGTCCGGTGCGATCGTTCTCCTCCACATCTCCTACTCTACCTACCGCCCGGCTATGACCCACCGCTAATACTCCTGGCCCATCATTTACATCGGCGTTCGCAGATGCGTACATACCCCATTTCGAGAAGATGGCAGTGTGATGGATGTTATATGCTTTCATTTAAACTCCCGGCGAAGCGCGGGACCGAGAGGTTGGCGAGTGAGGCCACTCTGAGTCCTTTGTCACTCCATGCTGCGCAGCGAGATCATAACCATTGGGTATTCCGGCTCGTTCGGCCGGTGAGCCCGGCTGCGGCGGCCGAGCTTCTTTGGATATGTTGGCGGCGGCGGCCCAGTAGCTCTGAGACCCTGCCACCAGGAGTGAGGAGTGGTTTGATTTCTTTTTATAGATTTTGTAGTTATCGGCTTGTATCAGCGCCTACTAATTTTGTGTAGGATTCATGTATTAGCCATGTGGCGTTGATATTTTGTATTGGCTTTGATAATGTGCCATTTTGGCTATATCAAAAACTATACGCTGTAATATATATAGTTTACTTCACTTTTGCAAAATCTTTTTGTGTCCCCATTTTGTGTAACCGTTTTTGTCTTCAATTGAACAATTGAATTGCTTTAATTGAACAATTGAATTGCCTTTAATTGAAAAATTGAAACCTTGCATGTTACCTTAATGCTAGAACAAGTCCATGTTTGAAGCAATTTTGGTCGATTCTGAAGTTCCGGCGTTATCGTGTGAACATTTCCCCTTAGCTAATTCACTGTACTTCAGTTGTATAATAGGAATTTTGTCAAATTTTTACTCACTTTCACTTTATAACCAGCCTTAGGTATGTTAAATAACATGATGAGTTTAATATTACCATATTCAGACTTTTTTGATGTGTCTTGAGAAAGAAAGAAAAGCAAAGAAAGAAAGAAAGAAAAATAAAGTCGTGACACTTTGCACTGTCGAAACTGCGAGCACTTGTCCAGGGTATATAATGAAAGCCTTTGAAGCCCGATGCCCTAAACCTTAATTGGTTGGGAGTCATCGACTTAGTGTTCGTTACACGGGTGAATGGGTAGAGTTTAGCGAATTGTAGGTGCTTGATTCTCGAGATCATTCGAGATTAAGGTGAAGCTGTAGAGTTTGTATAGTCAAATGATCCTTTGTGATGCCACTAAACATGGTGGTTGGGAGTCATCGGTGGACCAGATTACGGACTTTGGTGAGAGTCGAGTTTGAGCATTGCACCTACAAGTATCCAAATGTGAGAAAGAAGAGTGTAGCTTCCTATCTATGTTGTTCAACTACTTAAGGCCATGCACATATTTAGGTGGGGGAGGAACAATTTTGCACTTCATTGGTCCAATCGATTATATTTAAGAACCATTAAGATCTGTGAAATTAGGGTTACCATGGATCAAATGTTGACCTAAATTGTTTCATATATGGTTTTTGCTCTCTCATGTGAGTTTGCAAGCTTGGTATCAATTGTTCATTTTAAGGTAATATATATGTATATACCCCTTTTGAACCATAAAACTTTTTGAGAAAATCCTTTGCATGCATGCCTTTATTATTTTTGCATTGCTGAGGGGTATAGCGTGTCGGGTTGGGGTGTGATTAGTGCCCGAATAGTGCTATTTTAGACTATTCGAGATAGGTTTGATGCTTTGCGCAATCGTATGATTGAACCCGATTGGGGTGTTCGAGTCTAGTATCACTTATGCCATTTCGAGGTTATTTGTGGTTATTTTGCGGGTTTTGTGTACCTGAATCCATTAAGTCAATTTGATATCGAGATGTGTTGAACCATGAAGGTGAAACTATTTCAGCCATCATATCAAAATTGGTGATGAAATGAAGGCTTAAGTGAAGATGGAGGATGCAGTGGGGTGCAGTAGGCAAAGCAGTGAAGAACAGCAATTCCAGGAAATTTCGCTATGATTGCGAAAATTTATTGGGATTACGAAAATTCGCGACCATAAGCGAATTCGCAATCCTAAGCGAGTGAAAATTTACGATAGGCTAAGCGAAATTTGGCTATATAGCGAAATCAGCGTGCCTAGCGGAATTCTCCATTTTAGCTATCTCTCAAAATTTTTGCTAGACTAGTGAAATTTGGCTAATGTAGCGAAATTCAGCGTGCATGGCGAAAATTATTTTAGCTATCTACTGGCTGTGATTTAAGCTAGGCTAGCGAAGAAGGAATTGCAAACTGCTTAATTTCTCTTCTAAGCGAAATTTTCTTGCATCAGCGAAATTCCCCTTTTGTTAAATTTGTGTAATTAATGCCAAGCGACCTCGTTTTGGTGTAGTACACTCACTGTCCCTTGTATGAATATATTAGGCTTTCTTGTAGTTTTCACACATTGGTGACCTATATATTTACATCATTTTGTAACCTAAGCGATCTTTTGGCAACTTTTCATTTATGTAAATATCTCCCACAGCTTTCAGTTTAGGGTTTGCTTTTCTCTCTTCTCTCTCCTCTTTCTTTCATTTTCTAGGCTACAAAACACCCCTCTTGAGGATGTGACTCAAGAGATGCTTGGCCGTCTCATAACTTTGAAGGAGGGTTGCTAGCTTAGTTTTGGGGCGGGTTGCGGGTTGTCCTCATGTTTTAAATCACTACAGTGCACATGTTTGTGACTTGACTTTTCAAATTAGGGTTTAATATCATTTTAATGTCATTACTTTGGCGATACTTACATTGCTTTGAAATTGGTCATACTTATTGTTAGATGCAACGGTATTCTTTTAGATGGCCTTTACCGTGCCCGAAATGAGGATTGAGTGCTAGGGTTTTAAGCTAAGAAATTTTGTGAATGCATGTTTTTGTGTTGACTCAAATAGGAGTGTTTTAGGGTTAGGTTTTCTAGTTAGAAGCCAAAGATCCGGTTATGGCTTAGGATAGGTTGCTTGCCATGATACGAGGATAAAACAGGGACACTTGTACCCAATGTTGTCAAGCTAGTGACCCTAAACCTTGAAGTTACCTTTTCACTTCACTTCCGGTTTTACAAATAATCAACATCGAAACAACTTCCCTTGTTTTAAAACAAATCCAAAATCCAAAGTAAAGCCTCACCATTTCAGCGTGATGCGAGTCATTCATAGGATGAAAGCCCATCATTCGTACAGAACCCTTTATCACTGCGGTAAGCATTTCTGTGATGGGGCTATAGAAACAAATTTTGTTGATTCCGCTCACCTACCGCTAGCGCGAATCGAGGACTCCAATCACTTTGCTCAATAAGAGCGATGCTTCTGGAAACTCCCGACGTACTTACGAACTTCCTTTCATGATACATAACCTATTATCCCCCGGTCTTGAGCATCCGCTACTCTAGGAAGCTATACTAGCCAATGCTCCCGTGACTTCCGGTAGTGCATCGACCACTTGCATTTGCCTTACCGGGATGGTAGTGCAAGGTGAAGTTATAAATCCTCTAGGAACTCAAATCCACTCTGTTGCCTCATGTTGAGGTCCTGTTGCGTGAATATATACTTCAGACTTTTGTGGTCTGAGTACACCTCGAATCGCTCACCATATAAATATTGGCACCAAATCTTCAAGGCGAAGACTAATTTTGCCAGCTCCATGTGGGTGTGTAGGGTAGTGCACTCATGATTTTTCAGGCGCGAGAACCATAAGCTACTACCCTCTCGGCATCAAACACATCGATCCAGGCCCTCGAGGCATCCTGACACACTATATTACCCTTGTCCCACATGCAGGACTATCAAGATAGGCTTGATGGTAAGCCTCCTCTTCAACTCTGAAATGCCTCTCGCATCGGTCATCCAGCGAACTTGATCTTGAGATTCGATCTTGTCATAGGTGCCCTTTAATCGAGAGAAATCCTCAATGAGATCTCTTGTAGTACCCGGTAATCCCAGAAACTACGTATCTCGAGGCGACCGACCTCTCCCAACTCATCATGGCCTCGACCTTCTTTGGGTCCGCCGACACTCCCCCAAAGGCGACAACTACGTGTCTAAAAATCTACGCCTCGGTAAAAGCCCAACTCGCACTTACTAAACTTGGCATACAGTTGATGGTCTCTCAACAATTGTAATACAATCCTCAAATGATACTCATGGTCCCTCTCTGACTGGGAGTAGATCAAGATGTCATCCACGAAGACCCGCGATAAACACCTCGAATACGAGGTTGGAATACCACATGCATGAAGATCCATGAATGCGTGGCGCGTCGTCAAATCAAAGAACATCGACAGCAAACTTAGAAATTTTATAACGCGTCACGAATATTTGTCTGCGGGATATCTGTCTCCTAACCCTCAACTAATGGTAGTAACTAGTGTGAAGGTCATCTTGGAGTAGACTCACGCTCCTCTCATTAATCAAGCAGTATCGATCATACTTGATAGGTCAGATTCTTGGCCAGTAACCACATTCGGTATGCGTAGTCAATGCGGTCGAAGGGTCTTGTCCTTCTTCTTTGCAAATAGAAGCCAGGAGCGCCCACGTGGTGGAGTGCTGGTCTAATGAACCCCTTGTTCGGTAGCTCATGTAGCTAGACTACGAGTTCTGTGACTCGGCGGTGCCATCCTATGCGGAGTCATAGAGATGGGCGAGAAGTACTGGGGTGTAACTCGATGCAGGGTCTCTGACCCTCTGCCCGGGCTTGATCCATTAGCTCATTCGGAAAAACATCCTGTGCTGTGGAACTACTCAAGGTAGATCTAAGTGCGGTCTCACCTCATCCTGCAGGGTAAGGCTTGCTAGCCCGACATGGTATCTGACGCTAGACTAAATACGGCGTAGGGGCAAAATATCATGCTTGTCCCTTGAAATACAACCACGAGTACCGTCATGCGCGTGCCAGTGATGAACCTCTCACATTTCACGTCGAATAACGATATATAGTGCATCACAATAATCATCACGGACGACGATGACTGGCGCGTCGTGACCTGAGTCAATTGGTGAATCAAGGATCGGATATGACATTTTTATCGTCACTATCATGCCTACAATCCTAGGGGAGAACTCACATACAAGGGCTCATCCAAGGCTCGACCTCTAAGCCAATTCTATAATAGCCGTCTGACAATGAATAGTCACGAAGCACGAATCAAATAACACTCTTGCCCACGTAGCGAATAGCAAAAGCATTACCATGTATGGCTGGCTAATCCACTAACTTAGCCGGTGGTGTGATGGCGTAGACACGCCCCTAAACCCACAGCGTCACGCCTATGGGCCTGCGCCCTACGCCTCGGCCCATAAGCACAGCGCTCTGGCACATATATAGCAGGAGGTGCGGATTCGGCTCACACGAAGGTGAGCGCCTCCTGCAGCTGTATCTGCAGGGATGTGGAGGGAATATCTTTGTATTCTCCCACATCCCGACCGCGACTAGGGCTACGCTGTCCCCGAAAACCACGAGATCCTTGTCTCTAAGGGTAATCCTCCGATATGTCGGGTACGCTATGATGATGGCACACCATACGCCGGTCAGGCCAGCGGCCTGTATATCCACGGCGGGATGGCCACGTGGCGCAGAACCCCGTGAACTAGAAGCCTTTTCTTGCCCGAACCTAGAAGAGGCGACTCTCCTTCATCTTGCTACTACTTGATGCATCAGGTGTAGAACATATCGATCTCTCTCTTTATAGTCGAAGTCGTTCGACCATGAGTCCGTGTCTATAGAGCGAGAATCTACAATCCCACCTCGAATGGACAACTTTAGCGTTCTCGAATCTCTAACCTTGTATGTCCCGTGGCCACGTAATAATCAGCAAAATGGGCTAGCTCCGTGAATCTAGCCACATACTCCATCATTGTCATCGTCCTCGCCGGCTCTAGGAACTCTGAGGGCAGCCGTGACAAGCGGAGTGTCCGGAAAATACTTGCCCATGAACAGCTCTGGGAACTCTGTCCATGTCATTGCCTCTAGATCTCTAGAGGTCTTCGCCCAGTTGCACCATACTTGGGCCTCACCCTCTAGTTGGAATGCAACTAGTTTGATCCTGGTCGTGTTAGAGGTAATCTCCATAGCCTCCAGCACCTTCTCAACCTGCATGAACCAATGGTCTGCCACCATCAGATCTCCTCCCTCTGCGAATGTCAGAGGATGATGTGCCCTAAACCTCTGGAGGTTACTCGGACCTCCCTGGCTACCTGGCACTGCTTTGTGCAATAACGGCGACCACGTCCTATAGCCTCGGCAAAGGCTGTTGGTCAAATGCGGTGGTGCTGGCCGGTGCCAGTTCGACGACCTCTCACGTCCTCTCCGCGACTAGCCATGCATGATGGCAGGAGTTAAATTCTAATGCAATATCTCTAAGGCGTAAACATAGCCTCGAGACACTATTCATATACTAAAAACATTTCATACACAATGTTCATGCATTCATAGGTAATGCAAGACAATAAGTTCATATATTAAATCATATTCAACAAAAAAAAAATTTATTTTTAAAAAAAATTTATTTTTTATTTTTTATTTTTTTTGAAAACCTCCTGAACAGTGCTCATGAATAGTGTTCATGAATAGTGTCCCAAACAGTGACATAGAACAGTGTCATGAGTCAAAACTGAGTCGAGTGCATGAATTGCCACCCTTTTACTGACTCTTGCGCCTCATTCTTCGCACTACGCGCCGTGTCCATGAGCTACCTTTAGCCGTGTCGCGACGCCGCGCTACAGTCGTGTATGTATTTGTCGCCGATGCACCGGCCTTATTCTTGCGTCATACTCCCTTGAGCCTCACCGGCCATGTCGGCGCGATGTATCGCAACACAAAGCCGTGTCGTAGGCCCCATCCGATCACGATACAAAATTTGTATCACAACTTTGGCCCAGCGGCGCATACGCCTTGCTTCGGCCCGAGTGTCGCCTTCTTGCCGCATGTCGCGATACGGCGCCGTATCGTGCCTCGTTCTTTGCCATTTGTGCTCCTTCTGGCCCTACAGCTCTGTTGTCATCGCGACACAACGATCGCCCCTCAACCACGATACAATGTTTTGTATAGCGACTCCCCCTGGCCAAGCCATGCTCACGCGGCCCGGCCGGCCAGGTGTCATGGCACGTGGCTGCCACTACCATCTGCGGAGTGTCGTGGGCGTGGCACTGGCGAATGTCGTGGCCCTGTGGTGTGCCTAGCTGTACGTGTCACTGATACAATCCTTTTATCGTGACTCAAATGGGCGTGGCCCATCCATTTATATACAGGCTTTTTTTTTTCCACCTATTGGAAGACCATTAAAATATATATATATATATATATATTTAGAATTTTTTTCTTCCATACACATTTTTTTCCTATGTGCTATTCACCAAGCACCACCCAAATCACACAACATGACACCGCAATCACACATCACCTGACAATCATCGAGTGCGAGGAATGCATGATCTAACGTGCCCACATCAAGTCTGGTAATCGTATACCTTACTTATTGATACTAAGCTATACTTAGTATCCGACATTAAGCTCTAGGTATTATGAAACACAGGCTCACGTCTGGTATGAAGCCCCGGTCGAGAGTGCATTGACAGTACCGTCGATAGGAATGTCGTGAGATGTCGAGATGGCAGAGCACCGCTCATAAGTGGGTGAGTCTCTTTATACGAGGGCTACCCCAGTACAACTTGTCCCACACATGTGACTGTCCCAATATTTTACAAAGACCACACCGGATCAATATACAATTAAATGAGTAAAAATGGCCACGTGGGCCCATACATCAATACTCACTAAAAATATCCCACCAACTATTTAACAATAGTTAAAGAGTTATTACATTACTCTTAACCAAAACATATATCAAAATTCAATTTTAATACATGTTATACAATGAAAATACAAAGCCACGATGACTTTCCTCACAAGCGGCCTTTAGTGGCGTCGTCCTCTGTACCTCTACACACGAAATAGTGATCCTTAACGGGGTGAGGCAAAGTGATAGTGATAATTTCCCTACATTAGGTTACTCCCCACCCTAAGTGCACATGTCATGGCAAACAATCACCTCAACAAATACATGATCCCTCTTGAATGTCTACATTATTTGAACCCATGTCTAGAGTCCTCTGCGACTCCTCACATATGCCTAAGCCAAATGTGAGAAAAATATCTAATTTTCAAAAAAAAAGCTTTTTGTTCTCGAAAACTTACTACCGGGTTTCGGTAAAATTTATTGGACAACCCTCAGGCGAATACATTTGGATAACCCTCACGAAAGCGATTCATAGGCTCCTCAGGCGTGGTGTTGGGGTCTCCCAACACAATTCTCCAGAAAATCTTCCGTCGAAATTCCTTTCACAAACATTTTTCGTTTTTGTTTTCTTTCATGTCATGCACTAACTCCTAATATTCTAAGGTGCCCCAGTGCATATGGAATACATTATGCCAATTCCAACAACTCATGCTAATATATAAAACATGTATATACTAACATAATTAACTCACATAAATCATGTTATTCAAATTTGCAACCAATAACACCAAAATTAGCTCACATGGGCTAATTAACCAAACAAGGAATTTATTTTGAATCACCCAAATCACACAACAATACACGTGAACAGTGAAACCCTAGGGTCGGCACTATTCACGGCCACACTAGGGATCTTCTCACTCGGTTCAAGTATTTTGAGACCGAAAACATGGCTAATTTAAGCCTCAAAATATCCCTAACCATTCACATGGCTCTTAGCCAAAGAATAACACAAGTAGGAGAAGACCCCTACCTCTTGGAGTTGTCGAAACTCCACAAAATTGTGCCCACGCGTAGCCCTCGTCGCGTAGAACAACTTTACTTCTTGGCCCGAAGCGAACCAATGGTCCGAACAACGGGAAATCTAGAAAGAAATAGCTCTCTCTCTCTCTCTCTCTAAAACCTCAAATCCCACCTCACTTCCGATTTTTTGTGTTTCCATGGAGAAGAAAACTATTCTCCTCTTTTGTCTTATTCAATTAACTTTTCATTAATTCCACTTGTGTCCCCTCATTTAACTATTTGATTTTTGACACATGGCTTAATCCAAGCCATTTATCTCCATCATCTCACTAATCATGCAACATGTGTTACATAAGTACATGTAGTATGTGACTTTTGTCACTTCACATGTCTTTCACAAGCCGTTTTATGGCACCCGACACTCGGTGCCTCAAAAAACGTGAAATTCCGATTGTCTCGGAATTTGACGAAATTCGACATGGTAGCTAGATTTCGTGAGACGATTCCAACGATGAAGCCCGTTTCTTCATCTGAGATCTAGAAAAATTTCGGATTTTTACCTAAATTACCATTTTACCATTTTTCAGAAAATTCGAATTTTCCGGGTTTTACAAAATCAATACCTTTGTATGATTTTTTCAATGACCAATGCGATATAATACATATATGTATATTTTTATTTTGTATACATTCTAATTACAATTCATTGGTCATTTCAATCACACAGTTTCATATGCAATAAATCATTCTAACACAAATCATGCATTTCAAAATTTCCTTTTCATTTTGCCCTTAAGCGAATTTAACCTATGCTTTCGATGCACAGGATAATGAATCACCGGCACGGTCGATTGAAATTTGCCGGGGTGGTATAAAGGTTTACAACGCGGTCACGGTCGTTTGGGCCATTTTAGTTATTAAAAATCATTCGTGAACACTACCAAATCGCATCGTGGACTACGAGATCGAGTGACACATCATTACGTTCGACGTAGTATTGCTCATTTGACCCTTATTGGTGCACCAATGTATCCTTAACTCGAATTTTACAGTTAGCATTCTATTAAGGACAGCCAAATCATTCATAGCAATTTACAATAGTGTATATACATTTATATCCAAATACTTGGTTTCCAATACTCATGCAATTTTTCATGTGCAATTCATTTCACAATCAATTGTATCAAATCAATTTAAAACAAATCAATATCAATTTATCGCAATTCATTTCAATAAATTCACTTATTTCATAATCCTTCAAACGTTTTAGAAATAGAGAGAGAGAAGTGGAAAACAAACCAATTCATTTATGGTTCAAATGGAGCACACATGCATATTCATATAAAACCTTTAAGATTTAGTTTTTCAAACAAAACACAAAACCGAAACAAGGAAAGAAGTGTGAAGAACAAACCTAAAAATGTTGTCACTCTTCGATTCCTATCCTAGGAATCATGTTCTTGGGTCAAGATTCCTCGCCACCAACCCCTAATCCATCACAAATATGTTACAATCAAAGAACAACCCAAGAAAAAAAAATCAGTTGTGCATTCTAGGATTTTTGGTTAGGGTTGATGTCTGCAATCTACCTTAGCGAAAAAATCGGGGACACATGAGCCATATTTTTCTCATGCTTCCTTAAAAAAAATGATTACTCTATGAGTCTATTTTCAGTAGGAATTGGAATCATCTCATTTGAATCACCCAAACTCAAGCTACGACATTTTAATGCCAAACTGGTCGGTATGCCCAACTCACTCAATTACCTACTGTTATTCTCGATTTCAAGGGTCTTAAATCCATAAATTGGTAATGATTCCCTCTACGCATTTGAAGCTATAGTTTCTGGGTTTCTTCTCAAAATTGGAATCCATCCAAATTGGATCACCAAAACTCAGATTGTGCATTTACATCAGGACTACTCTAATTTGCAAAACATAATCAAATTGTTCTTACATACAGCTCACTTTTAACATATTTTTAGAGCGAGTTTGGGTTACAAATTGCATACACTTCCTTCAAGTAGATTATTCTCCTAGAAGTCTAGTTTACCCAGAATTTTGAATCACTCAATCTGGATGAGTGAAACTCAATTTGGATGAGTAAAACTCAACTTATGGCAAAAACACCATAACTACCCAAAACAGAGCATACCCGTCAGCTACCCGAAACTCACCTTTAAGCCCATATTCGGGAGCCTTAGAGTTACAATTTGCTCCTTGTCCCTTCTATAAATTTGTAACTCTAGCTCTTATGGTTCTTTACCAACTAGAATCACTCGATTTGGATGATTATAACTTAACTTATAGCAAAAAAAAAAAAAAAACAGGATTTTGAAAATTTTTTAACGACAACTCCTTTGAAACTTCATCATTTCCTTTATACAAAAATTCCTCAAAACCAACCCAAACCAATCAAAACAATGAAAAACAACCTCAAACTGAACTAAAACCATCCAAGAACACTTTACACAAAGCGAGGGTTCTTCTCCAAACCCAAACACAAGAAAATAAGGGTTTTAGTTAGGTTTCCATGCCTTAATCTCTTACAAGCCTCTTCTTTCTCCTTCTTGAACCAAGCTTGATCTCTATAAGATGGAGAGAAAACACCCGAATTCCTTCTCCTTACTCCTCTCGGCAGGTGTCTCTTTCTCCCTTGTGCAAATGAAACCTCCTCATTTACAATACCACTTTTAGTCTTTTCTCTTTACAAGATTAAGGCCTTGTTGTATCCTTTTAATTAAGTTTTTCCCATTTTTGCTATTTGGTCCTTCATTTCTCTTTCATTTATACTTCAACTTAACCCATTATTCCACTTTGGCATATTGACTTCTTTATTTATGACCTTTGGGTCCTGAAATGGTAATTTTCTAATTTACCCTTATTTCTTGAATTAATTTTTCTGGGTTTTTATCATTTTTTTTATCAATTTAAACGCCAAAAAAATACAATTTAATTTATTTTATACCTTAAACATGTTATCAAACTGTTAGGGTATTTTCAGGACGTTACAGTGCCTCACTCACCAACATGGATAGTATGTTTTGGCATAGCTCCATGATGGGGTATGTAAAAATCATCCAAGAGGCAGGACGTTAGCCCATAGAGCCCATACCTAAGGCTACTATTGACCAACCATGCGCGCAGATGTAGTCGCATATGTCAGGAAGTGTGATCGCTGCCACCGACAAGCCCCCGTGTCGAGGGTGTCGACTTAAGACCTAACGAGCCCCTAGCCCTTCGCTAGTGGGGTATGGACATCGTAGGGCCACTACCTACCGCCCCAGCTCAAAATAAGCTATTACTGGTTGCCACCATCTATTTAAGCAAATGGATAGAAGCCGAAGCCTTCGCATCCATCAAAGATAAAGAGGTTGAATAGTTCGTATGGAAGAACACTGTGTGTAGGTTTAGAATACCCCAATCGATTATAACCGACAATGGCCACAATTTGATAGTTAGGTATACATGGCTTTTTGCAGCGTATACTCGACACCACGGTACCTATAGAGCAACGGCCAGGCAGAAGTATAATACCCCAAATTATACCCTGACAGTTTTATAACATGTTTTGAGTATAATAAAAGTAAATGTATATTTTTCCCAAAAAAATAAGAAAAACCCGAAATTAATACAAAAGCCAAGGATAAATTGATAATTTGACATTAGGGACCCAAGGTTCATAATACAAGAAGTCAAAGTAGGATTTTGATAAATTAAATTGAGAATAAAATGAAATGAAGGACCAAAATGCAAAAAGGGAAAAATTAGGTAAAATGTGACAAGGTCAAACGTGGCCTTATCTTGGACCAAAAATATCTCATTTTTGGCTTTTGGATAGGGCAAATTTGATGAAGAGAAGAGAAGAGAAGAGAAGAGAAAGAGAAGAAGGAGGAAAGAAGGAATAAGGAAGAAGAAAAAGAGAAGGAAAGCCAAGGTATGGAAACTATTGGATAGATAAATATGGAAATCATGTATGGAATCTACATATGTTTGGATTATGTAAGGAATTGATGTTTAGAAGTGTTGTTAGTTAGTATAGATGAGTTTTATGGTTTATAAATGTGTTTTTGGGTTGAGTTGGTTTTGGTTTGAAAGAAAATTTCAGTGAAAATGGCTCAAAACTAGCCATTTCTGATTCAGCACAACACCCATACGCCTAGGTGTAGGAGTACATGCCTAGGCTAGGTGGAGCTCCCTACGCCTAGGCATACCCGAGTCCAAGTTTATTGAACATTCTGGTCCGCCTAGGCATAGCAATCCTCCGCCTAGGTGTAGCGAAGCTCCAAATTGAGTGATTCAAATTTATGGGTACACTAGACTTCTAGAGGAACAAATATCCTTAAAATAAGTGTAATAAAATTTGGACCTTATTGGACCCAGAAATTCGTCAAAGTGAGGCAATATTTTCCAGCAAATACTGGTTCTAGTTTGGTATAGTTTTGGTATTTAGGCCATAAGTTGAGTTTCACTCATCCAAATTGAGTGATTCAAATTTGTGGGTAAACTAGACTTCTAGGAGAACAAATTTCCTTGAAATAAGTGTATTCAAATATAGACCTCATTGTACCCAGAAATTCGTCTAAGGGGAGCCCTATGTATAGGAAATTTCTGGTTTTGTTTTGAAAATAGATGGTCACGGTTGTTTAGGACATATTTTGAGTTTCGGTGCTTCAAATTGGATAATTCTAATTTCTGAATAAAATAGATTTATAGAGGAACAATGGACTTGAAGGAAGTTGGGTAAATTATGGCTCATTTTTTCCCATAAAACTTTACAAGTGAAGGTGTATTGGGTAGAAATCAACCCTAACCAAAAACACTAGCATGCATGACTGATATTTTTCTCTATTTGTGATGGACTAGGGGTTGGTAACGAGGAAACCTGAGTAAGATCAGGATTCCAATGATAGGAGGCAAGGAGCGACAACCTTTTTGGTTTGTTCTTCTCATTTCTTTTCTTATTGCAGCTTTGTATTGGATTTGTCAGCAAGGAAATGATTTACATGGGAAGCGCATGTGTGTCGTTTTAACCATAAACAAATTTGTCTTAAGTGATTGAGAAATTGGATTGCCATGAAAATTGCATGAGCGTCAAAATGTGTTTATGGGGGTATATTTGTATATACAATATTGTAATTTACTATGACTAAGTATTAATGTCCTTAAGAGAATGTTATCCATCATATTCGAGTTAAGGATATATTTGTATACCAATAAAGGTCAATGTAGTAGTACTGCGAACGAAATGATTTATAGTGGCATACCAATCCGTAGCCTAGCGGGACAGTATCAATAATGTCTGTGAAATGAATTTGTAAATATGTCCAATGGCTGAGTGGGGCCAATCTTGTGTTATTAAATGTTTTTCATCTTGGCTTCTAGCCAATGAGGCCGTCTTGGTGATTAGATTATCCTATACATCGAAAGTCATAGAAATGCATAAGTAAATGTGTGAAATGCATAATTTGAGTTTTGAATGAAAAATTAACATATATATTATTTACTGCATTAACCATTGAAAATGTGCCAAAATGTTGTTTTCTAAAAGATACATATTGTGTTTGATTGAAATGAGGATAGAAATGCATAGAATCACTAAGTATGAAAATTCTTAGCGCGTTGTTTTATCATGCGCAGGTACTAAGTGAATAGGGGCAAGATCAAAGACCGCGGAGCTCAGAGTCATCGTCGAATCGTGCGGAGAATAAGTAAATGCTCCGATCTCATGCATATATTTCATCTCAAAAAAAAAAAATCATGTAATTGTTTTGCATTGCAAACAAAGATGTATAAATCTTCATGGGAAGAGTATATTTTGACTGACATTTAGACATGAACTACAATGTTTTGTAAATAATTTAAAAAGGGCAAGAAATGTCGTCTTGTGTAAATGTGGGAATTGAGCAAATGATAGGCTCTCTTCCATGATTGATGTATATTTATATATATATAATGCGTATTAGTAATGAGATCATATTTTCATACATACACAAATATGATTTAAATGGATATTAAATATCTCATCAAAAATAAGTATATGAAAAGTGTTTTACAGATAAATGGATTAGTGGTCCATGTCCCCAGGTTTGGTCTAGCCGTCGGGTCGGGTCGAGATCGGGTCGAGATTCGGCGCGACAGGAATTTGACCTCTCAGGGCCCAGCGACCCGCTTACATCGGGTGCGCGAGCCAGTGTCAAGGCTAGACATTTTCTTCTCCTCGGTGGGCTCACTTGCATTTATGCCCGTCCAATCCACGAAATCTTCCAGCCGGCTCCGGCGCCGTTTGCAGGCCCTCGTATTTTCTTTCTTCTTGCTGCTTGGTAGAGGACGGGCCAAGACTTTGAGGCTGATGGCGAAGCGAGCCTCACTAAGGTCGTATAAGCGGCCCAGCTTGATCTTCTTGGCGGAGACCACACGAGAAGAGCTGCGGTTCGACTTAAAAGGTGCACTTGGAATGAAGTGCTCTCCCTCGAGTAAGCTTTGCGACGCGACGAGGAACTACGCGGGATAATGTACAAGGAAAGGGGTTGGCCGACTTACACGCAAGTTCTGGCAAGTCGACAAATGTAAAACCCGGAAAATGTAAATTTTCTAAAAGTATAAAAATTAAATAATAAATTCTTGAGAAATAGCTCAGGAAGCTGAAAATTCACATAGTTTGGATATTGTGAAACGGACTACGCCGTTGAGTCGTCTCATAAGCAGATAACTTCGGAAAGTTTATTGAATTCCTAGGTAGTGGAATTCTTTGTGAATTTTGAGTTGGGTATCTAGTAACCTCAAGGAAATAGATTTTCTTAAAAATCTACGAGGATTAAGAAATGACTTGAGTTAAATTAATTTTAAAACAAATTCAGTGAGGCAAAATAAATTGTTTCGGGACCGAGGTCGTGGGCCCGCGTAAGCGCAGTGGGCCTCCGTCAACAAACAAAAGGAAAGAAGAAAGATGACATTTTTCTCGCCATTTTGAAATTCTCGCGGGTGGGCCAGGTAAGAGAGAAATGAGAGAAACTCCTCATTCTTTCTCTACGATCTCTGAAGATCGGGTGGTCGGAATCAAAATCCGAGCCAGATTTAAGTTCATCTACTCGGCGAGGGAGCTGCGCCGTACCGACAATACACAATTTCATCGAAGATTTCGGGTTTGGAGAAGAAAAGCTAGTGAGAAAAGCTCTACCTTCTCTCTAAGATTTATATTGATCAACGGCTTGTTTTGGAAGTCGGGCAGACTTAAAGTCAGTACTCGTCGGGGAGCAGCAGCGTGGACACGAAATCAAGAATTTTAAATGAAGATTCGTCGGGAAGGCCGTGAGTCTTGAGTCTTGAGGACTCAAAGATTTCGTCTTCGCTCAAGAGGTGGGAACCTTCTATCAGTTCATTTCTTATCTAAATGCTGTTTTGGTCTTGGTTGAGCCCTAGGGGCTGTTTGGTTGTGTTCCCGGACACAAAAACTGATTTTTTTCTGATTTTGAGCTATGATGTCCAGTTTTTTTTTTGGGTAGCTTTGAAGCTGATTTTGGGCTGAGTTTGGGATGAGTTTTGTGCCATGTTTATGGCCAATTCCTGGTCCTAATTGAGACAGGTTTGATGTCGGGTGAAAGAGTTGTTTCCGAGACGAGTTTGGGTAGGAAAATAGCATGTACGGGAGCTCCAAAGGTGCCTCGGGAACACAATTGCGTGGGTTCCACGCAGCTGTGCGTCAGTAACTGTTTATACGAGGCCTCCAACTTCGGATGGTCATAACTTTCTCATCCGAGCTCCGTTTTAGGTGTTCTTGAACTCTATGGAAAGCCCTTCGAGTCTAGAATCCATCCATATATAGCTTGATAAAATTTGAACTCATATTTGGTTCGAAAATGATGAAAAACAGTAGGCCCCTGCTGGTTCCGTGGGTCAGTCACTGTTCATACGAGGCCTCTAACTGACGCCTCTTTCATCCGATCCATTGTTATTCGCCTTGGACTCTATGGAAATCTCTTGGAGTCTAGAATCTGACCATATTCTTTTCAATGGCAATTGGTGCTCACATATGTTGAAAAATTGATTGTTACAATAAGTGTGCTAATTATTGGTTGTGTGGATGTGAGGAGTTGTGTGCTGAAATAGCCATTACATGGCAGGTTGTAGGCTATCTTAGGTGCATGATATGCCATGAATTAGCCTAGGAAATGAGGTGTGTCGTGCCCCTGAGTAGTGACTTGATGAAATCTTAACATGTGTTTGTGTGATTGATTGAAATGGCATTTCTTGGTTAAGAGGTGTCATGCTTGGATGTCAATATGTGTGCTCTAACATATTGGGTTTGTGATGTGTTTTCGTGTGGACATGGCTATTGCATGGCATGTTGTAGGCTAGTTTATTGGGCATTATGCTCCATGATGTAGCCTAGGGATTTGAGTATGACATTACTTGTCTAAGTAGTAGTCGGAATGATGTTGATACATGCTTGCTTGATGTGTTGACATGAATGTGATAAATATTAGTATGACTGCATTTATATTAACGTTTAATGAATGTATGGACTATTGTGTGCATTAGACATGAGTGTCATGGTACGATTGTAGTATGCGGTATAGGGTGTCCGTGTAAGAGGTCTTTAGCCATTGGGCATGACTTAGGTGCAATGGCACGGTGCATTGCACTAGCGCCGCGAGGACATCGCATGTATGGGTGTGAGTGCATAGTCGTTGTCATTCACCATCCTTGGTGAATGGGTTGTGGACTCGTGCTGGACGAAGTCCAATAGAGATCCACGGTTGCATGGTTGACAATCAACATTGTGTTTGGTGTCGATGGTGAGACCGGTAAATGGGACAAAGTCCGTTGAGTCTCACGGTTGCATAGCATGAAATTAATACCCGTGTGTTGGGCAATTTAAGTAGGGATAGACACCCCCCCTCAGGTGAAAAACCTAGAACTTTGCGGTTAGACATGACCCCCGTCAATGCCAGACCCAAGAAAATGTCGGTCGACGTGCGGCGTTGATGAGTGCCTAAAACACTCATGCCATTCCCGCGTTTGTCTTATGGTTTTAGCTTAATTTTATAGTTAAATATGCATTTTTATGGCCTGATATTTGATTCTTGCATTTTGTGTGAACAGTAGGTGGAACGGGTAGTTTTTGTGACCATTTTGGAGCTGAGAGAAGAAAAGCATGAAGCTGGCAGGAACGTCGCGACGTCCCAGCATCGCGACGTCGGGTCAACATGAAGAAGAAGTCAACAAGTGGCCAACGTCGCGACGTCTCAACGTCGCGACATCTCAACGTCGCGCGCCGACGTCGGTCGCGATTCTCATCCACGATCATTAAAAGCAAAAGGGCGAGTCGGGTATTGTCGAAGAGCGCGCGAACAAGGGCGCGAGCGAAGCGGCGGCTGACCGGTCCCGGCCGGAGAAGATATCTACTTTTGTATTTTCTTCTTTATGATAAACTGGCGTGTTTTTCTGATTGAATACTTGTGTACCTTACGTCGGTATGTTGCTGAATTCATATCTAGGGTTTTATTGAACCTGTCCGCGTTAAATGGATTAAAGATTTGGATTTTCTATTGATTATTTATGATGGTTAGTATCACTCTATATCTATGATTTATATACATGTGATGTCGGCCAACATTGCATCGTTGTCTTGGAGTATCCCGAGATCGGGGTAAGGGACACTTGGGGATACGAATAGACGACCCTTAGTCGGTCGGGTACATAGAGATATCTCGATTCCGAGGGTGGCGGTGGGTTGGGGCTGTTTAAGTGTTTCGGAGCGGAGTGGGTTGGGGGTGAGATACACTCCAACCACACTTGTGAATAGGCGGATACACACCTCGAGAGAGGGTATCTGTGGCAGAATCACCCGTCGTGACAAGTCACGGATAGACTGAATAGTGATTCATCTAAGTAGTAATCCATCAAAAGTGGCAGGGGGAGACATAACCCTAGTCTCCACAACACAGTAATTTACTAAGATAAATTAGGTTAGTTAAGCTCGCACATTAGTCAATTTGTCACTCAGAGCTTACATCTAGATAATATTCAAAGGCTAAAATCAGTAGTCAACGCACTTATCCCCATGGATCGATATCCGTACTTAGGTACACTATATTACTTGAGGTGATGCGTGCACTTGCGCACATAGGCGTAAACATTTTACACATCACGCTTTCGGCCTATCAATTTTTTGGCGCCGTTGCCGGGGAATAAGTTTAGTGTTGATATTTACAGAAAGGCAATTAGATATTACTCTAGAATTTTTGTTTTTGTTTTGTTTTACAAGTGCTGGTAATTTGGTCTTTCTATTTCGTGTGTGATTGTAGTCAAGGTTATAGTGAATGCGTGCGAACACGGAGTCAAGCTGAACTACATCCGTTTGATCCTGAGTTGGAAAGAACCTTACATCGATTGCGCTAGGGCGAGGCTTGACACGGGTATGAAATCTAACAACCATGCTAGGAACAATGAAGAAGCGGGATCTTGACGCCGAGCAAAGCGAGCCACGAGGGGGCCGCCAATGGGAATAGCGGTGAGGTCAAGCACCCGGGCCGTTTATACGACCGGATGATCCGTTCATGTTGCTAGAAGAGTTTACCACCGCCCTAGTTATTCGGGGCGGTTATCAGAGAACCACCTATTCGAACGAGCAACGAGTTGAAGAAAGTAGCCTTACAATGCGAACATCTGTTCCATGGATTTGCCAATGAGAATCCAAACTATGCATTGACGCTTTCTCGAGAAGTGCAACGCGATTGAGAAATACAATGGGGTCAGCGAAGAGCACTCAGGTTGAGATTGTTTCCACTCTCACTAGGTGATAGAGCCAAACATTGGTTGACAAATCGACCATAGTTCCGTTACTTCATGGAGCGATTTGGTGCGAGTTCACGACCAGTTCTTCCGCTGCCAAGAATGCCTGATTGGTGCGAGAGATGTCTTTTGGATAATGGAAGGGAGAGAACACGGCGAAGCATGGGATAGATTTCTGACATTGAGGAAGTGCCCACATCTGAGGCCCGGCCGGATGGATGCAGGTCCATACTTTTATAATAATTAGGGAATGTAGCTAGAGCGATGATTGATGCCTCGATAGGAGGCGCTAATGAAGAAGACCCTGAGACCAAGCATATGAAATCTTTGGAATCTTTGCTACTAACACTGTCGATGGCCTAGAGAGAAGAGGAACCACACTAGTGAAGGCCATAGGCGCCTTGCAGGATAACGGGTACTCAATAATCTAGTTGCTCATGTCGCACAGCTTACTAAACAGCTAACTAGACAACAAGGTACTGTGAATGCCATACGGGTAACCCGCCCAGGAGTTGTGTGGTGTGGAGGATATCACAATAGCACGGAGAATGCGGTCGGGAAACCAAGCGTTAGAGCGGGCTCGGTATGTGTCGAGGTTTGTCAGTCGACCACGGCGCGAGAGTCGGTATGAGGCTGACATTATCATAGCAAAATCAGGAGCCCAGGGTGGCGTAATGTCAGAATAGTCATAACGGTCGCGGGGTTATGAATGGAGGAACAATCGAACAACATGCACCACCACCGGCGACGAACCACCTCCTGAGAAAAAGGTGGACTTGGAACAAGCCCTTGCGTAAATGCTTACCTCTCACACTGCCTTTATGAATGAGACAAAGGCGAATATGCAACACCAAGCCACCCAATTGAACAATCAAGTAGCACAGTTGAGAAATTTAGAGGTGCGGATGGGCCAAATGCTTAAATCTATTGACGAAGAGGCGTGGGTTTCATACCAAGCAACTCAAAAGTGAACGAGGACAAGGGGAATGAACATGTAAGCGTGCGGCCGAGGAAGTCGTAAAGAGTTGGCGATACAGGAAACCCCCGGTGACGGAGGAGATAGAGCGAAGTCATCGGTCCGGTCGGAATGAGAATGTCTGAGGGGAACAACCCCGAGAAGAAACAATTTGTGGGAGAAGCGCAGCAAAGTTGTTCACAGCCTGGCCCCAATTCCGTATCCACTAGCGTCTAAGAAGCATAATTTGGATAAGCGATTCACCAGTTTATGGGTATTTAGAAAGCGCATCAATGTCTGTTGTTGATGCTCAAGACAAATCTTAGAGTTATGTCAATTTATGAAGGACATCTTGTCTCGAGAAGAAGACTAAAGCGATTTCGGCTTGATTAACCCTAGCGAGGTGTAGTGCCCGTCCTTCGGAAGGCGCATGAAAGCGAAAAGACCCGACGGTTTGCTATCCTACTACCATCAGAATGCTATCTTTGAGAGAGGCTTTGTATGAGTTAGGCGCAGTATTAATCTCATGCCTTTTCATATTTCCCGACCTTGGGGGTTAGGTGAAGCTCGTCAGCTTCTGATCACGCTCGAAGCTAAGCCCCAGTGGGTCCTTAAAGCATCAGGAGGTGTGGAGTTTAGAGGATGTCTTAGTGAAGGTTGACAAGTTTATCTTCGATAAATTCATTGTATTAGATGGAAGAAGATAAAGAAATACCCATAATCTTGGGTAGACCATTTCTTTGTGGTAAAGCAATGATTAACGTTAAAGGGAGCTAAGGTGAGAGTGCGAGGAGGATGGAAGTCAAGTTCAACGTGTTCGGTGTGAGACATCGGCGGGGAGAGTGATACATGCTTCATGATAGAGGCCGTAGGGCTATAGTGTTATGCAGCCAAAGTGGTCTCGATCAACCTGGAGGCTAGCTGGTACGGAGTGGTGTAGGAATGCGGGGCGAAGAGGCGAGGAGGAGTATGTAAAATGGATGGATTCTTTCGAACCAAATAGAAGGAAATATTTTGAATTGCTAGGTGAAAATACAAAAACGACAGTGCCATCTGTTGAACAACCACCTAAGATGGAACAAAAGCCATTACCTAGCCATTTGAAATATGCTTATCTTAGGGCAGCCTCCACCTTACCCGATGTCATTTCGCGTCCGGCGAGGAAATGAGAAGATAAGTTATTGAGGTGCCGAGATCTAAAAATGCGCTCGGATGGTCTGCGCCGATTTAAAGGATTCGCCCTTCTATGTGCATGCATCGAATTTTGTTGGAAGATGGTCACTTAAGCCTTGAGTGGAAACTACGAGAGGAGTTGAATCAGCTATGAAAAGAGGTAGTCAGTGGGAGGTATTAAAGTGGCTGCAATCCAGGGGTCATTTATCCTATTTTACCGACCGGTGCATGGGTAAGATCCGGTACACGTAGTACCTAAAAGGGAGAACAAGCGTATGGGAGCAGAATAACATTCGCCTTCTAGAACAGTCACAGGGTGGAGAATTTGTATTGATTATCAGAAATTGAATAAGGCCACTCGAAAAGATCATTTCCCATTGCCGTTTCTGGATCAGATGTTGGATTGATTAGCCGGACACGAATACTATTGCTTTTTGGATGGATATTCCGGCTACAATCAAATTGCTATAGCCACGAAGATCGGAAGAGCGACATTCCACATGTCACATGGGACGTTCGCGTTCGAGACGGATGCACTGGGAACAATACGTCGTGAGACCTTCGGCCCGATGTATGATGGCCATATTCTAGATGGTTGAAAAAATGTCGGGTATTCATGGATGATTTTTCGGTCTTGGGTAGCTCATTTGATAGTATGCGGAGAATTTGAGGTGGTGTTGATCGGTGCGAGGAGACTGACCTTGTACTTTCCCGATTGGAGAAGTGCCATTTTATGGTCTGAGGGGCATTAATACTTGGGCATCGGATTTCGATAAGAGGAATAGAGGTAAGGCAGGCAAAGATTGAAGCTTGATTGAAATTACCTCCACCCTCATACGCAAAGGGATAAGAAACTTTTTAGGCATTTGGATTCTATAGACGCTTCATCAAAGACTTTTCGCAGATTGCAAAGTCGTTGTCTAATTTACTAGTCCAAGGGACACCATTTGAGTTTGATGCACAATGTATGCGCACATTTTCAATCTTGAAAGATAAATTAGTATCGGCTCCTATTGTAGTGGCACTAGATTGGGCCTTTCCATTTGAGCTGATGTGTGACGCCAGTGACTATGCGATTGGAGCCATGTTAGGGCAGAAAAGAGAAAAAATATTCCAGGTGATCTACTATACTGGCAGACAGATGATCTGGTGAATTATGCCACCCGCAGAGAAAAAGAACTGTGGCCATTATCTTTTGCCTTTGACAAATTCGGGCCTTATTTGATTAGCGACAAGGTAGTAGTCCACAGCGATCATTCGTATCAAAATGCTTGATGATAAAAGGGCCTTGAGCCGGTTGTCAGGTGGGTTCTTTGCTGCAGAATTCGATTTAGAGATTAAGGACAAGAAGGGAGCAGAGCCACAGTTGCGGATCATCTTTCACGATTAGAGCGCAGTGATGAGTCAGTGAATGTGACTTCACGATGGCGGCTCTTAGCTATTGAAGACAAAAGGCGGTTTCATGGTTTGGACTCGTGAGTATTGGGTGGCGAGAGTGATCCCTCCAGAATTTAGCTATCAATAGAAAAAGAGGTTTTAGACCGGCTCTGCCTGTGGGGAAGACACTTCCTATCTGAGCATTGTCTTTGACCAGTGATGAGGAGATGTGTACCAGAATGAACAGTATTCTGAACCACTGCCACACTTTACCATATAGAGGACATTTCGGTGGCTAGAGAATAGCAGCCAAGGTGCTTCAATCAGGCTTCTACTAGCCTAGCTTATTCAAGGATGTTCATCAGTTCGCATCCACATGCGACAAATGCCAACGAATGGGGAGCATTTCTAGAAAGGATGAACCGTCCATGCACACAATTCTGGAAGTAGAACTATTTGATTTATAGGGGGTGGATTTCATGGGTCCATTTCCCCCATCTTGCTCCTTTATACATCTTCTTTGCAGCGTGATTATGTCTCTAAGTGGGTTGAAGCAATACCCGACCAGCTACAATGATCTGGTAGTATTGATTTCTTCGCAGCCACATATTCTCGCGGTTCGGCACTCCCCGAGCATTGATTACAGATAATGGTACCCATTTCTGCAATAAGATGATTGACAAAGTCTTGCACAAGTATGGAGTGCGATATCGCACATCCCTCGCATACCACCCACAGACAAATGGTGACGGAGGTCTCGAATCGAAATCAGAGTCCGTGCACGGAGAAAGCGGATCCAGCGGCTCAGGAGGACTGGTGTGAAAAAGATTGAGGATGCACTGCGGGCATACAAAGCGACATTTAAGACACCTTTGGGTATGTAAGCCATTAAAATGCGTTTATGGAAAAGCATGCCACACGCGATTGGGTGGAACATCCCGACCTCTTTGAGCCTTTCAATGACTAAACATGGGCGATACATTAGCCAGGAGAGAAGCGGATCTTCTGACTCGATGAAGCTGAATGAGTCGAGCGAAGCTTATGAGGAAATGCTCGCATATCTGAAAAGAAAAGGCGAAGGCGACGATAAACATATTGCCAGGAAAGAATTCGAGGCGGGGCAACAGGTCCTCTTGTTTAATTCCCGACTCAAACTGTTTCCTGGGAAATTAAAGTCGAGATGGTCAGGACCATTCACAGTGACCCAAGTTTTTCCACATGGAGGGGCATAAGTTATGCATCCAGAGAAAGAAACATTCAAAGTTAACACTCACAGGTTGAAGCTAGGTACTTTAGAGAAATGAGTTCGAGCAATTAAAGCGGATAGTTCCTTTGAACACACCAGGATAAATTACAATGCAAACGATCATATGGGCAAGGGTTCAAGGCATACAGCTGAATGAGGCACGTCGAGCTAACGACATTAAACAAAGCGCTTCTTGGGAGGGAAGCCAAGCTTTTCTAGAAATTTTTTTCCTTCCATAGTTTAAGTTTTATTGTTTGTTTTAAGTTTGGTTCGGTTTCCTGTCCCCTTCCTTAATTGGGATTTTCTTTTAGGTAGCGCCTGTTTCGGGACTGAGATCGAAATGCTGCATGGAGGATCCACTCGAAACTCACTTGAGCGAGTTACAAGGGTCAGTGATTGCATAAGGGTTTTCTCATCTGTAGAATCTTGTTAAAATTTTACATTTTGGCCTTCTCTGTAACGTCGCTACGTTGGCTCTCAAAGTCGCGACGTTAGCATTTCCACCCCCTGGAATGTCGCGACGTGGGATCCCAACGTTGCGACGTTGAAAAAATAGCCTCTCTGCAACGTCGCGACGTTGGATCGGCATTGCGACATTGGATTTGGGGCCTCTGCGAGCGTGTCCGCGGCGATTGGATCGCGGTATCTAGCGTTAGTTGCTCTCCACAGAGCGTTGCGGCGTTGAGCCCGAGCGTCAGCAGCGTTGCCCCGTTGTGCCTAAAAGCCTCTCATTTTTTGCCCTACCCTCACACACGCCCACATACACCACAGCCGAATCCTCGCTGCCGTGGGCCTTGTTCGACTTTCCGACCACCTCGCCGCCTCTGCCACCACCAGTCTTCCCCCACTCAAACCATTCCTTCGTCACTGTCTAGCGCCTTCATCTGCCTTGAGTGGTACCTTATCCACATACGTAGGCTCACGTGAGTTCGGCATCCATAATGGCTCAGGCCCCGTGCGGTTCTCATCGTTAGGCTGGTTCGAGCACAGAGTCTTTGGGTGGCCCGAGTTGTGCTCCGGTCTTCTGTCGCCTCCTAGCACCTTTCCCATTATGCACTCCCCGGTGCTCGAATCTGTTTGTCAGTCACCTGAAGTTGCCTCCTCTGTGCCCGTTTGGCCCTAGTGTGCCACATGGTGTAGCGAGGTCTAGGCCGTCCTTATACACCCGATGTCGGGCGAGAGCTTGAGTTGCCCACTAAAAGGGGTCGGGCCAGTGAGGACCCGACTCCGAATTTCGACATCACAAAATTTGTCAATGAAGGTGTTGCCGATCGATTTGGTATCATATGTAAGAATAGGTCATTTATAAAGGAAAAGGGCTTCCACCACCCCGACGATTTCTTTAGTAGGGCCATTGCGACTGAGAAGGATGCGGGCGCTATACCAACCACCTCGTCAGTACTGCGACGAGTGTGGTCTGAAGTCGCCAACCTTGCCTCCCATGTCATCAAAGGTCGGGTGTATGGTGTGTTAATGAACCAGTGATCCCTATCAACCAATTCTATAATCTTGACCCGGTCCCACCTGAGCCTTTTGATTGGCTCTATGAGCGGCCAGACTACCCCGAGGTCATCGGGTTTTGACCAACGGGCGCGGTGAGTGGAAGCTAAACAGTGAAGGGCACGTCGTGCACTTCAAGGCCAAGCATTTGGCATATATTCCCAAGGTCTGGCATCACTTCATCACGTCGCGTCTCATTCCGACCCAACAAACATAATGATGGCGCTGCGGCGTGCCTGCTCGACCTCGCCATCGCCGAGACGCCTGCGCTGATCGCGGCGAGGTTATCGAGGATGCCATCCTCCATAATCGGGAAGTGAAAATGAACCTGGGGCACCCCTTTCTCATATACGGTTTATGCAAGCTAGCCGAGGTGCCCTTAGAGGACAATGAGGCATGGATACACCCCATTAAGGCTATATCAGTCAAGCGTGACAAACCGGGTGTACCACGACCTAAGGGGACATACAACTCGAGCAATGAGCCCTCGGATGAGGATGAGCTCAGATGTCAGTGGTGCCGGACTCCCAAGTGATCCCAGGGAGTGGCGGCCCGGGCGATCCCTCCACTCACACCCACGCCACCCCCACCACCCGCAGGCCACCGAGAGGCGGCCCCATCTAGTCCCACCCACGATCCTAAAGGACCGGTGCTCGCTCTCACTGACTGCTTTGATGCCTTTTGGGACGAGACACAGGAGCACCGAGTCCTCATTACCCAGGACATGGAGGCCCTCCGCGCTGACATGCGTGCGAGTCTGGCCAGCCCGGAGCCAGCTATTCTCCGAGTCGGCCCAGGCCATCAAGCCCAACTCGCCCGACTTCGCACTTCTCACCAGCCACCGCCGCCACGCGCAGTGGCCACGACCGATCACTAGGGAAGTTTCCTTCACCCTCTTTTGTTCTTTTCTAGCCAGTGGGGACACTGGACACATCTGTTTGGGGGGGTGTGGGTGGTGATCGGATTTTGTTAGATTAGTATAGTTTTGTGATGTTTGTTAGATTATGATAGTTTTGTGATGGGGTATTTTCGTATTACTGCTTTAGTAGTTTAGTTTACGTTTGTTTATTTTAGTATGCCGAGTCCTGTGTTTAGTTTATGTTTTTGTTTTGGTAGGTCATTTCTCTGTTTAGTTGTTTTTAGAGTGTTTAGGTAGTGTGTGCGTGATGCCATGTTAAGAGTAGAGGATTACTTTTGACCAAGTCCACTATCATCACGGAAACCAGAGTACAAATCCATAAAGGATCCGTAGGGTGTTAGATGCTCGGGAATTTCAGGTTGAATAGGTAGGGAGGCAAAGTAAGATACCTCAGAGATATTAAGAGGTGGCACACACACAAGCTATCACTCACATAGATGACCTCCCCAGGCCTCCCTTTTCCAAATTGTCGAGCCGGCTACTAGGTTCAACTAACCTGGGAGTCTCTAAACACCAAAGTGATGGGTTTACCACTAAACCAAGAGGATTGCCTTCGGAGGCCCCGAATGTTAGAAAAAAAAGAAAAAAGTCGAAAACATAGGAATATAGTAAGTGGGATCTTCCAATGAATCCAGGAGCCTGATCGAAGGGTCTTTTAAAGCCCAATGCTGCAAAGCCCAGGCGCTGGGAGTCGTGACTTCTTGCAGATTCACGGGGGACGAAGATGGGCGTTTTACTAGCTTAGGGCCACTTAGGTTTAGTTGAGTGTTCGGGGTGGCGTTAAGGGAAGCTGAATGCGGTGCCCTTAACCAAGCGGTGGGGAATTATAGCTAATCCCCTCATGGACATAACATAAACTTACACGGGCACTAGTTTTTTATTTTATGCGTAGGTATGTTAAAGAATATAAACGGTGCGTTCCTATCCTTCCGTAGTTAGATTCTCCTAACTAGGTGAGTTGAACTCAAGTTTGGGGGCGTCGGAACCAAGATATACGCTAGAGGTCATTTATTTAATGCACATAGGGTCCTTGGGAAAAGCTATCGAATATCTCGAAGGTTGAGGCGCTTGTCAACCGCATCGAGTTCAAAAGAACTCTTTCGAAAGTCAAACACCCTTACGGATCCCCTGAAATTCGAACAAAAAGGCAAGAGTGTGAGTCGGTCCATTTTGATCCTTCGTTTATCAGCATGTGCATCACAATCTTAGTGTTAGGTGTAGTATGTAGGTTGTGTGTCCGATTTAGAGTCAGTTCTTGCTTGGGGACAAGCAAGAAGCTAAGTTTGGGGGTGTGATGAGTGCCTAAAACACTCATGCCATACCCGCGTATGTCTTATGGTTTTAGCTTAATTTTATAGTTAAATACGCATTTCTACGGCCCGATATTTGATTCTTGCATTTTGTGTGAACAGCAAGTGGAACGGGCAGTTTTTGGGGACATTTTGGGCGAGAAGAAAGGCGTGAAGTGGCGAACGTCGCTTGGCGGCGTCCGGCGCATCCGCGCGTTCGGCGTCGCTGCGTCCGCGACTTCCAGTCAGCGACATCCAGCGATAAACTCACGTCGGGTCAACATGAAGAAAAAGTCAACAAGTGGCCAACGTCGCGACGTCTCAATGTCGCGAAGTGGTAGCGTTCTATCCACGATCATTAAAGCAAAAGGCCAAAATTCGAGGGTATCGAAGACGCTACGAACAAGAGACACGGAAAGCAAAGCGGCGGCGGCTTCGTATCAACGAGAGAAGAGATCTACTTTTGTATTTTCTTAACATGATAAACTTTCGATGTTTATAGATTGAATACTTGTGTACCAAATCCCGGTATGTTCTAGATTCATATCTAGGGTTTTGTTGAACCACATCCACGATTGCATGGATTAAAGATTTGGATTTTCTACATCCAACAAGTTATTTATGGTAGTTTGGTATCTGCTCATATCTGTGATTTATATACATGTGATGTCGCTTGACATTGGCATGATTGTCTTTGGGTATCCAAGATCGAGAGATGAGGACACCCAGGGATGAATAGAGCTGACCCTTGGTGAATTAGAATTTACATGAGATATCAATTCGAGGAGTGCAAAATTAAAGGTTAGAACATTTAGCGTTTCGGACGGTGGGTTGGGGTAAGATACACTCGACCTATTTGGCGAATAAGCGGATACACCTCGAAAGGTATCTCATAGAGGCAAGATCACCCATCATCTGACAAGTCTGGGGTGGAAGGCTGAATAGTGGTTCATCTAGTAGTAATCCATCAAAAGTGGCAAGGGAGACCTGCTTCCTTGTCTCACGCGCTCTGACAAATTTACTACAAGATAAATTAGGGTTAGTTAAAGCTCGCACATTTAGTCTGTTTGTCGCTCCAAAGCTTAGAGTCTAGATAATATTCAAAGGCTAAAATCATTAGTCAACGCACTTATCCCAGTGGATCGATATCCGTGCCAAATTTACTGCTTTATGTACTTGAGGCGGCGTGTTGTGCTTGCGCACATAGGCGTACACATGCCACACATCATGGCACCGGCTATCATGCATCCGGAGGTGAGACCCTAAAAATCGATGGCCCATAAATGCATATACACACGACACTTGATTAAATCAAGTGGCACTAGAGGATAAAGCTAGTGGGTATGGGTTTATAAAACAAAATGCTTTTGTTTTATGAAATTAATGATTTTATAAGGGATCATCCAAAAAGCCTTTGGATTTGAAAAAAAAGCCGAAATGACTTTTATAGAAATGATCATTGGATGTGATCACAGGAAAAATAAAGGTTTTATCACGCATGGGGTTCTATCATGTGTAAGAGGGAGTTAGTGAGGACTTGACCCGCATGAGGCATGATGAGTCCACGTCTCATTCACTGACAAATGGGGATTCTGTTCTAGGATTATATGCCTAGGTTGGTGTGTGCTTGGTTGTTTGACCATTCATGTGCATTTAGATGGGGAATAGCCCTTGTAAGACTTATCTCTACTGGAAGTTAGCTCACCTGGTTAATGGGACCACCCCCTTTGAGATTCGGGACATGTGCGACGAGTGATTACTCATGGGATGCCCGGGATTATGAAGCGGGCCGGATTCTTGTTTTGTATATTATGTTAGAACATGCTAGTTTTAATATAATGTTTTGTATTAAGAGTGATGGAATAACTCTTAGTGGCTTAGATGATCATCGTTAATATTTACATATGGATAAATGGGCCCCTCACGTGGCCATTTACTTTAAGTATGTGGACCCTGATGTGAAGTGGATTGTATAATATTGGGACAGGTTGCCGTGAAATTGTACCAGCTTGTGTTTTGAGAGTAGAGCTCCGCATGCAAAGGAGACTCTACTCGATTTTTGTCAATCTTTGGAATTCTTGGGAAAGGGGACTCAATGGAGTGGTGTCGGGTTACCCGACATCCACAAATTCTTCGTGGGTTGACGAGTTGTCAACGAACCCCTGGATTTGGGGTGTCACAACTTGGTATCAGAGCCTAGGTATACGAATACCTAGGGCTTGGTGAGGTATGGGTCTAGGACATGTTGTTGATGTGTAAGAACATCATAGCTTGGTATCGAGCTGGAGTATTCGAATACCTAGGACAGTGGAGACATGGAGTCTAGGACATCTTTGTTGATGTAAGAACATCACAACTTGGTATAGCTAGGTGTTTGAGCTTGAGTTATAGTTACCTAGTGTTCAAAATTTGATGTCCATATCATAATTTGGTATCAAGGTTTAAATTGAATTACAAGGTCCAGTTGGATAGATCCTGACATGCATTGTGTGCTTTTGTGTATGCTTTGATTGTATGTGCGATGAATTATGTGTTACAGGAATTTAGTGATTACTTATCACGTAGTAGGATAATGTGGAAAAGCAAAGAAACAGGGTTGAAGAAGAGAAACATAACCTTAGGGGTTCAGAAAACATAATGAACATGGAAATTTAATAACTCTTTTTCCGTTTGACATGTGTAGATGGCAAGTTTGGAAAAGCCGTAAAGTGTAAGTTCTCCCCTAGGAACTAGAGCGAGGGTTGGTTAGACAGGTTAGGATGGTGAGGTAGAGATCTCACGGATTCTCCTCACTATGGACCTAAGGATCACGGAGATTTCGGGATTAGATGATATCTTTGAGATGAATTTGGATGACACACGGGTGTGTTAGTTGTGATTGTAGGAGGAGTGCCGCCCTACGCCGCAGACGATGTTTATGTGATGTTTCAGGGGGATAAGCATGATGCTTTACCCTAGACCATGCGCAACTCTAGATGTTACAGAAGATTGATGGGTTGGTTGGCAAGCCTTACCCGGGAGGACGAGGCGAGATCGGGCTTGGGCCTTCCTCGGGTAGTTAAGAGTAAGGGGATGTTTTTCTTGATGATCTATCGGGATTACCTCCAAAGAAGGAAGTAAACTTCATGAGTAAGTCACACCTCAGTGCGTCGCCCATTCTATAACCATAGGATCGGCGCCCGAGTTAGGTCGAAGCTAAGTCGAATCGGATTTTCTGGAGGACTATGGATTGACGCCTCTTCATGAGGCGGCCTGGACTTTGTTTGCCGAGGGACAAACTTTCACCGAACAGTTCTCAAACGTGGCTTTGGCTAGAAGGAATGGGATCTGATGTCATGGCTGACTGTGTGCTGCGCGCGGGGTTTCGGCGGTTCAGCGCTTCCGGTTCTCACTGGAACGCAATCGTGTAGAGGAACCTGGGGAACAGCTACCCGGGCGTTCGCTTTTGCCATGATTATCACTATCTGTTCTTCGGAGTTCTGCCGGAGAGGCGGTTGCCAGCGCGTAGGCGTTTTGCCAGATGCGGTATGGGCACTTCGACTTCATAGTGATGCCCTTCGGATTTAATGAATGCGCTAGTGAAATTCAGGGATCTCAGGTATGGGGTTTGCCAACCCTATCTAGATCAGCTTGTAGTAGTCTTTGTGGAAAGATATTTTGATCTACCCTGAAACATAGGAGGATCAATGATTAGTGCACAAAAAGTGCTATTTTGAGCCCTATTCAAGATAGGTTTTGAGTGCTTTTCGTGCCCAATCACCATCAATTAAACTTGATTGATGTGTTCAGGTCCGCCCTAGGTTCCACGATGCCATTTCAGTTTGTTTTTGGTGATTTCGCGAGTCTTTTAAAAATTTACCCTCGGCCATTATCATTCAAGTTTGGTAAACAAGTTATTGTCTTCGAATACGGGAGGATTTACAATGTTTCAACCATCAAAAATGAAGGAATACTCATAAGTGGATTTGAAGGAAGGAGGGATCTGCAGTGGGGATCGTGCATTTGGATCTGATAAGCGAAAGCGAGAATTTTAAATTTATGATTGCGAAAATTTCGCTAGGACTGCGAAAATTTCGCAATCATAGCGAAAATTTACTTAATCATATGAAATTTATAATCTAGCAGTGAGAATTTAGCTAGGCTAGCGAGATTTAAGCTAGCTAGCGAGAATTTCTTGTGCCTAGCAAAATTCCCGATTTCGCTATCTCACCTGGAATTTAAGCTAGGCTAAGCGAGGGAATTTGGCTAACTAAGAGGGAATGATTCCCTTTGTTGATAGCGGGAATTTCTCAGTTTAAATATCTCTGTGGGAATTTACATTAGACTAAGCGGGAATTTAAACTAGGCTAACGAAGAATTTCGCTAGACTAAGCGAGGAATTTTGGCTAATAACTAGTGAAATTCACTGCTATACTTGAGAATTCTTTGCCTGTGATTTTGGTGTTCTTGATCCCAAAACAACCAGTTTATGTATTACCATTTTGGCCCTTAAATATAAAGCCAATATTTTAGGCAATTTTAATGATACCACTTTAGGTTGTACTATATAAACCCCACAAACCTTAACCCTAAGCAACTTTTCATTCATACTATTAAATCCCAGCTTGCCATTTTAGGTTATAGTTTTCCTCTCTTATACTCTCTTCATTTTCTCTCATTTTCTTGGCTGAACATCCCACTTTGAGGATGACAACTCATGAGATGTTTGGCTAAGCCTAACACTACATGAAGAGGAGGTCAACACAGTCAGGAGGTTTGGAGTAAGGTTTCATGCCCTCTCATTTATCACACTACATTTATGAGCATTTAAGCTCCACGCATCTCACCACACCAGGTTAGAACCTTCTAGATCCGGCCTGCTTGATGTGTATTTAGCAACCGTGAGATTTACGGTGGATGCTTAATCTTAGATCCTGCTGTCATCCGCTTGGTTGTCTCCTATTGGTGCATTAGGTTGCCTCTTTGACCATGTGTACCTGCTTGTTGGGACTTGAATGCTCAGCGAATGCCATACCTCATGAGTTTAGGTTTTGTTGCCAATCGAGAGTCGGTTTGAAATGACTATATGTCATTATCCTCAATGCGAGGAAACAAACCCGAGGGCATGAATACACCTTAAAAATCCAATCCAGTGACCCAAAACTTCAAGGAGTCTTCTTTTCTAAATTTTCCTTTAATTTATATGCAGTTTACAACCATCATTGCCTTTGTTTTTGAAGCAAAACCCAAAATCCAAAGAAATACCATTTTCAACTCCGCGCACTTCTCATTTCACGAAAGAAGCCCATCCCGTGTTCGGCCCTGAACCACTATCTGCCGGTAGCTTGACTACGGCAGTAGGAGGAACATAGGATACAAATTTTGTTGATTCCGGATCACCCTACTGTGGCACGAATCAATCAAAAAAATCGTTGACAGTTGTTCTTCAGACCTTGCGAGAACATCAGTTGAATGCCAAATTCAAAAAAGAGGAGTCGGCTAACTAAGGTGAGATTTAAGACATGTAGTATCGGCTTCAGGTATAACTGTGAGTAGCTGCACATATGACAAGGTTGACCGGAGGTCAAGTATGGATAGAACGACGTGTGAGAGGGCATTCCAGAAATTAAAAAGGAGGCTTACTTCAGCTTTTGTTCTAAGAGTCCCGAAAAGGGGACAGGGGTATACAATGTGTTGTGATGCCTCGAATGATGGACTGGGATGTGTTTTGATGCAGTCCGGGAGGGTAGCAGCTTATGGTTCTCAACAGTTGAAGAATCATGAAGAGCGGATTGCCCATATGACATGGAGTTAGCGGGCCCATAGCCTGCCTAAGAGTTTGGTGCCACTAATTACATGGAGAACGGTTTAAGGTATTTCTAGACCTCAAGAGTCTAAAGTGTATTTTTTTTTTTTATTTACACAACGGGACCTCAAATTGAGGTAGATGTGGTGGCTGATGCATTCAGTCAGAAGTCATCGGGAGCACAGGATAGTGTAGTTTCTCGAAGGTGGCAGATGTTGAGTTAGTATGAACATGTCAAAATGGACCTTGTGACTCACTTGCCATGGATATCATAAGAACATGAAGCGGTGTGGGTAATAATGGATGACTCACTAAGTCAACACACTTATCGGTTATTACCAAATAACCTTGCTTGGAAGAATTCCATTGGTCATATATTGTCGAATACATGGAGAGTCGGTCTCATCATATCGGATTAGGGAATCCGAGTTCAGCGGCGCTCACTATTGGAGGAACTTCCAGAGAGCCATCGGAACGTTGTTGTGGATGAACACCATGTTTCATCTACATCTGAGCGACTTGATCGGAAATGGCCATACAAGTGTTAGAGGACATCTTTATGAGCATTAGTCCTAATTGAGATAATGGTAAAGGAAATTAGCCTTGGTGGGGTTCACCTGCAACAACAGTTGTTAGGTGAGCATATGGGAGGCACTATATGATGCCTTATGTAGGAGATCATGTAGATTCCTTGTTTGTCGGACGAAGGTGAGAGAGATCCACCAGCGGTTCGGGTGGTTAAGGAAGCACCCTCGGAGATAGTGGACTTGAATAGGGAGGCATCTTCTCACGGCTTGAGCCCGATGAAAGAGTTCGGGACAATTGATCCGTCTTCTTGAAATTTGATGCTTAAAGATCGTTGGTCAGGTTCGGCAAGCAAGGAGAGTTATTGTCGAGGTATATTGGGCCCTTCGAGATACTCGAGAGGGTGGAGCATTACGTCACCCAGATTGGCTTTCTGCTTGTTGCCAGTGTCAGGGGTATTCCACGTCTCCATGCTCCGAAGGTACACTCCAGATCCAACTCATGTAGTGGATTGAGGAGATATTATGTGTAACACCCCAAATTATACCCTAACGGTTTTATAACATGTTTAGGGTATAATAAAAGTAAAAGTATATTTATCCGAAATAAATTAAAGATAAAATAAAATAGCGAAACGTGGGATTATCTGATAGTTAGGGTAAATTACTAAGTTACCAATATAAGACCTAAGGGTCATAAGTTAATAAGTTCATATGCCAAAGTAGAAATATGCATAAGTTAAATCAAGAGTAATAGAGAGTTGGAGTGTGGTGACCCCAGAGCGGCAGGCAGGTTGGTGGTCGACAGAAACCGGGGGCCTTCGCTTAAATCCATTTAAGTCATTAATCAAGAATCCCTTTAGTTATCGTTTTATTTTAATTTTAGTTTTCAAAGTGTCGCGATCGAATCCCAGGCTCGACGGTTAGCGGATCAATGGGCCAGTTTACTCAGGCATTCGATTATCATATCAAAACATTTAAAAACTATTTTATTAAACTTAAATTTTGTAATTTAGGCTTAATTCTGTTTTGGCAAGCCATAAAACATTTACAATTAACAAAAGATTCATAACGTTTACATTTAACAAAATGCCTTTACAAAAATAATGATCCAGAGTTCAAACCGTTTTACAAAATGTCAATGTTCGAAAGAAATGGAGTAATGCATATGTGGAGCTTATCTCGCAAATTAACTTCTCTATGACTTTGGCTCCTCGATCTTGGGTCTTACGCCGATGTCTATCACTTTCGGTACCTGGAGCTGAGTAAAAACAATCATTTAAGCTTTTGTTTTCATGCTTAGTGGTTACTATCTGATTCTGTATTCCATTTAGTTCATATAAATCATGCATTTATAAAATAACGCTATGTCTCGATGTAATGTAAAGATACTTATACAAATACACTTTTCAATACCATCGTTTACGTTGTTCGGTTTGTGATTCCACATATAGCTATAGAATTCGACATCCACGTGATTCGGTTGGTAGATCTGCTTTTGTTTGTCATTGATAGTAATGTGGTTTCACATTCAATATTACAAGTCTCACATATGACTATAAATTCGACATTCACGGCAGTTCGGTTGCGGTGAATCTGTCACGATTGTCGTGGTAATGTGATTTCGTTCAATATTCACAGTCTCACATGCTGGCTTCTAGAAGGTAGAGCATTCCGCGGCGATTGAGTTGGTAGATCACATCTGTACGTCATTCAGTAGCAATGTGATTTCGCATTTGACAAATACGGTTACCTTCATGACAAATTCAGTTGGTGAATCCCGTCATGTTGGTCATTCAATAAAACGGTTCAAATCAATTTACTTTTATGCAATAAATTAAACGTAGCTCAAATACCATGCATACATGCCAATATTTATCAAACCATTTAAATACTAATCATTTGGAATCAATATATGTGTATGGCCGCAAATAGAGAGCAATATGAGAATAAAGAGCGTGTGGTGAACAAACTAGAATAAGAACAAGTATAGAACAAACCAATTGCTTGATTACATTTTCTTTCTCGATGTCAATCCTGGAAATTCGAGGTTATCGTCTTCACCGCGCCTAGTCAAAATACAATTTGGTGATAAAAATCTTAGTGATTAAAGCAAATAATCATGCTAAATGAATATCGCGAGGCAAGCGACTTCGGAGGCCGGCGAGTCTGGATACATTGCAGCTTAGTCTCATTCTTATTCCTCTAAGAGTCTACTTTACTCATAAATTGGAATCATTTCAATCGGATTATCCTAACTAAAGTTATGACATTTTCATGCCAACTAGTCGGTTTACCGGATTACACTGGGAACAGTTCGTATTACTAATTTTTCCGGGGTCTTAACTTCATGTTTGACTCTAGGTCTTTGTACTCATTTAAAAGGTGCTGGGGTTCTATTTCAACTGGAATCACCCAGTCGAAGACACCGAAACTCAGGGTTACGTCGAAACAACCGGACTACTCTATGTTCAAAGCTGGAACCAGAATTTAGCTTGCACATGGCCCCACTTTGAGTGAATTTTTAGGCCACTTAGGATCAGAATTTGGCGATTCCTATTCTTTAAGTTTGGTTCTCCTTGAAGTCTATTTTACGTAGCCACTTGAATCACTCAAATCGGATAAGAAATGAACAAGTTATGACCAAAATACGAAAACTAGTGAAGCTGGGTAAAGCGAGAACAGGGTGTCTTAGGTACACCCCAAGTTATCTGGAGTACACTTTGGCCACAGTGAGGTGTCTTAGGTACACTTTTGTTCATGTACCGGTACACCTTCCAAGTACTTGATTTTGTTATTTTCTACACTTTGATGCCAATTCACTCCATACAACTTCTATAATTCATAATACCTCAAACCCAACTTGGAATTCATCTAAAAACAATTCCACAACATAAGTGGTGCTATGGAACCTCAAACCTAAAACCTTAGGTGAAATCCAGAACACTACCTAAGGTCCACCAATTCTTTACCAAGCACATAAGGTGATGATTCCATGGTTATTTTCCACCAATTGGGGTTTACTCTCATAACCCCAACAATTCAAAGGTTTGTGTGATCTTTGCACACAACCTGACCAAAGACATCTAATCTCCATGCAAAGCCCTAGGAATCCAAAATACACTTGATCCTAAGACATACATACCTTGATCCTTCTTGAACTCCTCCTCCAGCACCTTCTTCTTCCTGTACCTCTTCACTTGCTCTTAGCTCTCTTCTTTTCTCTCACCAATAAATGGAAACCCCTCAACTTCTGGGACCAAATGAATTTTTGGTTTTTGTTTTTCCCATTATTATAACATCAAGTCTCTTCTAATTACAATTAAGTCCTCAACTCTTAAGATTTGCACATCAACTTATTTTATTTGTATTGTGGCCCATCTCTACTCCCTTTTTGATTTTTATCTCCCTTATGACATTTACAATTTTGTCCTTGTTCTAGTGCCAAATTTCCGGGTTCACTAAATTTATCATTTCATAACTTGTCAATTTGCAATTTTTAGGAAAAACCTGAGAGTTTGGCTCGATTTATACCCCAGGAATATAATGAATTCTAGGGTATTTTGAATTACATGGAGGACCAAAGAGTAATAAAAGAAAGATATTAGAATGAAATAAGGATGAAAATTGTGGAAGAGACAAGTGGCATAAAGGAAAGAGGGAGGAAGTTTCCTCCTTTGAATAGAAAGTGAAATAAAAAGGGATAAGACCAAAATAAATATCTCATTTTGGTCTTGGAGAGAGAGAGAAGAGAATAGAAAGGAAGAAGAAGAAGAATAAGAAGAGAAAAGAAAAGAAGAAAGAAGGAAAAGAAAATAGAAGATCACAGGTATGGAATTACTAAATTTGAGTATGGATACATGTCTTGGGTTGTATGGAACTATGAGTATTGGTATAGAATTTGAGTATAGTTTTGTATGGAAACTATGGGAGTATGGAAGTCTAGTTTTGGTCCTAGACAGGTTTAGATACATGGTTTAAGAACCCTCTATCTTGTGTACGGTTTTGGGTTAGGAACTCCTAAACTCATTTCGTGTAGGGTTGAGTTGAGAAAAAGAAGTTCAAAGGCTCCTATAGTTGTGTTTTGGGAGAGAAATTTGGTGCAGTGGAACCAAATAAATTTCCGTCATTTTGATCCTCGTGTGTGGACAGCAGAACTTCTTTTGGGTGATAAAGGGAATTTGAGTTAAGTCATCTATTAGAATTGTAGCCACATCAATGAACTTGATGTTAGGCTTTTAATTTCCTCGATTTGGACCTCTGTAGACCAAGTTGTGTCCTTTTACCGAGGTCCGGCCTCTCAGCTAGATTTGGTGAGGTCAGGATTCGTTAGTTCGGGTCAGCTAGCAAAACCTTAGAACAGGTTTTTGGGTCAGAAATAAAAGAAATTTGGAAATGCCAGTCATACGGGAAATTGTAGCCACATCAATAAAATTGATTTTAGGCTTTTAATTTCTCAATTCAGACACCCCTGTAGACAGGATTATGGTCTTTTTACTCTGAATAGTCAAATGGGTGAGAGGGTGACCATAGAATTAGATCAACGAGAGGTCAACCATGAAGTGAAATCCCGGTGAGGTCAGCAAACTCATGCGAGGTCGAGCGAGACCTCATGCAGCGAAGGTCAGCAGACCTCATCTATAGGAGTCGGCGGACCTAAATGCAGAAGAAGCTGGCTCGATCACGGCGCTCATTTCGTTCACGAAGAGCTCGCCGTCTGTAGAGCTTCAGAAACTCGTCGGTTAGTCGGCCATTCGAGTTGACTATGTATGACCTCAACTTTGGAGTCATAACTTCTCGAATCGAACTCCGATTTGGGTGTTCTTGGACTCTATGTCAAATCCCATTGAGTCAGAATCCATCCATATGCCTGAGGAAGGTGCCAAGATCATCAGAATAGGTGATAGATCAGAAGCTCGTCGAGGTCAGGTCAGCTCGTCGATTCGAGATTGACTACGCATGACCTCCAACCCAGGAAGGTCATACCTTCTCAAGTCGAACTTCGGTCGGTGTTCTTGGGCTCTCTGTAAATCCCATTGAGTCAAGAATCCATTCATATTCCTGGGGAGGATAGAAGGTGTCAGAACGAGGTGTTAGACCGAGTTTACCGAGGCTCGAGGTCAGCTGGTCATATCGAGGTTGGCTCAAATCACGGGTTTTCATTATGACCTCCATCTTCGGAGGTCTGCTTCTCGTTCGAACTCCGATTCAAGTGTTCTTGGACTCTATGGGAAGCCCATTGAGTCAAATTCATCAATAAGAATTCATCAATAGATAGTTTGATAAGATTGGAACTCATATTAGTTTTGGAAAACATGAAGACAGTAGGTAATTGGCTGTGCAAGTATAATATAAAGATAATATTTACATATAATTTATATTAAAATGTAAAGATATTTAATAAATGATTGTATATATATATATATATATATATATATATATATATATATATATATATATATATATATATATATATATATATATATATATATATATATATATATCACATATGAGTACCACAACAATAATTATTCGGGAATACGAGGTATATAACAACATAAATACATATTGATCGGGTTCGCTAACCTGGTAGAATGATAGATGGGCATGCCTATTAGGAAAACAAGTCCAGAGCATACAAGTTCTGATATCGGTGTCCCGCTGGGCCGATGACATAGATCCCGTTGATCACTAAGTGGGCCCCAAAGTGGTCACCACAACACCCGGCCCTTTCATGGACGGTCACCGTCTCAGACAGCCGATGATACCTTCGCATATATCACAAACACCTTCGCCCTCATAGACCATCGTTTACACAAAGGAATACAACGCCAGTTCTCGCGGACCACCGTTACATAATAGTACAGCGCCTTCTGCCCTCATGGTTTCTTTATCCACTTCTGGCGTTTATGGCATGACACATAAAAAGAAAATGACAGGTATATGCAGCAAATGAAATGTAGAGAATATACATGATATGATGAAGAGGATCAAGTATGTGATGATAGTATACACATAAAGAACAAGAAGTAAGTACAAGCATTTATTACTTAAAAGATACTAAGATGATAAGAAATGAAATCAAGTTATGAAAAGTATATTTATATGAGAAATGATAAGAATATGTAATGTTATATGTGTTATATGCTTTGTATAGAAGTAAAGGCACCATCAGAGTCATCCATGTGTATTAATTCTCACTAAGTCATGAAAGCTTAAAGACGTGTTCAATCCGCAGTACGTAAGAGGAAACCGAGGACCGACAATCCACATCACAGCCAAAGGCCACGATCAATGTGTCTCACCGGAAGACCCAGTCTATTTTGTATATGAAATTTTGTAGCTCAATAAATATTGGTACACGTTGAACATTTCCATATATGGAGCTTTGTAGATATATATTTTTGTAATCCACGTTACGTAACATAATACAAGCACTGCTTAACATTATATGAATGAACTAGCTTTCAAGTTTATAATGTGAAGGAAAAAATGACTTCACTGACACCCGCATGTCGAGTCAGCGCCACATTACTTACTGACACATGGACCTTCTCGAGGAGGGACTCGCAGAATCATGGATGGGTCGATCAGGTTTTGTGACAATAAAACCGTGAGGCTAGAAAGTACTCAGGCAACACCGCAAAGCGGAGGAAGCAACGTGGAGTGCGAGGACATACCGTGGGCCACCTATCCCTTCGTGAGGTTTAGCTGGTACACGCTTAGTTGTTTAATAATTAAATTATCAGGTTTACATGTGATGACATAAAGTGCACGCTTGTGCATGCATGTGATTTTAGTGATCGTGGTGAATTTGATCTAAATTCTTTTAAGGGGGAAGAATAAAAACCTCTAAAATTTAAAAATTTTCTAAAAAGTATAAAAATTAAAAATAAATTGTCGAATGGCTCAGAAGCTTCAAAAATTCTTCAGAGTTTGATGATGAAACTACCACGCCGTTGAGTCCGTCTCACCGAAAAACGAGTAACTAAAAGTTTCGCTAATTCCTGTGCAGTGGAACTTTATGAATTTTTTTGCCAGTATCTAAGAATTTGTAACGGATTTTCTTAAAAACTCGAGTTAAAGAAATGACTGAAAGGTTCTGCTTAAAATAAATTGAACTCCAGACGAAAAATAAATTGTTTTTGAGACAGAACGAAATCGGAGCCTGTCGCGGACGCCGTGGCGCAAAGTGGGCCCCACGTCCAACTTAAACATAAAAAGGAAAAGAGAAGAGAAAGATGACATTTTTCTCCCCATTTTGGCAATTCTCGGCAGTGGGCTTGAGTAGAGAGAGAAATGAGAGAAACTCCTCCTTCTCTCTACGATCTACGAAGATCGAGTGGTCGAAATCTGTCGAGCCAAGATTTAAAGTCTCATCTTATTCCGACGAGGCCACAGGTACCATGTTACTATCTCTAGAAGATTTCTGCTCGAAGAAGCTAAGAGAAGTCACCCTTCATTAAGATTTACGACGACTAAATTACTTCATTGTGCCAAGACTTAAAGCTCGAGTACTCATCGAGGACAATGTGATGACTAAACAAGAATTTCGTCAAGATTCGAAGGAAGTTCTGGGAAGTGGTCTCGTCTTTACTAGACCAAAGGTTCGTTTCTTCGCCCAAGATAGGAACCTTCCATTGGGCTTATTTCTTTATCTGGGAATGTTGTTTTGTCTCGTTAAGCTCCTAAAATGCCTACATAACCCGGACACAAAACTCGATTTTTGTTTTGCCATAACGCCCAGTTTAATTTTTGCAGCTTTGAAGCCGATTTTGGGCTGAGCCTGGGATGAGTTTCAGGTCACATTTATGGTCTATCTGGTGGTCCCACTAGGACAGTTTGTCAGTTTGGTGAAAGAGTTGTTTCGAGACAGCTCTTCGTGTAGGCAGCATGCAATGGAGCTCCAAATGTGCCTCAGAACGCAATTACAAAGAGTTCAACAACAAAGGCCAATCATTGTTCATACGAGGCTCCAACTTCTACTAATTATAACTTTCATCTCTAAGCTCGCTGAGTGTTATCGACCCATAAAGCTCCTTTCTGTTCACAATCCATCCATATATAGATGGATAAATTTAACCTACATTCGTCCGAAAATGATGAAATGCGAGGGCCCCCGGGCTGTCTCCGCGGCGGTCGCCACTGCTCATACGAGGCTCCAACCCTGGACGACCATAACTTTCGTCCGGAGTCTGCCGGGTGTTTCACTCTATGAAATGATCTTATAGTCTAGAATCTGACCATATGATTCTAAATGGAAATCGTGCTCAAATCCTTGTCAAAATTGATTGTTACAATAAGTGCTAATTATCGGGCTGGATGAGGAGTCAGGTGTCAAGTGGCCATTACATGGCAAGTCAGAAAGACCTTAAAGCATGATATGCCATTAGTTAGCCTAGGAAATGGTGTGTCATTACTTGCCTAGGTAGTGACTTGATGAAATGTTAACATGTGTTTGTGTGATTGATTGAAATGGCATTTCTTGGTTAGAGGTGTCATGCGGATGTGTGATATGTATTGCAACATATTGAGTTTGTGATGTCTTATTTTCATGTGGACATGGCTATTGCAGCATGTTGTGACTAGTTGTGGGCATTATGCGCCATGATGTAACTAGGGATTTAGTATGACATTACTTGTCTAAGTAGTAGTCGGAATGATGTTGATACATGCTTGTTTGATGTGTTGACATGGATGTGATAAATGTTGATATAGTTGCATTTATATTAGCGTTTAATGGAATGTATGGACTATTGTGTGCGTTAGACATGAGTGTCCATTAATTACTGTGTAGTGTACGGTATAGAATTGTCCCGTGTAAGAGGTCTTTATACATTGGCGCAGGCTTAGGGTGCAATGGCTGGTGCATTGCACTAGCGCCAGGGACATCGCATGGTATGGGTGTGAGTGCATAGTCGTTGTCGTCACATCCCTTGGTGGAATGGGTTGTGGACTTCGTGCTTTGGACGAAGTCAATGAGAGATCACGGTTTGCATGGTTGACAATCAATATTGTGTTTGGTGTCGATGGTGGTCAGGTAAATGGGACAAAGTAGTTGAGTCTCACGGTTACATAGCATGAAATTAATACGTGTGTTGGGCCTTGAATTTAAGTAAGGGATAGACACCCCCTCGGGGTGAAAAACCTGGAACTTTGCAGTTAAGACATGACCCACAAATCGATGAAGACGAGAAAATGTCGGTCGGTGTGCGGCATCCAGATGTGAGACCCCAAAAATCTGTGGCCCATAAATGCATATACACACGACACTTGATTAAATCAAGTGGCACTGGAGGATAAATCCGGTGGGTATGGGTTTATAAAACAAAAAGATTTTGTTTTATGAAATAAATGATTTTATAAGGGATCATCCAAAAAGCTTTTGGATTTGAAAAAGAAATGAAAATGACTTTATAAAATGATCATTGGATGTGATCTGGAAAAATAAAGGTTTTTATCACGCATGAGGTTCTATCATGTGTGAGAGGAGTCGGTGAAGACTTGATACATGGGGCATGATGAGTTGCGTCTCATTCATGACAAGTAGGATTTTGTGCTGGGATTATATGTCCTGGGTTGGTGTGTCTTGGTTGTTTGACCATTCATGTGTGCATTTAGGTGGGAGCAAAGCCACTCCTTGGGACCTATCTCACTGGGCATTAGCTCAACCGTCGTGGGACCCCCTTCGGTGGGGCGTGTGCGGGTAGACGGTGCTCATGAGCCGGGTTATAGAGCGAAATGGGATTGTGGCCTTGATTCATATTTTTGTATATTATATTAGAACATGTTAGTTTTAATATAATGTTTTGTATTAAGAGTGATGTAATAACTCTTGGTGGCTTTGGTGATATAGATTGTATTTATATGGATAAATGGGCCATACCTGGCCATTTTTACTCATATGTGGACCCAGTGTGGTCGTTGTATAAATTGGGACAGGTTTCCATGAAATTGCACAGGTTGTATTTTGGGTAGAGCTACTCGTACAAAGGAGACTCTGCCCAATTTTTGTTAAATCCTGGGTCCTAAGAAAAGGGGACTCAATGGAGTGGTGTCAGGCATCCACAAATTCTTTACGGGTTGATGGGTTGTCAACGGACCCTCGAAATTTGGGGTGTCACAACAAAAGCTCATGATTGCGCTCACGCACTCCGGGTTATCTTGACAATCGTCTAATGTTCTCGGGCTAGCCTTCGATCAGTTGATTAGTCGACCTCTGCGCTACGGATAACATCGAAAAGGAGAAGCCTTAGAGCCGGGCATCTCGTACCTTGTGCCACAACCGGAACTGACCCTCACCTCTAGTCTTGGGAAAATCAAGTAGCGTGGGTTACAAATTGTAGCGGGGCTATCAGGCGGCATAAATAACGCCCTAGGTACCGGCTTGATGTATAGATGAAACAAATCTCTACCAGCGAAATATTCAGTTGGTAGATAAAGTTAAGCACACTGCAACCCATTAAAATCTGAAAAACATTTGGATGAATAAGCGTAGGAGGTGCCCAGGTGACATGTAGGAATTGCTTTACCAACGACACAACGGGAAAGCGAAGTCAAACTGTGAACTGCTCTCGGGTGAAGTGGACAACGTTATCCTCTTCTCCTAAGTTGAGAAAGTCAGTCTGTCGGACAGTTATAAGCTAATTTCGTCAGGGACTCGACAGAAGGACCTCAACTCCTCCACGGATATGGAAGCCACAAGGCTGCTTGTAGTGGGCAACTCTCGGTTGGACCCCCTCTTGCGCCCAACCTGAATGGTGAAAGTTTCCTCTTGACCTCTCGTCATTCTACAGGCAACAAAGAAAGGGGATCAATCTGTAAAAGTGTGTAAAGGTGGCTCTTTAGATTGAGGCTTTTTGAAACTGATGGGACCTTGAGTGAGTACATCACAAACCTTTAGATGCCAGGTTCCGTCATCGAACCCACACCCATGACAGAAAAGCACGCATTCGAGGCACGACCAGAACAAAACCACCACAAACAAAATAATCCGAACAAGCAAAATCAGAAGATAAGCAAAGGAAAAACCTACCAGGGGACCGAAAATGGTTAAAATGTGGCAGGCCCCTTAGCCCGAAATCTTGAGGTGTTAGGATGCTCAAGAATTTTGAGCAAAAGGCTTCTAAATAGCAGTAAAGAAATTAACATCTGGATCCCTTATCCTATATAGAGACGAGGCGATTGGCGCATTAAATGCGTGGACAAATCAGCCCCAGTATCGAGAGGCGTGCTCCTCTCATTCCAAAGCATCTAAAACGCGTAGGCTCGATTGTAAGCACCGTCTCTTTGGATCTATCAACCATTGAGCCCATAGTTCTATGGGCCTAGGTCTCTTTAAATTGTTGGGCCCTCGGTTGCCTTCAGAGAGAGCGGCTCGGACCCATTAGGCATGCGAGAACCCGAAGAGCAATCCTGGTCGAATCAGAAAACGCATTCACAACGATAAACTCTCGGAAGCTAGCTTCAACTGGATCCCTTTTAACGAGGCATAAGCAAAAAAAGTGAAAGATAGAAAGTTGGCGCACAAGTATGCAAAAAAACAAATCTTATTAAAATGCGCCAATAGGCATCAATGGTTACACAAAACAAAAACAAATATGTCTAAACAACCATGAAAGATCCATTACAAATACGTCCAAGCAACCATACCAGACTAATTCTCAAAAGAAAAAGAAAAGAAAAGAAGAAAAGAGAAAGTCGAAGAAAAAGAAGAGTCTGAAATATTATGTTTGAAGACTCCCCTCCTCTCAACCATACACCTTGTTCGCGCGACTCCGGAGGGCGCCAGGACAGGGGGGCACCTAGCCCTAGCGAAGAACTCTAGAAGAGGGGAATTGGCATAATCAGGCTTCCCACTCCCAGGACATCGGCAGAATCAGCACGGATGTTGTAACACCACAGAAATATACTAGTCGTTTCGACATGTTTGGGGGTATATAAAAAAAAAAAAGCTAAATAAGATTTTTCGAAATAAAACGAGAGACCCGAGGAATATTGAGACAAGGTAAAGTGGTCATTTACCATTGGAGGACATAAAAGGCATAAAACAATAAGGTTATATTCAATTATGGAATTTGAGAAAAGATGGGATGTCAAAGTATAATATGTATAAGTTAGATTGAGAATAATAAAGAGATGAAGGACCTAAATGCAAAAATGAGAAAAGAGTTTAAAAATGCAAAGGCCAAACATGGCCTTAACTAAAAAGGAGGATAAGAGCAATTGGTCTCTCAAAAATGAGAGACCCAGCGTAGAAAGAACAAGAGAGGAAAAGAGAGAAGAAGAGGAAGAGAAAGAGAAGAAGAAGAAAAGAGAAGAAGAGAGGAAGAGCAAAAAGGTATGGAACTATGACTATGAGTATGGATCTTTGGATTTTTGTTTGGAAATCATGAATTTTGTATGAGATCATGTGTATTTGGATCATGGTAGGGATGTCATGGTTTTTCAGGCACAGGGTTTTGATAGGATTTCATCTGACCATAGATTTCTTAGTAGTTGGTAAACACTAAATGGTACAAGAAAACATGGAATCCTCCTTTGAGTTGGATTCATGGTTTAATTTCATGAAATTGAGTTCTGATTTAGAACAAACCCTAATCTTTATAGTTGGTTTTATGCATGGAGTTATGACCTATTATAGATTTGTTTTGGGGAGGAATTCATGATGGGTTTTTGGGTAAGATAAGTATTGAAAGATAATTTGAGTAAAATAGAGATTACAAGATGAATTTGGAGTGGTTTTGATGTGTATATGGAGTATTGAGTTGATTTGAGTATCAACATATGGGAAAATGGAAGAATAACACACATTCACCGTGCGATTTAGGGGGTGAGTGCGGTGCAGAACCAGGCGATACCGTCTGCCGTAAGTGCTCTGTTTTACATTTTTGACCCGGCATTCATATTTTGGCATGCTTAGTCGTTTAACTTCGTTGAGTGATTGAGTTGCTAGTTAAACTAGACTTCAAGGAGAACCAAACATCCTGAAATAGGTACCTTAAAATTCTGAATACATGTGGCGAAAATTCAACCGAAGTGGGGATATGTTCAAACCAATTTACCTTCAGGTTTGATCATAGAGTAGTCCGGTTGTTTAGGACATAGCGGGTTTGATTGCTCGATTTGGGTGATTCCAGTTGAAGAACCCTTAGCACCTTAGCTTCAGAAAATCTGAAATAACCGAGTGTGTCAAATATGAAGTAAGACCCACGAAAAATGAGTATTACAAGCGTCCCTAGTGTAATATCAGTAAGGCCCGAAGCCCAATTTGGCGTAGAAAATGTCATAACTTTAGTTTGGATGATTCAATTGGAATGATTCAATTTCTAAAGTAAAATAGATTCGTAAGGAATGAAATCATGAATAGAGGTGTGAATACATAGGGTCATATCGTACAAGTATATGAATTCCATATGGAGCAAGACATGAAACGTGAACACGAATGGAAGGAAATATGAAGCATGAACACGTAATGTATTTAGAATGCCTATTATAAGGCAGTAAGTTGCGAAGCTGATATAATTATATGGTACTAAGACCGATTATTGAATGACATGGCACCTGCATTGCGTGGGCGAGCGCGTATAGTACTGATTGCTCTTTGATTAGTCTGACGGCACTCTGCGATCGATGCTTTAGCACATTAGTACCAGTACTCCCGATTAATTGCCGGTACTCTCTCTTTTATTAGTGCGGCCGCACTCTACGGCCGTCTTGACACATTAGTACTTTCGGTACTCGATTAGTGCGACGGCACTCTATCAGTCTTGGCACTCACATTTTGTCTCTGACACCTCAGTGCTATCTTGTACCTTGTTACTTATTGTGCTATATCTACTCATTCGGTATTACTGAGTCGAACCCAATCCAGCCAGTTATATGATAAGACTACGAATAAAGAATAAGAGTAAAGAAATGAATATGGTAAAGATAAAGATGTAACCTGAATACCTCTGTATATGTTACGTAGTACCTACGGGTACCTCGTACTGTTACGTAGTACTACGGTACTTTTGTACAAATAAAATCTACGTAGTACCTACGGTACTTCCATATCAAGTAATATAAATTATAAGATCAGGAAATGCAAGCATATGCTCGTATTATAGTATAAGATCCGAAATACAAGTATGTGCTCCGAAATACAAGTATAAGATCCGTAAGACAAGTATTACAAGTATAAGATCCGAAATACAAGTATGTGCTCCGAAATACAAGTATAAGATATGTAAGACAAGTATATGATCCGTAATACAAGTATAAGATCCGAAATACAAGAATAAGCTGCGTAATGAGTATAATATCGTAAGAGAAGGATATGCTCGAGTAGTGCAATCTGAATACGAAGTACAAGTATAAGTAGTACTTATGGGTACTTAAGGTATAGAGCCAAGTTCCTTGATAATTATAAGTTCCGTAATACAAATATAATCTCTATAGTACCTACTGGTATCTCCGAACAAATGTAAACTCAGTAGTATAAGTATAAGCCCTATGGTATACGTATAAACTTTGTCGTACCTAAGGGTACCTCTATATAACATAAGTTCTGTGAACTCCTACGGGAGATCTGAGATAGACATAAGTACCAGTACTTGTATAAGTACCTCCGTATAAGTATAAGCTCTGTAACTCTTACGGGAAATCGGAACAAGTATAAGCATGAGATAAGTATGAGTATGTGGATAAGTACCTACGTATAAGTATATGTATAAGCTCAGTACCGCATACGAGGAAATCTATATAAGTATGTGTCCTTCGGGAGATAAGTATAAGTATGTGTCCTACAGGAGATAAGTATAAATACGTGTCCTACAGGAGATTAGAATAAGAATAGAGTGCATATAGAAGTATAAGTTAAGGTAGGAAGTATAAGATTCTTTATAAGTATAAGTTCGATCTTAGTATGAGATGCGAACAAGTATAAGTTAGTTACAAGGATAATTATGTATGTAAATATGTTATATGAATTCATAGATATTCGATATATGTTCACATTATATGTTTATTATGATTTAGTATAAATGCATGTGTACGATTATAAGTTATAAGATATGTTTCCCACTAAAGCGTCGTGCACGGGTTTAATCCAGGTGTAGGTCTGAGGAGAACATGCGATCTTAGCCTCTGGGTTGGACGGCACATTAGTAGGGGTTCATCACGGGTATGTCCCGCTCTGATTTGTAAATGTAAGAAATACGGTTTTGTATATGTAAATGGGACTCGATATATGTGTATATAAATTTTGATGGACACCACTCCGTTGGTAGTTCTTTTGTGTATGTAAATGATTTTGACTATTACAGAAATTGTTTGAATACACTTGAGTCTGATTCAGCTCGAGGAAAAAAAAAAAAAAGCAGGCAAAGAATTCAGAGTATGCTAGTCTCGCGCCCTGAACAGGTTGGATCACCATTGGTCGGACCAGGGGAATCGGGGCGTGGCGGATAATCGTCTTGAGCACACAATATCCATTGGCGACAAATAGCTGCAGAGATTATTGAAAGCCCCCCTCTATAACTTCTCCACCTTCGTCGACCTACAGACACAGGTGAAAAAGGAAATCACAATAGGGGAAAGAAGCTTTGTGTAACGGAAGAGGAATCCATTGGCAACTTCATAAACTTTGGAAGTTCACCCCCATATATATAAGGGTGGAACTTCAAAAAGCGCATTTAATGCATCATCGGGACATCACGCACCGCAGACGCATTGGAACATATGCTCATTAATAATCTACAATTCTTCATACTTGGGGCCTTGAAACACAATATTTTTCCCCAACTAGGAGGGCATAATCCTCCAATCGGAAAAAAAAAAAAAAAAAAAAGGGGCATTGTGAGTATCGTGGCTTTTGGGCCTAGGCCCACTGCTCGATAGGCCGGCGCTGCGTAGGCCGGCGGCCCGGAGTCTTCGTAGGCGGTCTAGACGACCTACCGCCTTAAACTAACGGGACCGGTATAATCCTAAACCCTGATAAGGATCACAGATCTCGACTTGTCATCTACGCTTTTGTTATGGATAAATATATTAAGGAGAGAATTACCCGCACGATATTTATCCAGAGATTTCCTAATATCCAAATCTCATACGTCTCAAAAACATAAATCCTTAATAAGAAAGAATTAGTCTTTGATAAAGAAAGAGATATCTTATTACCAAATCACGATATTATCTTTCCCATAATCAAAAAGAAATTCAAATATAAAAAAGCAAAAAAAAGACCTACGAGGAAATGTAGTGCAACTCAGTATGCTAACTCCATTTTTCCTTTTACTGCATTGACTTAATCATCGAAGAAATGGCTAGACACGCCATTACGAGGATCCCATTTTTTATTGATTTACATCGTCTATTGATACCTCGAAATAAGAAGTAATGAGAGTGCGAGTTTTGTCTTAGGAAATAGTACTTTTAAATAAAAAATCCGATTCAAAATGCGAGGTTTGAAAAATATAACCAAACTAGTTCGTTTTAAAACAGGGTGGCAATGGCCGTCGTTGTGAACGACGGCCTTTAGTTTAAATCAAAGGTGGCGTTCTGGCAGGCTGGTAGTTTTCAAAATTTTCAAATGCTTGCATTATGAGCAATGACGATGAACTAAGCCCAAGGCGTCGTTCCCAGGCAACCATTGAACCTTTCCAATCCCCGTAGACCTCCTTCTCATTCCCCTCTTCTTCTCCATTTTCTCCTTCCCTAGCTTTCATACGCGTTTTCTTCCACCAGACCCCACCTCCTTCTCCACCAGACCCCACGGCCCTTCTCCACGAGCCCTACCGGCGGCAGCAGGGTGCATTACCGCAACATTCATGACTCTCCTTAGGGTTTGTTATCTGTCTCATTTTCTTGCGATCTGATTAAGGGGCGTTAGGGTTTCATTTAGGGTTTGTTATCTGTCTCATTTTTTTTAGGATGCGTTTTTGGGTTGTTGATTTAGGATTTAACAGTTTTCTTTTATTTTATCGATTAGATTGTATATTATTATTAGAATTTGTTTTGAATTGCGGTTGGGTTGTTGATTTAAGTTTAGGATTGCGATTTTTGAATTTTTTGCAGTGTTTTCCGTTTCGGTTATTGAATATTCAAGAAAAAAAACATATTGAATTCAAGCAATGAATGCTACTTAATTTCATTACCTTGGTTCATCATAATTGTTTGATTGATTAATAACATATTTAATTACACGGATTTCACCCGTTCAATTCATTTATTGTTTTAATGTTATCTTGGTTTCATCCCCAAATGTTGTCTTGGTTATTAATTTCTGTTTTAATTATTTTCAAAGTTAACACTTTGTTTCAAATTTCTTATAGCTTCTTGGGAAATTTATATGGTCTAATTTCACCCGTTCAATTAATTTACTGTTTTAATGTTGTCTTGGTTTCATCCCCAAATGATTACATTAATCATCTCCTTAGTTAATTACCTATTTATTACTAACACAGCTTCACCTTGATTTTTTCTTTTTCCTTTATCAATTTTAGTCTAATTTTACATTTTACGTAGAGCCACCAGACTTGGCGACCATCAAAAAGTTTTCTTTTTCTATTTTTAGTGTCTGAAAATCTTTTTAGGGTTTAAAATAACCTTTTAGAGACTAGGGTTTTAGGGAGGAGCACATCCATCTAGAGGGCTGCCTTTTATTTTCTTGGAGAAAGGAGAATCCTTTTTTCACATTTAATTTTATTTTAAATGTTACATACAAGTCAAGTACTTCCAACCCAGGAGAATCCTTCCAATCATCTCTCATATTATTTAATTTTGTTTACTTCATTTGAAACAGGTCAATTATGTCTGTTTCCTCTATTCCCGTAATGTGTTACTACAATGGACATATAGTGAGGACTAATAATGATGTGAAATATGATGGAAACAAAGCTTCCATTATGCCTTTGGAAATACGGTTGGCTACATTTGAACAGTGGGTGATATCATATTTTGGCTTTGTGTGGAAGTTCAACTTAGTCCTCAGTGTAGGTATCCTCTAAAATGTGGAAATAGGTTCCAACCTTTTCTGATATGGAATGACGGATCACATTGCACCTAATGTGAACATGGATTTAACACAAGCGTCATCGAGGAAGTGGGTGTTTGTTGAGGTCGTTAGAATGCAAATGGCCAGATCGATCTATTGGCGTTACGAAATTGACTAGCAGTTGTGGGCCTAGTAAGCGGTCGATTACTAGATACAGGAGCATATGGAGATGGTGATGCTTGCGCTTATGAAGGAATATTGATGAATCGTGAAGATGATGATGAATATGATGATGACTTACATGTTCAAGCTAGATGGACATGTATCATCATTCAGTTCTGAATCGGGTTTTTGGAGAATGAAGGCGGGGATGTTGTCTCTGCCGAATGCATTATCGCTAATGATGTATCAATATCGCAGATGATGATGAGGACGGATAAGGTCGGCCTATTCGGTATCACTACCACGACACCTTGTTTTGAACATGTTAAAAACATAGATGTTGTTTCAAGTGGTTGGACTCCATGGGGCAAAAACTGACCGGTTATGCGATGGTGAATTTAATAGTTGGGCAAGTTTTTGATTCTAAATCAGATTACGAGGGCAGATTTACTCAATTGAATCACACGGGAGTTTGTTGTAGTTGCCTCCTCGAAAAAAAGGATGCTCGATCTTAAGATGTAAGAAGGCCGAAGAATGTCAATGTCCATGGAAGCTGCGTGGCATGCTTGTGAAAGATACTAGCTTATTTGTGATCAACAAATATAAAGGGTCACATACTTGAAATAGTGTTTGAGCAGAGTATCATCATTTGGACTGGTTGGTTCTTTGCCTTTGCTCACAGGTAATAATTAAGGCACAATTTAATTATCCCTTCTTGCTATTGGCGATCGTTATGGAGAAATGGGGATATGAAATTTCATATAAAAGAAGCGGATAGGAAATAAGGCATTTTAGACACTTATTTGGTGATTTTTCCCGATCCTTACTCTACGAGATCTCACGTTTGTTCTTGGCCATAGAACAGAAACCCGATCTGAATGTGCGAACAATGAGACATTCGGTAGTGTTACGGGCATTCAAGCCATCTATTGAAGGTTATAAATTGTCGTCAGGTACTTAGTATTGACGGTACACATTTGTATAGAGAAGTATAAAGGACATTGTTGATTGCTATGGTACGTGATGGAAATAATCAGTTGTTCTGCGTGGCATTTGCTATTACGGAAGGCGAATATTGATAGTTGGGGATGGTTCTTGGCATGTATCGGAAATCGAGTAACTCAACGAATGAGTTTGTGTTATATCGATAGACATCGAGTATTATAGCGACTATGAAGCGATCCTCGTCTTCGTTGGGATTGCACCATATGCCTATCATAGGATCTGCATGCGTCATCTTGCAAACAAATTTTATGACCAGCAGATAAAAATTTGTGAAGAATTTGGTATACGGAGGCATTTGTTGCGACAACACCACATAAGATGAATAGGCATATATTTCTGATTGGGAGAATTAATCTGAAGCTCTGATGGTTAGAGGCGATCCCTCTTAGTTATGGGCACTTTTACATGATGGAGGTCGGGTCGAAGATATGGGATAATGACAGCGATATGTCGGAGGTATTCTTGATGTTCTTAAAGGGCTGTAGCTTACCAATCACTTTGCATTAGTTCGGTTGACATTTTCATGTGCCGAGTTACTTTGATGAAGGAACAGGTGCTGCTGAATTGGCATCGATGACCGGTTACTCCCATATGTTGATGCCAGTCGAGGTCGTGTGGTTAAAGAAATTGCGGTCGATGGAAATTGTTCTTCTGATCACTTACAGGCCCGATTCCGCGTAAAGTCAGGAGTGGTCGCATTAAATCACTTGAACTTAAATGTGAGAAATGCACATGGTAAGTGAGTGTGGTGAGATCCAACCTTGCATCTTACGGCATGCGATTGTTTTCAGTGGTGAAGATGCTTTGCACTCTGCCTGATCTTATTATGACACTTGGCGAAACTTGTTTTATCCATATTCAATGAAGATGAGTGGCCTCTTTATGATGGTCCAACGATCGTGGCTCTGAGTCGATGAAGCGGTAAGTCGGTGGTGGAGTCACAAATCCAGCCCGTTTGCATAATGCAAACAGACCCGATTGGGAGGGAAAACCAAAGATAAAATGTGGGTTATTTAAACAACTGAAGTCCTGTCAGCGGTCTTGTAAGTGAAAATCAAGTTTAGTTATAGATGTGAAGTAAGGCAATTAGTTGTTTGTTTGTAAATGAGGCCTCACCTTTTTTTTGGTTGTTCTGTATAAGACTTATGTACTAGCGTTTATTTCTTGTAAACGAGGCCCCGAATATTTTGTAGTTGTCTTATATCAGACTTATTCTATTGAATGAAACATTCTTATTGTACGTGTTTATTGTAAATTGTCGCTGTAATTAATGTTGACAACCATGTTGACAATTATCTTTGGATTTGTTATATCTTATAGACATGGCGTTCAGGGGGATTCATGATGCGGATCCGTCGGATACATCTTGTCTTGCTATTGCAGACGGGACAGATCACCTTAGTAGATCTGACAGTGCATTAATTTGTTAATTAGCCGATTCTTATTAGTAGTTGTAACATGTAGTTATACATAACCACTTTTAAATTTGGATGTTTCGTTTGCTTGACGGGGAGATCCTCCGCCCTCGGCGGCCAGGATGAGAGCCTTCATGAGTATGTGGAGGATGGATATTGGTTGACCATACGTGATTAGGTGCAGTTTTCTGGTATATACCGTTTGGGCCACCTCGCGATCGATTGGCCACTTATCACCTCACTCGTCGAGAGATGGCGGCCCGAGACACACACTTTTCATGTGCCAGTAGGGGAGATGATGATTACCTTACAGAACGTCGCAATCCTCCTTGGCCTTCGTATCCATGGCCGAGCAATCACTGGCACATGTGTGTTCGATGTGGCGGCCGGTGTGCCGGAGAGTTGCTGGTGTCATCCTTTGCGTGATGCTATCGAAAGAGCCTTATCTCCTTGCGGTGGTTATGTTTCAGTTATCACCCGCCCTGATGCGAGATGAGGTCACATTAGGCGTTGTGCGAGTGGAGTTCATCATAGCGATCGGATCAACATTTACGGACGAGAAGGGTGTGCATGTTCCCATGCTTTCTCAGCTCTTTGCGGTTGGCTGCTGCGACATATAGTTGGGGTGGTCTGATTACTACTTTTTATATCTGCATGAGTTATCACAGAACCAGCTTGGATAAATGGCGGGTGGTATTAGCGGTTGTAATGCAGCTCATCTAGTATGTAATAGCGGGAATGTGTGTTGTGTATGGATGAATTGGAACGCTTATGCCCCATATTACTCGTAGTCGACCCCATTGAGTCATTGAGACTTGTTGGTCGGTATTTTTTGTATATGTTGTATTTTGGGTAGACCTCGCCGATGCAAAGAATTTCTGCCGGAATTTCGTTAAATTATGGGTCTAGGAAAGTTACGATTTATATTTTTTCATACGCAATATAAAAACTTCATTTTTACCCGCTTTCTGTATTCGGCTATGGTCATGGGAGGGCGCACGTCGGGCGGCCGATTTTGGGCGACCACTGCGCGGATCTAGCACCACCACCAGCTCATGCCTTGCTGATGCCGATGTCGATGTTGGGGATGGTGACTGCACGGTATCCACGATGGATTACCGACACATGCTCCCGGTGAGCGGAGGAATTAGGCCGCTCTTCCGCACTTTCGGGTGTAGGTGGAGAGTACCTTTGATACGGTGCACAGCCCACATGGTGTGCTCCTCCCTATCTAGAATCGGCTAGATGCACGGACTCCCCGATCGAGGGTAATGTTTATGTAAAACTATATGGTTCTATATTAATTATATTCATATTCCTGTAAAATTTATTGACATAAAGTGTTCACATGTAGGTCTCATGGCGGCCCGTACGTGGGAGAGTTATGACCGACTCCCATATATGCGCAGCTGATCGGGAGATCTGGCGGACAGTAATCACCAGCTCATGTTTGAGATTGTTGAGTGGCATCGTCGAGGAAGAGAGTCTGCTGGCGATTTAGGATGGGAGATACCTCGGCTTGCTGCTACGACAACCCGGAGTTGCATCTGATGGATACACGTGGGCGGTACGAAGCGATTGAGCGGCGTATCATGCACCATACATAGCATTATGGGAGGCAGCGGCGGCCCGGGATCATCACTTCACCCCTATGTTGGGTTTGATGGACTTTCATGATTCCTATGCGGGTGGTATCGTCATTATTGGCGTTTTTATGACCTGCGTGCATAGGGATGACATGAGGTTCCATACTACAGCCGGTAGTATGGATCTTTTGGTAAGTTAGAGTCATGTGTTTCTAAAATATTTTACCTAATTTTAATTAATAGATTATGTAATTATAATTCTTTCTTTGGTTCCCACTCAGATCGCGCCATAGTGTGCAACCATTCGCTCGGATTCACGATACCCCTGGTGCTTTATGCCCATTACATCATAATGCCGTCCAGTTGTTACGAATCGGTGAAGACACGTCGCATCGCCGGAGTACACTCGGGAAGGCTTCGACATCACATGAGCCATTTATTGGACCTCGGTGTCATCCACACCATCAACGTATGCAGCGGATTCGAGGTAGAGGGGAGAGGAGAGGAGAGGGAGGGGTTGATCGCAGAGGTGAGTGCTCGAGATGGGTAGATTGGTCATGGTCAGGGCCGGTGAGGCGGTCTAGGTACACTGGCCAGGCTAATACTACTTGATGCCCTCTATACTTACCACTCCACAGAAGCGGGTTATACACACCTACACATCACCTTGCATACCCGCTCCACATTGACACGTCACCTTCCCACACCCGCACATTACACATCACCTTCCATTACTCCCACAGGACTTATGCGTCTATACCTTATCGGTGTCGTGAGCCGACCCTCGTAGCATTAGATATCCATTGTCGTCACACCTTTTACCATCCCATACATTGCCTCCCACAGATGATACCATCGTTGACCTTTTTACACGAGTGGGACGGAGCTTCCCGGCTAAATGACCTCGTACTCGTACATTGACTACTCCATCCATCGGATGCCTTGGCTCCATCGGCTTCCTCGGCTCCATCGACTCCTGACTCGAATCTGGTTCCACGGGACCACTATTGAGTCGTGAGTACATTTATTTTAGGCGTCGTCCTAAGAGAAATATAAAGGCGCCATCTTGTGGGACACATTAATACATATTATTTTTATATATGAAAATTTGTATAAAATGTTTTAATATATTTAAATGGTTTTGGTATATGCATGATTTGGTACATACAATGTTTTGGTACATAAATGTTTTGGTATATGCATGATTCGGTACATTTACAACAAAACAAAAACAACAACCAAGATGGCATAGTGGAACATAAGAATAGCACCAAAGTTCAATATTGGGTCTTGGTGACGATCTACGGGGATTATGGATGAGCATTAGAATTGAACAAAGTTGAGTTTGTCACAAAAAATCCACATACATAAATGCATCATATATTCGAGAGAATCAAGGTCAGATTCCCCCTTTAGAGCCAGCCCGGACACGAGTAGAGTCAGCTAGCCCTAGCAGGCGTTTTGAACCATCGAGCAGCTCAGGCAGATGGGGTTGTTGGAATCGGATGATGCAGGTCTTAACATACGGGTCACTAGGTGGGCCCAATCCACGTGTCATAATAAAGCTAGAGATTCTTTTGGATTATATTAGGTTTAAACATTAAATTATTTCATTTTATAAAATTGTAAATATTATTATAGTACACTTATATTTAATAATATCAAGTATTAAAGATAAATATTTCAAAAAAGCGGTATTTGCTAAAAATATTATTTAAAATGTTTAATAATATCAGTATTTGCTAAAGGTAAATCGATTCTACTTGGCGGCCATTATCAAACTCATTCACAAGCATGAATTTGGAAACTAGGCTTAAATTTTGGATTTTTATTCTAAGGCACTATTCAAGTCCAAAACTTCGTCTTTTAACTAAATAATAATAATAATAAAAAAATACTAAGGTCAATTACCCGATAACATCATTCTTTTTTCTTTTTCTTTTATAACATCATCGTCTGATTAGATACAAATTTATAAGCGTGTTACTGTACAAGAGTGTTGTCTTGAGTGTTGTGATTCTCTAATTTGTTAAACCATGCATGGATCACGTAAAACATTAAACTAATTATTATTTAGTTTTTCTTCAAATAAAAACATATATTAATTGTGAACAAAGTTATTTTACAATAAAATAGTGATGTTATTTTGTCAAAATGTGCTTAAAAAGTGGATGAAGGATTAGATTTCCAAATTCATGTTTCAAAAGGGTTTTTTTATGTTTTAAATCACCATTTTTTCAATTCGGTCACGATCGTTCTTGTCACGCCCAGATTCATTCGACGGTGCGGATAGACCAGTTCAGGAATGCGAGAACATATCTTAAGGACTCTTTACAGCAATTAGACATTGGTATATCCAAGTCTTATAATATATCACATCATATACAAATATCAAAAATAAAACTACTGCAAGTAGTGGAGTTCTCAGTGTCACACATATACAATACTGAGTCCCATTACATATTCAAAAACTATACATTTACAATTATTGATCAGAGTGCGGAACCTACAATGATGAACCCCTAGTCGTGTGTTGGCCCTGAAGAATGCGGAAGTTCTCGGACGTCTTCTCCTGTACCTACACGGATTAAAAACCCGTGCTAAGCTTTACGCTTAGTGGGAAACATATATAACATGCATGTACAAGTTCATATTTAGCATATATGATAACGGATATTGGAAATTAGACATGCATATCATAGATTTATCACGATTAATTATACTTATTCTTATATAAGTACCAGTAGGTACTTCACGGGTTCATTATCTGGGGAAATTTGTCAGAATCACTCTTGGACTTATCTTGTACTCTGGGACTTATAATTATTCAAGTCTCAGAGTAGGAGTTCTGAGCTCTCATATTCGCAAATACACATTATGTATTCTGAGATCAAACGTGAAGCCTTCATGTTCTCTTATTCATTATTCAAGTTATTATCATATAATTATGGAAATACCTAGATAATAATAATAAATGAGTAAGACATAGCACAATGAGTATCCAAAGATGCTACAGTCTTGAAGTGTCATAACACAAGCGGGAGTGCCAAAGCAAGTGAGAAGTCTTAGTCGCGCTGTCAGAAGTCTGGGAAGTGCTAATGTCAGAAACGCGATCGAGTCTTGGTCGCACTAATCGGAGTCTGAAGTACTAATGTCTTAGAAGCACGATCAGAGTGTCGCACCTGTCGGAAAATCTTGTGTCTTAATAATTGGTCTTAGGCATTTTTATAATTATATGACTTCCGTAACTTACTATTTTATAATAGGGCATTCTTAGCCATATTATGTGTTGCGATAGATCGTATTACTCATTTTAGAGTCTTAACTTCATATTTTGACCCTATGTCCTTATACTCCTTTAAAGCTAAGGTGCTGAGGTTCTATTCGACTGGAATCACCCGATTCGAATATAGGAACTCGAGATTCACGTCAGAAACTGGACTTCTCTATGATTAAGCGATGCGGAAATGGGCACTGTAGCCTACTTGGAGTGAAATATTTCGACCCCTTAGAGTCAGAATTTGGCAATCTTTCTCTTTAAGTTTGGTTTTCCTTGAAGTCTATTTTAAGTGTACTGAATCACTCCATCCCGGATAGAAATGAAAGTTATGGCGAAATACAAAAAGCTGGTCAAAATTGGAAAACGAGAACAAGTTCTACCGGTAGAACTTAACTTCTCTACCGATAGGACTTGGCCAAAAATGACGGAGATCGAAGTTCTCTGGGGTGAACTTAGCTTCTCACCAGGTAGAAGACGCAGAGAATGCCAGAATGGGTGTTTTCTCGCGTTACTAAGCTGACTTTAATGTGGATCGCTCCTTCTCGCATATAAATAAATTCCAATTCGCTTGGAATCTGCTTTTATTAATTCATCTTTCATTTCGTCTTCTTTCAAACCTTTCCATATGAATTTCTCCCAAAATCATTTCAATATGAGTGCTAACCCATACACAAGCTAAACTCAAGTTTGACAGGGTTTACCAAGCCACAACTCAATTCTTAATATTTAACCATGAGTCCAATATGAGAGGATTCCTACTTTCTTGTGGATTTAGAGTATTTACCAACCTACCTTCAATAAATCTTTGATTAGGAAGAAATCCTAACAAACCTAAGATTTGGAACTCATAAAGCCTCTCTAGAATCCCCTTACAAAATCCATGTGATTCATAATAGAGTTCATATCAAGGTTAGATCCATACCTTTGATCTTGGTTATCAGCACTTCATATTCTTCTTTTGCTCTCCTCTCTCTCTCTCTCTCTCTGAGTTTCCTCCCAATTTGAGACCAAATTTGGTCTTTAAAATCCCATGCTTTTCTAAGGCCATGTTTGGCCATCAAAAACCATTTTGGGTTAAGTTGCTTTATTGCCTTTTGTCCTCAACTTCCCTTAATTACATTTTAACTCTTAACATTTATACTTTGGCCTCTAATTATATTAACCGTGTCTTTTGATGTCTTTCTTTTGGACAATTTACGGTTTTGTCCTTATAATTTGCATAACCCAGAGTTTCTAAGTTTTATATTTTATGATTGGTGTACAACATGCCTAACATGTTGAAAATAAGCGAGGTATATTTCGAGTGTTACAGGTTACGATCTGAGTTGAATTGAGTGAGATGTTATGATGATCACGAAAAAAAAACAAAACAAAATACAAGGTTGGATTTAAACAAAATGTTTAAATCACCATTTTTTCAATTCAGTGCGATCGTTTTGATCTACAAGGTTGGCTTGAGTGAGATGTTCACAAGTGATGCAGAAAAAAAAAACAAAACAAAAAAGAAAGCTCAATGGCCGTCGTTGTGAACGACGGCCTTTTAGAGATATTCAATAGTAGGCGTTGTGAGCGTAGGCGCTGAGATATCACAGAAGACGATCTGTAACCAGCCTTATTTAGTTTGGGCGTATTTTTGCCAGGTCTTATATTTTGGATTTTTTATTTCGAAAGTACTATTCTAGTACAAAACTCGTGCCTATGTTAGAAAAAGTGAAGTGGCACGCGTGGACCTCATATTTGGCGGATGCGGAAGGGGACTGATGGAATTCGGACAATCTTGCCGACATCATTGCCACTCGAAGTCGACGAGACCGGGCGACTAGTGTAATAGCCATCGGTGATGGCTTCGTGGCGCAGCCCCAATCAGATCTACTCACTCGTCTGCAGTCTGCGATCTCGGGCAGCCTATCAGCTGCTGGATGAAGTTGTTAACGGCTGCGATGTGCTCCTGTAATGCCCTCCATGGATGATTGACTACGCTCCAACACTTGAGTGGGAGATGGGGGACTGCAACCACCTACCCCTTTGAAGTGTAATACAAATCACCACCTAATACCTTCCAACCCCGTCAAGTTGACCTCACAGATGGTCTCAAAGGCAACGACACTCGTTGCCACAAGAGAGATATTAGAGCTCTGTTTAGGGGAAAAGGGCTTTGAGAGCATCCTTTCTGATACCTTCTTCCTTTCAAACATCAACTCGAGTTTAAATTAAATTAGATAATTTAAAGAGAAACCTAATCTAAATTCAATTTAAGTTGAATTGAAGTTGAAAAAAAATATAATCAAAGTCTAATTAATTTTTTCAGCACTTAATTTTTCATTTTATCAATCAGGGCCTTAATTAATTGAGTTTAGATGGAATTGAAACAAGTCTAAGGATTTTTAAGGAATATGCAAAGAGTGACGAACCTAGAAAATAAGTTAAGTGGAGCAAAAATTATATTAAGTGGGGCAAAAATTATAAGGTTGTGTTTTATTTCCAAAAAGTAGAGAAAAAAATGTCAAATAAAATTATTTTTTTCATGTTTACTTGTCTAATAAAAAAAGTGGAACATTGATAGGGTTTGAAAAAATGGAAACATGGGCCAGCTAGCCAAGCCCGAGGAAGAGCACGCCCATTGAACACTCGGGCCTTTGATGACCAGGACCACAGCTACAGTGACGGGAATCTGCCGTATTTCGCATTAACCTCACCTTGTTTCGCTCATTGTGAGTGTAAGCTAAGCGTTAAAGCTGCTTTGGCTGTATTTGGAAAAGCATTAGGTTATAAAATTTTCACTTTTATCAAAATCACACGCTAGATTTAACGAAAATTCGACATGCTGTTGCACGGTGGTGACCAAAATACAAAATCACTGTATAAAGCAATACACTCCCGATGTTTTTTCCAAATGTCCAAGCTACCAAATGACAGACCATATGAATTGCCATGAATATAAGATAAGGATGTCAGATATAAGTTTATGTGACTGTTTTCTCAAAACCATGCATGCATATTTTACAAACGATATTTACATATACAAATGCCACATTTTAACTTTAGTTTTAATTTACACTTTATCTTATATATAATCACAACAGCGTCTGGGCCAGGGATCTGGAAAGATCTTCGACTTCAACACTTTTTACTTTGAAAAATTATTTTAAAAGCAGTTTATAGACCATGGCTCGGTGGAAGTCTTATAAGTTAAATCTTCTTGTCGCTGTTTGTACCTCCCGATAAAATGCGCCATAAATGGATTCCTTAAAAGCTTGTTTTATGAGAAAAGCGATTTTTCTATGAAAACCATTTAAGCGTTAAACTATTCTTCATTGAAGCGTTACGAAAACTAGTCTGCTTCTTTGAAATGCGTGAGAAACTATTCTCTTTAACAGCTATTTTGAGTGGTGGTTAATATGCGAAAGTGCTATCTTGGAAATCAAGTACCAACCCTTTGTGGCCCATTTACAAAAATACTGAAGCGTGATGCAGACCTCGGAACTGGCATCGGTAGTGAATCTCGGAACACTGCAGAGGCTAAGATGGTCCATTGGATCACAGTAAAGATCATGGCGTAATGGAACCTCGGGCCAAAATGCTCGGTGATGGAACCTCGGAACCAACACCTCGTCGCTATGTACTAAATCGGTAGCATTAACTATATACTCGAATGCGGGCGACTCACTGTAAATATCTTAGATCTAACCACCGGTGGAGAATGATATAGTTAGTCGTAATATCCATGCCTTGCCATGCCTGTCTGAAATACATCGTAGGAATGAGATGCCATGCAGGGAGTTTTGCTAAACCAGGCCAAAGCTTGTTTCTTAATGCAAAAATCAAACTTTTATGCTGAGTATAACAATTGGGAGGTAAAAAAAATGCTTTATAAATCTATATTTTCAACCTTTACAAAATTGTAATTTATGGCTTTCGTTTTAGAAAATGATTTTTGAAGTACTCACCTTTTTCTCGACTAATTTCTTTCAAATCTTGTCAAGCACTACAGATTTCGTCGGATGCTCAACTCGCCTACCTGATCCATCTGGTCTGAAAATGCCTCGGTTTAACGTTTTAACCATAAAGCACACTTACCTGGGCTTTCAAAATGAAGCAATACTCGAATGAACTTCGATTCTAACAAAACTTTACGTGCTAGTCGATTCGATATGGGCGTGATAATATAGTATGAAATTGATCCGAAATATTTTCTGCATTAAATGTCCTATAAAAACTATTTGTTTGTAACTTTTGACTGAGGACTTCATAGGGTTTAAAAATGCAAGAAACATTTCTGAAAAATTCCGTCGAAACTTGTGAGCTACACTCCACAATTTTCAACCCAAACTTGTGACAGTCAGAAATTCATTTTATTTATGCGAACTGATTTGAAAAATTCTAAATTCATAAACTCAGTCTAAAAATTTTGGAACTGAAGATTACGACCTTTTACGGTCTCTAAGAAAATTTCAAGCCATTACATAACCTTTAGAGCGGAAAATAACATAAATGAAACAAATTTTACCTTTAAAGTTTGACAAAATGTAGATATTGGGTATTACCTATACGTAGCTCTCTTCGCGATATACAATTTTGCTATACGCTCAGATGAACACCTACAGGTCGATTTAAAGTAAATGCGAAATAAACAAAGAAAATATAAAAAAATGGCTTCTCATAAATATTATTCTTATTCTTTAATTATTATTCTTATTTTTTTAGATAAATAATTTCTATTACCCCATTCGAGTCTATTTCTATCCCGGAAAATTTTATTTATCATAATTGAATATTCTTTAAATATTTGCCATTTTCGATATTTTTCACCACAAATCCACATTTTTTCAGGTTTCGACTCTAAGCTTGATCGCGCAGAAATTCGCTAAAATATTACGTCTCGGAATTTGAAACTTTCACGAGTTACTAGATTTATAAGGCAATTGAGCGTGATCCGTTTCATCATCCGATATCTAGAGAATTTTCTAGGCTTTCTGAACCATTTTGGTAATTTATTATTATTATCCTTTTAAATTTCATATATAGATTTCACCCCTCCCACTTTCCTTGAATTGCAAAGAGATGCTTAGTGATTCTTTGAAAGCTTTATAATTTCATCATAAAAAACCAAACTTCGAAAAATTACAGTATGTGTTAAAATAATTAAGGCCTTTGTGCACATACGGTTACACATCACAGTTACACATCTGATACCCTTTTGGGACGGTGTTACAAATCCTCATCATAAGAGCGTTGTCGCCGAAATGAGCAAGCTAATATAAAGAGGATCATTGTCACGAAAACAGGCGGGGATATTATTTGCATGCGAGCATCGGCTCGCGTAGCCTCACCAATCCTTGATTCCAGCCAAAAGCTTTGTATGAATGACCTTATTCCACAAAATTTGCTCTCTGTGATCTACTATCTGCATTAGGGCTGCTCTTTATAAGTCAAATTATCCTTTAGTTCCATTAGGCCCGATCTCTGAGTACATGGGAGGGATGCGGAATGCACTGCGGGCGTGGATACGTAAACGCGTATGAACCTTAAACGACTACGGAGAAAGGTCTAATGCATATCTTCTTTTGGTCTACTCACAGCGATAATCTCCTTATGTACATGTATGCGGGCCTGACTTTAGCGTCTTCGAATCCCGAACACCTTTCGAGGGAAGCTTTGAGGAAGACCTATAAGCTACCAGCAAACTATAGATCCCTACGGCGTTTGTCGCATAACTTTACGTACGTCTTTGGCTATTTTAGTCGTCTCGGACAATGGATCTTATCTAAGGTAATGTACTAACTCTGGGCTGTCAGTCTCTTATACTCCTACTTCATTGACATAGAGTCGACACTTAGGCCATACAATGCTTCAAATGGAGCCATGCTTATACTGGATTGATAACTGTTGTTGTGGGCAAACTCCATCAGAGATAAATGCGTATCCCAGCTTCCCATAAACTCATCACGCGTACTCTAGCGTATCCTCTAACGTCTGAATAATTCTCTGTGACCATCGGTCTGAGGATGGAAAGCATTAACAAAGTCTGTCGAGTCCGTGGCATCTGTGGCCCGGACGAAAATCTGGATGTGAATCTGGGGTCTCGGTCACAGCATCGATAGAGGAACACCATGTAATCCTAACTATCTCCTCCACATATAATTGGGCGGCTTGTCGATGGGTCATCGTACTAGCGGGAGAAAATGCTCGGGATTTCGTTAGTGCATCACTATCGCCCCTTATGGCATCGTGTTGTCTCAGGAGTTCTCGGAAACTTGGAATGGCAAATCCATAGTAATCTTATCCCCTTCCATCGAATCGGAAGGCGTATCTTTCTAACGAATACGGTGCTCTTGCGCTTCACTGTTGACGGGTTAGGCATCTGGATCTAATACGCAATTTCCTTTTTCATGCCCTTAACAATAATGCTCTCTCAGTATGATACATCTTAGTGCTACGGGGTGCATGGCATATCTTGAAAAGTGAGCCTCTTCCCGGGATTTCCCTTTTTAGTTCACCGGTACACACATTCGACTCCCTCGGCTATTACGCCATAGATCTACGATCTGGAACTACGGTTTCCTACCACACTCCAATATCTTGCCTCCACTTAATCATCTCTGAAACACACTTGACCTTTGCTTGATCGATGAGAAGAGGACCAGACATAAAATGATGTCATCGGTGTCCCGATATCGACTAGCTACTGTTGAACTCCCAGATCTACGACTCACATCAACAATGGGAGATATGCGTACCTTGAGATAACGCCGAACCCTCGGGTTTGAAGCAAGGCATCGGCCACTACATTGGCCTTCCCGGATGGTACTCTATCGTGCAATCATAATCAGCAATCAACTCGACCACCAAGTGCCTTAAGTTAAGCTCTTTACAGATAAGATATGCGAGGCTCTTATGATCGGTGAATATCGACAAGGACACCCTTATAGATAATGTCTCAAATCTTTAGAGCGAAAACCCTTCTTTGCTAGTTCTAAATCATGGGTCGGGTGGATTCTGCTCGTGCTTTTTCATGACGGGAAGCATAAGCTATCACTCTACCATCTGCATCCAAAACACACCTAACCCTTGTGCGGAAGCATCATATACCACATGTAGTCCTTTCACGACGGTGGTGCTAATCTTGAAGGCGTTGTCAATCTCTGTCTCGACTCCTCAAAACTATCTTTGGCAGTGTCGACCACTCGAATTTACGATCCTTTTCAATGGGTGGTCAGCCGGGGTTCTTATTGGGAAAATACAGACGGATTAACCTCATGAACGGGGACCTCCCGAAACCAACTCCAGTGGATATAGAAACTTTCCTCAACAGTCAAATAACATCATTGGAATGAACCCCTTTCTGATCATAACATATCTTTAGAAAATAATCTTGGGCTTAGTGATAAATTTTTTCTTTTCTTCTTTTTTTTTTTTACACTTAGATTTTTCATAAAAATTGGCCAGAGTTTCCTCTGTTTGTCGGACTTTCCCAAATTTACAAAACCTGCGAAAACATTTAAAAACACTTCTAATCTTTCAATCCTTAACCTCCTTCGTTTAGGACTCAAGTCCACGCAACTCAATCAAACACAATATATACACATATACATTTATTCACTTCAAATCATCAAAACATTCAAAATTTCTTCATTACATACACGATTTATAAAAAGTTTGGGCTGGCTAGGACTTAACCCACGACCTCTAAGTAGTTCATTTTCAAAATATATCCATATATGCATATATACATGACAAATTATTCAACCTATAAAATATATGCAGAATTATTTATACAATGGATTCATACGTGCGTCTCCTCGATGGCTCGACTCAGCGTGCGGGGGAATACTCTCTGGTACTTTTTGTCTCGGTTCTGAAAAGGTTCTTAAAACATATGGAAAGAATGAGCTAAAGGAGCCCGGTGAGTACATTTTCATTAAAATAACATTTTCGGTATATATCAATGTATACTTATCTGATTAAAATCAATTTACGTAAACATTTATGCTTTCAGCTTTCTTTCTTTCTTTATAATAAATACTTATACAATTAAAATCCATTTATGCCTTAAACTTTCTTTCTTTATTTATTTATTTCTTTCTTTCTTTCTTTCTTTCTTTTTCGATGGAACTGAGGAATAAACACAGACGATTTAAGTGCAGCCCGGTGAGGGCCCGATCAAATTCAGTCATAACCACTCTGTGCGGAGAAACTGCGCTTTGCATAGGGTTCGGTCATGCTTTATCAGCGTGTAGGATATTACTCCTAGACACCTCTTCCCTCCCTCGGTTAGTAACCTATAACTTTACCCTCTAAATCCTTACACGCTTAAAGTACCTCGTAGATGCTCCGGTCCTGCAGTCCTTATAGGAGTTAGGGTAACCATCGATAAAACATTTATCAAAATACATTTGTAATCTATTTAATCCTTTACTTTATCATGAAAACTCATATATATATATATGCAAATATACATATGCATTCTTTACACATTTTAAACTTTCATAATACCTTAACATATGCATACATATATAATTTAGTATAAATATATATTGATGCAAGACAAGCATGTACATTAAATTTTTCATTTACATCAAAACTTTTCATTCAAATGATATAAACATTTACATTAAACTTTTCATTTTTAACATCAAAATCGTTCCTTTTTAAAACTCAATTTGCAAAACATCATTTTTTACACTCACTTGGATTCCGCTCGATCCAGCTTTTCCGCTTCCGTCCGATAATCCTTTTCACCTTTTTCCAGAAAACCACAACCATACATTAACTTCCATTGAATCCACCATACACATTCATTTAAAGCCAAATGAACAAATTACCCTTAAGCACTAAAACCCATTCATTTTAGCCAACCTTTTTCCAACAATACTCTATTGACTTTTGACCCCAAAAATTATTCAAAGGTCTTCAAAATTATGAAACTCTCCAGATCAGTCCTTTATACTTAATGACATCTCTTTAAATTTTCAATTTAAAATTCCTTCTCTAAGGCCCTCAACCACATAACTCAAGTTATTACATCTAAATGACTCAATTTGGCAGGAACAGAATCTGCCTGCGCTCCACTTTGACAAATTTTATGGGCACTTTGGGATTACAATTTGCTTGAACTTCCTTCAGATAAATTTTTCCTTAGAAGTCTATTTTAACCAGCAACTTGAATCACTCAAATCGGATCAGAAATGAGCAAGTTATGGTCAAAATACGACAAATGGTCGAAACAGGAAAACAGAGCATTTCCTGTCACAGAAATTCAGACAGTGGCTTACACATGGCCTACTTTGAGTAAATTTTGGGCACTTTAAAGTTACAAATTTGCACGCACTTCCTTCAGATAACTTTTCCCTAGAAGTCTATTTTACCCAGAATTTTGAATCACTCAAATCAGATCTGAAATAGGCAAGTTGTAACAAAATCGAGAAAATTTGGTGAACGAGAAAAAGCGAGGCGTTTCTGCCGCGAGACTCACGCGGAAAATGACCGGAATGTGGGAAGCTTTTTTAAGCATTTTTCATATTGCCCATCAATTCAACTCTATAGTCCTTATCCTTCAAAACCATTTCATTTTCATGCTGACATCTCTTTTACCCACTCGAATTAAATCTTTCATTCTGTGTATCTTCCAAAACTTTTCTGAATTATTTCAAACAACAAATATGGGTTCTCTTAATACACAACTAAATATGATATTAGTTAGGGTTTGTTCTAATACTTATTTCGATTACTCTCAATTTACTGTGGAATTCATTTAAAGAGAGGATTATAACTATCATGTACCATATAGGTTTACCACCCTATCTTGAGAAATCCAAGGGTAGGATGCAGATTACCTTGAAACACAGCTTTAAAGATATTATTAACCATACAAAGACTTAAAATTCCATAGATCCATACTAAGGTCATGGTTTCATACCTTGTTTGGGCTTATTTTCTCTTCCTCTTCCTGCTTCCTCTTCCTCTTCCTCTTCTCTCTCTTTTCCTCTTCTCTTCTTGAGCAGTAATGGCTCTCTTGTTTGGGAGAGCCGAAATGGAGTTAATTTTGGCTCCTCCCCCTTTTAATAATTTAACATTATTTTGTTACCTTTTGTCCTCCATCCTTCTATTAATTGCCAATCAACATTTTATTTGCATTTGGGCCATGAGATACCGTTGGTGGGTACAATGATCTAAGCCTAACTTAACCGGTAGGAATGTTTTGATTGGCTCTCGATCGAAATATCTCCCTTATAGCGACTTTTATGCCGGTCTCACCTTATCTTGCTTTATGCAGATTAAATGTCAAAAATATTACATGGTGATCTAAACTTCAAATTGACCGTGAAATATTACAATTAAATCACCGCATTGGATTATTACTCTGAAATCACCGAAATCGGATTTAAAATCATTAAAATCGGCAATCCGGACAATAGCGTATTATTATCCGAATTACGTTCAGATTGCCTAGAAACTATCCAAACGGACTCCGTTTCACTCCGTTTCAGTCTCGTTAGACTCTATGATTTATTCCGGACATTTTTAAATGTACACCCCATTGATTCGAAAATTTCGGTATGACTCGATTTTGATCCAGAAATCAACCGATTAAATCTCCCATTCTCTTCTAAATATCAGTTCAAAGTTATAGAAACTAAATTTCTTAAAAATTCCTTTAAAACCCCCTCCATCAGGATATACTAAGAAAATGCTATTCCTTAGGGCACCGGTTACAATTTTCGAAAATTTTCACTTTATGCCCGAATGACGTGGGCGTTCTAAATTCCTAATCTACCCTCATATACATCATTGGACCTCTGTCAGTTCAAAAACACTATTATAACATTCCAATCGGGTTGGGGGTTTTACGGCTATCTTCGAAAATCCATCAGCAAATTTCGAGAGTAATAACTTTCTTAGATCCGAGGAAACTACGAACTTGAAACATTTGTGGAATTGGCTTCAGTTCACTATAGCTTGATCTTACGAGGATCCACACTATTACCTTCTGCAGAAATGACATGACCAGCTACTTTGTCCAACCAAAATTGGCCTTACTAAACTTAGCGATATAAGCGCTCTGGAGTCTGCAATACTATCAGAATGCTGCATATTCCTGCGAAGCTGCACAGTACTGCATAGAATGTCATCGATGAATACGATCCTGAACTTATCTAATCTGAACTAAATGCCTGTTCATCAAATCCATGAGCATGGTAGGCGTTAATTAATCCAGAATGGCATCGCAGGAACTCGTAGTGGCGTATCACCGTCTGAAGGCGGTCTTAAACATCATTCTCTCGGACCCTCAGCGTGGTAGCGTGTAGGTCGATCTTAGAATATACTGAGATCCGTGCGATTGGTCAGATGGCTCATCCCATGTGAGGCCGGATCTTGGTTGCGTATTGTCGTGATTGTTGTCATAGTCTATACTGCCGTGCTTCATCTTTCTTCTTCTGAGCTGGAGCTCCCCACGATGAGGTACTAGGTCGGATGAAGCCGCATGCTTGATTCCTGCAATTTTGCCTTCAATTCTTTCCAGCTCTGCTGGCGTCATTACGTGTGGAGGAATGGATGTCGACTCGGTCCACTGGAATCGATTCAATAACGGAACTCGATTTCTCTATCAGGGGTAAACACGAATATCATGCGGAAGACATGCGGGAACTCTTTGACTATCGGATGTCTTCGGTAGTGTCCTCTTGTCTCACATCACTTCTGAATGCGAATAACCTGTGACCTTCCAGAAACATTTGAGCGGTCGCTAGCATTAATGAGACTAGGCTGATCTCTTACGATTCCCGAAATATCACTTTGGTTCCTCTGGTCAGGAACCAATCTTACTTCTTTCTTGTCTGGGTGGCTCATGCTTGGATAACCCGATCCGTACCAGATTATATCGGGAAATCATGGATACAGCACTATCAAGTCATTGGAAAATCCTTGATACGGATCACCAATGCGCTGCACAGACTATCACTTTCGGATATCATAGTATCCCCATTGGGTGCAGAAACCACCATACGACCATCATGGTACGGGACTATCTGGTGCCTCTTGGTGAATGAATGCTTGAAATAAATGAATATAGGTGGCTCTGGGTCCACCAATGCATATGCATCATGATCGTAAGCCCGGAAATCATACGATAATCCGTGCGGTGATGCATGCGCCTCTGGCTGATATTATTTGTAAATGCCCAGGAGCACAGTCACGAGCACCACTACGAATGCGGCTGTCAGTGCTGTATACGCCTCCTGCGCCCCTGCATTATCTACCGGGTGTTTAAATGCATACCTCTGCACGAAGCCTTGCCATCTGTTGGACATTTTGGTGCTGGGGTAGATGCTCTGTACCTACCTCGAAGGTCTCTGCGATACCAACTATGGACGATTCGGATAAAGTGACTTCACTTGTAATGAAACATCTGTCATATTCATCACAGCTCTCGAGATGCACTCCTCGACATGTAAGGCACAATGGAAAAGATGATCTTGAAGATCTACCACCTCCTAGGGCTGCTGGTGATAGAACGGATCCTTGGCTAGATGCTGCTCCTCGTCCTGAGCCTCTAACTAGCGGTCAGAAGCTTCTTTATTTCTTTCTCTTAAGTGTGGTGCACGGTGTTAATGCTAGAACACCTGCTCTTCTTGTCGGCCTTTGAGTTAAAAGCGAAGCTTGTCCTTTCTACCTTTTAGTGCCGCCTCAAATTTTTCATAAAATTGCTACTTGCTTTGCTTTTGCTGTATCCTAGTAAACACGGGAAACACATTGTCTCTACTTAGTGTCGGTGGAAGAACCTCGTAATCCCGCGTCACCTTTTTCAGCCCGATTATGGTGGAAGAGACCTCATGTCTAGTCACCATATAATAGCTAGAACACTAACCTATCTAACCATAAGTACCACCTGCAGGTGTGGTACCATCATAAGTTTTAACCTGAATTTGACGTTCTATCATGCCCCTCTGCTCTTCTGAAGACTCCCGTGTCTGACGGGTAGCTGCTGTAACAATCTGTATAACGATCCATCGTGAAGTGCAGCGCGGGTCTGCGGCCCTCGATGGTTTCTCTTGGGAATGATTCATTGGAAGCATCTTCGATCCCCAGGGTGTGCTCGACATATCTCTGAGTGGTGCCTCCGGTCTGCCGGAAGTCCTAGATCGACCTCATGACCTCGTCAGGACATATCTTGTGAATTTCAAAGTTAAAAGATTCGAGTGACACTTCGATTATTGGATGCATCTGAGAAGTTTAGCAAAACAATGTAGGTTGCGATAGAAAATCATTATAAAAACAATTCATGAAATCTTGTGGCAGCAAAAACGAGCGAACTATCTTTAAAGCTACGCCCTCCCGATACCAAGTTAATGGACCTTCTAATGTAGGAAATGCGGCAACTCACGGTAACTCCAGTGACTGTTTCATTGACAAGTTACCATAAGCTAAGTTAAAGCTATTTGGCCTTATTTGGAAACGTGGAGTTTATAAAATTTTCCCTTTTCTATCAAAATCACCTTTAGTTTAGCGAAAATCGGTATATGTGCCGCGGTGGTCGACCTAAATACAAAATCACTGTATAAAACAAAATACACTCCCGATGTTTTCCCGAATGTCAGTATAGCAGCCAGGGACCTCTGGTCCTCATCCAAAATATAAGATAAGGATCAATCAAATATAAGTTTATCATAACTGTTTTCTCAAAACCATGCATGCATATTTTACAAAGCGATATTTACATAAAAAATGCCTGTTTTGCTTTTATAGTTTTAATTTACCTTATCTTATATATGAAATCACAACCACGTCTAGTGAGGATCTACGGAAAGATCACCAAAGCTTCAACACACGAAAAATTATTTTAAACGGCGTGAGCCAAACGGCTCGATGAGTCTTATAAGTTCTAAATCTTCTTTAATACCAGCTGTTTGTATCTCCCAAATATGAAAAATACGTACGAAATGGTTGTAAAGCGTTTATAGAGAAGAAAAGCGAGTTTTTTTCTGAAAACCATTCTGGCCCATTACAGAAAGCTATTCTATTTGTTGGCCCATTACAGAAAACTAGTGTTCTTTGAAATACATTACAAAAACATAATCTATTTCTTGTGTTTGATGGTGGTTAATATCACGAAAAGTGCTATCTTGGAAATCAAGTACCAACCAACATGGCCCATTTACATGAAATACCTAGGCGTGATACCGCGGAACCTCGGAACGGCATCGGTGTGAATCTCGGAACACTACTAGGCTAAGATGGTCCGGTGAACACGGCGAGTCTATATAGCATAATGGAACCACCCGGAACCAAAATGCTCGGTGATGGAACCTCGGAACCAACACCTCATCGCTATGTACTGAAATTATTGCGCTAACTATATACCTCGGATATGGAAGGCGACTCACTATATAAATATATACTAGATCCCAACCCCCGATTGCCGACCCGGACAATATAGTTAGTCATAATATCCCGTAACCTTGCCATGCCTGATAAGCCATCGTAGGAAGCTGAGATGTGCCATCCCAGGGTTTCTTCATTGATAAATGTTTCTTAAATAAATCAAACTTTTAACAGTATAACAATTGGAAGTAAAAAAATGCTATAAATCTATATTTTCAAAGCACTTTACAAAATTGTAATTTAAACACTTTCGTTTTTTAAATGATTTTAGTACTCACCTTTTCTCGACTAATTTCTTTCAAATCTTGTCGAGCACTCTAGATTCTCGACGGATGCTCAACTACGCCTACACAATCCATACAGGTGCGAAAATGCCCTCGAGTTTAACGTTTTAACCATAAAACACCAGGGCTACCAAAATGATAATATCAGTGAACTTAGTTTCTAACAAAACTTTACGTGCTAGTCCCATTCGATATGGACATCGATAATATGATGTGAAATTGATCAAAATGTCCCTACACATTAAATGTCCTATAAAAACTATTTGTTTTAGCCAACTTTTGACTCAAGGGACTTTTCATAGGGTTTAAAAATACCCGAAACATTTCTGAAAATTCCGTCCGACTTGTCCATTATCTGAATTTTCATGAGCTTGTCGACAGGTCAGAAATTCATGCAGTATCAGAACCATGATCCCAAATTCCTAAAAATTCATAAACTAGTCTAAAATTTGGGCTAAATTCATAGTGCACTAACGTCTCACAATAAAATTTGGTATTCTGTTAACACTGAAGCGAAACCAACACTAATCAAAACCAAAATTTTCTACCTTTTAAGTTTGTGAAAGGCTAAGATATTGAAGAATTTTTCAATAAGTAGCTCTCTTCGTATATAATTGCCTTACGCTAGATGAACAGCCACTCTCGGTCCGATTTCCGTATGTTGATCAGAAAAACAAAGAAAATATCAAAAAAAAATCACTTCCTCCTTCTCTCTGCGTCTCAGTCAGTCACTTTCCCCATTTATTTTTATTCTTTTTTGATTTCTTTTTTTTTTTATTATTAACTATTCTTCTTTAATTATTATTCTTATTTTTAGATAAATAATTTCTATTACCCCATTCAGTCTATTTCTATCAGGAAAAATTTTATTTATCATAATTGAATATCTTTAAATATTTGCCATTTTAAAGATTTTCACCAAATCTAGTTTAGTTTTTCTTTCCCTAAACGAGTGGCCTGAAATTCATAAAATGTTCAAACTATCTAGATTTAGCTTTCTTGGGTTACTAGATTTATAAGACAATTATGTTGTGATCCGTTTAGATCATCAGATGTCTAAATTTTCTAGGCTTTCTGAACCATTTTGGTAATTTATTATTATTATCCTTTTAAAATTTCATACATGAATTTCACCCCTCCACTTCTTAATTGCAAAAGTGCCACAATTGTTGAAAACTTTATAATTTCATCATGCTCAACAAAAATTCATGTGTTTTCAAAATAATTCAGAGAGCACTTAATGCACATACGGTTATAAAAATTTTATCTAAGGACCAGGGATCATTATGTTTAAAACTATGACCAGTATGAGTCGATCATACATGAGCCGCTTGTGGGTAATCGAGAAGGCCCACATTCTACAAATCAAACTAAATTTCACCGATAAGGGAAATAGAATAATCCCGATAACGAGTTATCTTGATCAGAATAAAATCTCACCGGTAAGAAAATAAGATAATTCACGATATAACGGTTCATCCTATGGATCGAAGCCAGGATACCACCGTAGAAGAAAAGAATAATTCTAAAATATTTGCTCTTCAATATTCCTAATCGAGTTCGATACACGTGCTTGAATATCACGTCGATGAGAAAGAATCCTAATCACCATCGATTGGGAAAACCATATATTATAAATACCGCCACCCCATGGTGAAGGTGTAAACATTCGCCCTCTAAGCGGTCAATGCCACGAAAAGCGGCCTTGACGCCGAATGACCACGGCGAAGCCGCCAACCCTTCTTCTTTCTTGTCTTTGGGAAAATTTTACACGAGCACAACGGACCAGCCCAGTGACTGGTCTCTTTATCTAGGCGCGACGATCGAGCTAGCCCGAGACCGATCCACAGCCAACCGGATTAGAAGCCCAGCGACCCCAGCGCTCCAACGATCCGGTTGAAAGGCATCATCGATTTAACCGTGCGGCCGAGCAATGATTCCGCGACCAAATCGTGATCTCTGGGTCTGATGGTATCAACGCAGGAACCTGGCGAGGCGTGCCGATGCCGAGATCACGAGACCGCCGCGACCGCAGACAATAAACCTCTGGTGCGTTAGAAGCGATGCAGAAAGCCAACGAGCGAAATTGGGCGCTCGCCTCACGGCAAAGCGCGATAGGAGAGTTAGAGCAACTCGCGAGGCGGATGCAACGCCCCAGGAGCGCAATAAACTGGAAGGTCACAGCCTTCGCGCCGCCATGAGAGCGACACAGTCTCGACATTCCCAGGGTGTAAAGCGAAGCGAGTCAGCGAGGAGCCGGGCGGGACGGTGATTAGCCGCGGAGGGAGGTGAGGCGACACTCGGAGGACATGTCGGGAGCGAATAGCCACGTCACCCTCGGTAAAGGGCGGGAGGCAATCATGGACGGAGGGTTCGAGAGCCTCCAGTAGGACCCGGCTGCGTAAAGGAAGTGGTAAGGGACGGAGCTCACGATGCTATGGACACCTTGTCACAGTGGGGCGAGTCCTGGGTTCATGGTAGGGTGCTCCTTCCCTTCGGCCCAGTCCGAATGCCACACGGGTGAGCGTTCAGTGATGCGAAGATCGGTCGATCATCTCGCGCCTTACAAGGGAAATCAAGGCTGGAGCTACTACGGATATCGGGATACCGTGCGATCAGAGCTTCGCTATCACATTAAAAGGCCCGGCCTTGGCACGGTTTTAACAGGGCTTCGCGCCCGTCAATCTCCTGCGTTGATTTATCCATTGCTTTGCGTCTCTCGCTCATTGGAGCCGGGCGTATAGAAAGCCAAGTTACCATCTATTGACCATCATGACTGCCGTGCTTTGGGATCAACATGTTTCAAGGTTCGAGTCTACAAAGGTAGATGTGCACGGCGAAGAAGTTTGCGATCAACAATATTCGGATTAGGGGTCAGTCGAAGACTTGATGTTTCCATCTCTAAAATCCTCCGAGCAAGCATGGTTGAAGTGCTCATAAAAGCGGGGCTTGATACATCAATAATGAAAGCTCATATCCAAAAAAGCTCCTCCACCCAAAAAGAAAAGCAAAGGCAGACGAAGTGGCGGTGGGCCCCCGAACAAAGCGGCAAGAGAATCTCAAGAAAGAAAGATGGAGAAACGATCCCGAAAAACGAGAAACCTCAAAGATGGAATGCGGGCCCACCTCAACTGAAACGATATATATTACCTCGTTTCACCCTTGACCTAAGGTATCTGGGTCTGCGAAGTTCGAGCGAGCAGTTCAAGTGTGACTCAAATAAATCGGGCCTCAAATCAAGAGAGACAACACAGGTATTAGTTCCATAAAGACCATCTTATGACCTAGTTTCTATCTATAATCTCTTCGTGGTAAAAGATGGAATTAGAAAGGTAAAATAAGTCTCTACATTAGATTAAATTTGAATCATGGCATTGAGAATTATAAATTTAAGGTTGGCCGATTAGTATGCGCTCCCAGTTCAGGAAGGTATAATTTGTGATCTTTGGCAGAGTATCAGGCACTAAGTGTCCCAATGTAATATTTGGAGATGAAATTAGGAAATGATAATTCTGAACCAGAATTTTCCAATTTTAAATCAAGATACAATTGTAATAGACCATAAAAGGACATGTAAGTCATAAAACAAGTAGAGATGGGCCATAATATAGAAATAAACAGTTTAATTGCAATAAAAAAAATTAAAGACATTTTTTAAATTGGAAAATATTAGACTCATAAATAGCCATGATACAAACCAAAATCAAATTTTGGTCTCAATTTAGTTAGAAGCTAGCATTGAAGGAGAATAGGAAAGAAGAGCAAGAAGAGGAGGAAGAGATGATGAAGATGGCCCTTCCAGCCCATCCAGCCTTAAAATCCTTTATCTTTAAACCCTCTCCCAAGTCCTCTCAACTCTCTAGATTAAGAACCAGTAAGAAATTAGCTCATTCTCCCTTTTCTTTGCTGAAATTTCCGGCAGTATTGTAAATTCTTTGAAGTACGACTGACATGTTGTTGGGGGTTTTGCATAAATGGTGTCAAAACCTAAGTGATTCTCCATAACCTTAGAGGATGTGTTTGTATAGGTGTAAAATGGTAGAGATGGGTTTGATTTATGGGCTGTTATAGGCAGTCATTGAAACGAAAATTTGTTTTTCACACACAACCTAGTTGATGAAAGTTTGAGTGGTGTTAAGTGTTCAAAATGAACAAGTAATGTTTATGTGTGTTATGACCATATTAGACAGTAGTAGCTCTGAAATTTAGAGTTTGAAACCAAGTTTGAGCATTAAAAAAAAAACAAAAGGAGAATGTTGGGTTTTGAAGGAATTGCTGTCAAAATTTTGTAAACCCTGTTTTGTTTTATTTATAAATTAATTTAGAATCATCCAAATGAATTGACGATTCCAATTGGCTAAAGACCATAAGAGATAGGGCTAAAAATGCCATAGAAAGGGACCAAGAGCAAATTGTACGCTAAGGCTCCAAATATGGACTGAAAAGGTGAACTCGTGGCGCTCCACTGATTTTGCTCTATTCTGGGTATGGTTGTAGTGTTTGGTCATAGTGGAGTTTCACTCATCCAGAATTGAGTGATTAAAATTCTGAGTAAAATAGACTTCTAGAATAGAAGTTATATGAAGGAAGTTCAAAGCAAATTTTCTTCAAAATTTTCAGAATTATTTCCAAGTAGAGCTATGTACTGAATTCTGTTATGCAATTTGATATCTGGATATAAAATACAATAACAGGGTTTTTGTAGTGATTCAAATTGGGTGATTCCAATTGGAAAACCTTAGAACCATAGCTTCAAATGAGTGAAAGAAACAAAGGCAATTTCCATTATGACTAGAAGGTGATATAAGTGAGCTTAGTAGGAAGAAGAACGAAGGAAGCAGACCCCGAAGCGGCGTGCTACCACCTTTCTGTTATGAAATTTGTCCGTTTTGTGTAAATCTCTTACACGTTCAGCTAACCAGAGAAATTAAACGGACGCGTGGGGTGATCCCTAAATTGAAAACTAAAACTTTTACCTTAAAAATCGGGATTAGATCTGGGTTGAGTAGAAACAAGTTAGAGGATACCATAGAGAAAATGGTCTTAGTGAGATTATTATTGCTTATAATTGAGAATTGAAATTTTTTCACTAAATGATGAGGAATATTGGCAGGTGATGGGCAGGAGGCGGCGTCCACGAGCCTCGTAGAGAAGCTTGACGAGGGTAATGTGGCTTCAAGGTAAGTGGTTCGCCATAAGATCCTTTCAATTTCATGCTTAATTGGTTGAGTATTGGTAATGAATATGGTAGTTAAATGTCTAAAAGACAATATTATTTGAAAAGAGGAGTTTTAGAAGTTTCTAAAATGAGTTAGATTTGTGATTTTGACACTTAAGTAAATGTAGTTTTAAAGCCCATGTATATTCCTTAAGATATAATGAGGATTGGCGTTATGTGGCGATGAGTAAATTAGGTAGTGATGGCTCACAATGAGAAAAGTTAACAGCACTATGTAATGCAGTGCAAAAATTCCGTACGTAGTTGCTGGGTTTCATAGAGTATGGCGCTACGTTCACGATCTGAACTCATTCCGCGCGTGGTTAGCTAATTGTATAATTTAGCACTAAGTGTGATCACGTTAAATTCCGCTCGTAGTTACTTGAGGTTTGTACTACAATTCTGCGTCTGATAAGTGAGTATTGTAGTTGCTTTCCGGTGATAACCTTTAAAGCCCTCGTGCGATGCGATGATTCAGTAACGTAGTGGTTGAAGGAGACTTAAATGAAGCTTCACGTTGGGCGTTAGTTTTAAATGCGTGATGGATTAAAAATAAATTAAAGATATACATAGGGTTTTTGAAAGAAATCATAGAACAAATGATAAATTGTCATGTGCATTATGTGATACTCATATTTTTCGTTTGCACTAACTTGTTTGTTCATTTTGTAGCTAATTATATTCCATTTGTGTGCTACTCAGGGCGACAGGACGTCATCATTTTATTGTTATCTATATAGGTGGGCGACTTATGACTATGATGTAAAACTTTTTGTATGGAGATGGATATGTAATTAATTTGATACATGTTTGAATTTTGAAATTTGTATATTTATGAAATGTTCATTGCGTTTCAGCATATATGGTACATCTAGATATATTCTACTTAAATTTGTAAGTTTGTATTTATGAGTTGGGTGTTGATATGGCATGTTAATTGGAAATATGATAATGATTATTAACGATTTGGGAATAAAGAAGTTGGGAGGAATTGAGGTTTTTGATAGAGTGTCAATTTCTTGTGTGAGTCAGGACACAGTTTATCAAAGAAATCTGGTAGTTATCTTGAAAATTTTATAAAGTATTTGGAAACAAAGTTACGAAAATTTTTATGCTCCTAACTAATTAAAAAGAAAATTTAATTTACGGGTTAGGTAAAACCTGTTATAGAAAGTGAGGTTTCGGCTTTGCCGGTTCTTCGATCAGATGAAGGTGGGTTTGAGCAATCAGATTTTGGGTGCGGCAGAGATCTCGGGACAAGGTTTAGATAAGGTGCAGGAAGGTCTTTGTCCTTGTGGACACCGCCACGAATGATTGCATACCGACAGGAGATAAGAGTGCCAATCGTTGAGGTATCTCAGAAGCTTCATGGCCTCACGAAGTGCAGGCCTCGGAATCGGGCTCAAACCCCGGAGGGCTCAGCTCAGGCGACCACCACTACCACTCGACGGAGGGGCAACAGCTCCAGGCTTGACAGCCCTGCAGGGAAATCCGTGTGATACTCGGGAGGATTTGGGAGGAGAGGGGAATCCGGCTCGGCCGGAGGCTACTGCGCGGCATCGGTGGTGAGGTAGCGGAAGTACAGCGGTGTCAAAGCGCAGCTCAACATCCACCAGATTCTCTTGCACGAGGATCTCAGAGGTGCCAGCACCAGTAGCGACCCCTTGGTAATTTGGCCAGGTTCTTGCCAAACCAAAAATCCATCAGTCCCCCAGTTGACAGCAGGGTTTAGTGGCATCATCTTGCAGCCTCACCAACCGATAAAGATGGTGACATGGAAGGAGGCAGGGAACCGTGGCACCATTTGCGAAGGATTCTCCCAAAGAAAAGTATTACCCTTGGGCTCAATCCCCAGCTAATTGCCCACACACCACACACGCCGGGATCCAGGTACGAGTGACGGCTGGCAATGAATTCCTACATTATGGGGCGCCCCATGCATATTATATTTATTGGTGGAGTGGGCTCTCTCTCAATGCAATAAAAGCCATTTCCTAAAACACCACACTTGATGATGATCGAGTTTCCCTCTGATGGCGGGCCTAGGAATGAATTGAGAGAACATTGTGGCCGGGGGAATGCTACTCGACATCCATGAAGCAGGAAGGCGGTCGATACTTGAGTAGCAGCAGGCGAACTCAGAGCATCGCAGCGAGGTGCTCACCCAGAGCTGAGCCCTCGAGAAGAGCTGGGCTGCGCGCCAGGTTGGATGGCGACCACAGGCACTCTGCTTTGTGGCTCCCGGTGGCGGGGACCTGGCTCTCTCGGCGTTTTACGCGGGACGAAACAAAGATGTCTTACGCAGGGCGGGCAGAGCATGGGAGGGATTGACCCCCGCGATGTCCCACATGGTGGCGTGCATTGTCATGACCAGATCAAACAAAGGAGAGCACTTTTGAGGAAAACAGCGATCCCTGGCCAGAGGGAGGTAACCCAAACTCCTCCAGCGGGGAGGCGATCGAGAGAGGTGGAATATCCTGAATGGATTTGCCAATATCGTGCTTGTCAAAAAAGCCCAAGCGGCAGGTAGCAGCTGCATCGACTTCGATATCGCTGGAGCAGCCGCCCCGAGGCGGTTCCCGCTGCGCCATATCGATCTCATCGAGTGGGCGCCACTCACAGGCCATGAACTTCGATTTATGGATGCTTTCCTCGGCTCACAGCGGGATCGGCGCGGACCCGGGCGACCAAGAAAAGACCTCGTTCGTCACGGCCCGCGAGGGCAGTGACCGCTTCGTGCTTGATTACCCATTTGGGGCTCGAGCGCGAGGCTACATCGAGTTGTGAATAGGATGTTCGACGGAGATAGGAACAGCCATGGAGGTGTACATAGATACGGCATGCGGTAAAATCCCACTGGCATAAGCTCCGCCTTAGCACATATGTCAAAGTTCAAATCTGAGGTACAACATGGCCCGAATCGGCCCAGTGCGCGCCCGGAGTATCAGCCGGAAAATTCCTAGGTTTCGCAGTATTGATATTAAATTTAAGAGGCAAGTCGGATAAAATAAGGTTATTACTTTCGACATGCCATCGCCCCTCGAGGCATAAAAAAAGGAAGTCCAGTACGTCGTAAGGAAGGAGTTCTTTGCTTGATGAGTGCCTAAAACGCACTCATCTTACGCTCAGCGTGGGATTGTGTTTTCACATTTATTTTGCAATAATTTTATAGTTTTGTGGCTAGATCCACGATTTTAAATGCGGTGTGAATTCTGAGTTCATTGGAGCGCAAAGGCAGCTTTTTGGGAGGCGATTTGGAACAATGAGGCCAGGGCGAGGAAGTGGCCCCAGCCACGTCCCGCGGCTCGACTCACGAAAAATCACACTCGTCATTTTAAAGTCACGAAGGCTCGAAATTAGAGATTATGTCGGGAGGCGTACGAGGAAAGGCACGATTCGGACCCGGATCGGCGGAGACTTGGAGTGCTTTCGGGATTGGACCGTTTCTCCTTAGTTAGATATTATTTTGGATAATATGATGATGTTTTTTAATGCTAGACAATTTGATCTTTTCGCATTGATGTTCCTAGATCTCTTTCTAGGGTTACATCAAACCACATACATACAATGGATTAAAGCTGATCTTTCATATTGATAGTTATTATTAATTTATCACATCTACTATGCACATTTCAATTATGTATTCAATGTCGCGATGTGCATAATCATACTTGAATCAAGAGATTCGAGAGATAGGGGTATTCAGGGATCAAGGTACAAGTAGCCTTTAAGCCCAGATTAGGTTAATAGAGATATTCGAACTGAAGGTAGCATTTAGAGGGAGTAGAACATTTAAGCATTTCGAATCACAGAGGTCGAGATAAGAGATATACTCGATTCTATTCACGAGATAGTGGATATACCTCGAGAGAGGATATCATAGAGCAGAGATCACTCGCCATTGGCATATTACAAATATGTTGAATAACGTATCTTTAGAAAGTAGTAATCCATTGAAAAGAGCGTGATAGGGGAGATTTAACCACAAGGCGCGGCCACGTTAATTCACTTTAGAATCGATGACAGATTCGTTCATACACTTAGTTTTACCCTAGAATCATTTATTCGGATATTATGAAGCAAAACCTCTGTAGTGAATTCACCTTTCACAGCCGGATGCGATATCCATTACTTTAAATTGTTGTATATTACTTGAAATTTCACCGGCGTGCACTTGCGCACATAGGCATTCATTTTACCGCGCGTTTTGACTGTATCTTGCTTTAAACCGGTCGTATCCAGGCGGAGTGATAAGTGTCGGTACTCTTCCCAAGAGTTTTAAGAGGTCTTTCAATGGGATACGGTCTGAGAGGAAACATTCTCAGCATTGAACATGTTGGGCTCCCCTCCCAGGTCACGAGTGGCCAGTTGAGAGGGCTCATCACTACATACTTAGGCGCATTTGGGACTTCTCGACCAGCGTTGTCCATAGGCGTCGAGGACAAAGATTGTCACGACACCTAATAGTTTATTGTGCGGCCGGCTTTGGGAGGGAGGCGGAGGAGAATATCACGAGGATGGAAAAACTAATCTTGGCATTAATGCCGCCGGCTCGGAAGCTCCGCCCACTTTTCGAGGCTCATACCCACCCAGGAGTTTCCCAGCGGAGAATATCCGATGAAGCAAGTGGCCCATAAGCCGAGACCTCGGGAAGAGGTATTAAGAGTGAGCCATAATAGAACTAGCGAGTTCGAGCATCGGATATAAACCACGAAACTCTGATAAAGGGCAAGGTCTTAGGGACCGTCATGGATTCATCTGGCTGGACTCTTACAGGGGGCTGGCCAGTGACCTCCCATACGAGAGCTTTAAGTAGATGGAGCCACAGCCTTGCAAGGAGCGACCCGGTCTGATCCCGAGCCTCCGGGAGGGTATGTAGATGTGTCACGCTCGGGTTCAGGTCCCGAGCCTCCGACAGCCGGTAGAGATATGAGGCAAATCATGCTTTGGGAACTCAACTACGCCCCATTCTAGCACAGAGTGACCAGCTGGGAGTCTCAGTGACTCATGGTAGTAAGACAAATAGAAGATACTCTGAGGCGAGAGTGAAAGAATGATAATGCTTTGCCTCGAGAAAATTTATATGGGATTTAATGAAAAGTTCGTCTTGGTCAGTCGGGACATATCCCGGATCGGAGAACTCCAGGCCCGTACCTTGGCAAGCTAATGGCGACTACGGGAACACCTCGAGTGATTGAGTGCCCCAAAATTACAATTTTGAACTACAATATTGAATGGGTTTGAATTTTTTTTTGTTACCTTGAATCATGTCATTATCTGAGTGAAGTGTTCTAGTCTTCTTGAGTAACACTTATGCCATTTAGGGAGTATTTTGGTTATTTTTGTAGGCTTTTGCACACTTTTGGAGTTCAATTTCAATACAAAGGATGAATCATGAGTTGGAATTCAGAGTGATCCTCGACCATCTGACACGACCCGAGAATCAATGAGAAGCGAGCGAGAAGTAAGAAGGTCGATACGATTGAAGGCGAGGATGGCTTGTGAAGGATCAACAATCAATTTCTTTAAGCTTGAATTTTGCGCTAAGATATAAAATTTATGACATAGCCCAAAATTTATAACTTCTTGAATGCCAAATTTAGCTAAAACCATCAATTTAGCTAGCCTTGTTCCTTAAAGCGAAAATAATTGATTTCGCTTCTCTCTTAAAATTTAGCTAGCAATGAATTCAGCTATGTGAGTGCCCTATATAAGCGAAATTTCTTGTTTAGAGCTGGACACACATTGATTTCGCTAATTGTGGGGAATTCTTGAATCTAAGCGAAAATTGATGCTGTCATGCTTTGTAATTAATGCCCGAACCACAGCAACCTCAAACTTGGTGGCATATTACTTAGTATCCTATAACTTGCCAATTTTACCAGGTTTTTGTTATTTTCATTACCTTGAGGTGGCCTATATAAGCCCTTCTTGTTTTGTAGAAGTAACAATTTTACTTAACAATTTAGGAGAGAGAGATATTTTTGTAAGTTTTTCATTTTTTTGTAAATAAAGTATTGTATTTTAGCTAGGGTTTTATTTTCTCTCTTCTCTCTCTCATCTTTCTCTTACTTTCTCGGCTACCAAGGAAACACCCCTCTTGAGGATGACAACTCGAGATGGCTTGTGAAAACCTCCCTTTCTTTGAGGGAAGGAGAGCTGAGCTTGGTGAGGTGGGAGCATATGCATGTTATCCCTCTTGTATTAAGAAGCCACCCAGGTGAAAAGTGTATTTATGCCATATCTTTACTCCAAAATATGGATTTAAGTAACATTGAATGTCATTTGATCGGCCAATACTACTCCATGCTTTAGGATTCGAGTGCATACCCTAGTATTAGATCTTGAACACGCACAGTTCTTTCAGATGGTCCTTTCACGAATATTTAGATGATGTTTTAGATGTTGGGGTTTCAAGGGAAGTGAGAGGTTAAAATGGCATTCTTGTGGGCGTACATGTTCAGTCTTGACCATCTCTCATGCTAAGATAATTACGGTGAGAGATGCGCTGTTGTTCTTTCTAGATGGTCTTTACGAGCCTCCTAGATGACCAATTTTAATGTTAGGGTTTTTTAAAGGCACGGCTAGCTAGCGTCTTTTACTGTATTGTCAAATAGGATTACTTGTTGGGTGAGTTGCTCAGTTAAGCCATGGATAGGTGGCGCGTGGATATGGTTGCATCATAACCTTGCTTTGAGATAAAACAGGAACACTTGTGCCCTAACACCAGTTAGTGACCTAAATCTTCAAAAGATTAACTTTCACCTTTTACTTTTAGGTTTTTACAATTCTGGAGTTTCTAATGAAATTCATTTGTTTTTTGAAAGCAACGATTCAAAGTCAATGAGAAGCCTTGCAGCCATGCAGATGCAAACCATTTTTAGGATGAGAAACTCATCCACACGGTGTTCGACCTAGACCACTATCTTTGCAGGTAGCTTGACTAAGCTGATGGTAAATTCCAATTATCATATAAATTACATTGATTTTGGCTGTTTTTCTTTTGCTGGCACTGAGAATCAAATGGCGCCGTTGCCGGGGATGAGTGCCGAAACTACAAATGGTAAGTTGAAGAGTAGTGATCCATACAAGTGAAGAATGTTTCTTACACTACCTCTTTTGCAACTTCGATTCACGAGCCTTGATTTTAGCAATTACGCGATAGCTGTATTTATTTTGATTGATTGGTTTAAGTTTTTCATTCGATCGATTTATTATTTGTTAAGATTAATTTTAATCTTTTTGCAATTGTTTTGTCGCTCTTGTTGTCTCTAAATTATATAACGGGTGTTTGCTCTGACGATGGGATAGAGACACATCGGAGTAGATTGCATGGGATAGTGCTGACTTGACCAGCTAGGTGAGGTTAGTGTACAGTATTCCATGGATCCCATACACGGAACTCATGAGCTAACCCGGGGAACCCCCATGAATCAAGTAGCATAGAACCATGAGGGATCCCCACATCCACCCTCTAGAGTTAGTGCCCGCAGTCACGCGTGTACCTCCTGCTTTGAGATGTAGGGTGAGGGCCTTATTTTAGTACCTCTACTCCGTATCTTGGTGGCTGAAGTGAAAGTCGCATACACTCATGTGGAGTTTGAGGAGGTTTGCACTACAGCTAAGGAAGGTACTGATGGACATGGATTCTTGAAGCTAAGGCATTTCCATTGACTCACAAGAGCAAAGACTGGGACGGCAGAGCTCGGCTCATTTGGGGCCTAGAACCATTAGAAATTAGAATTTTGTTTGAGGGAAGGCGAGGAATTCTGAAGAAGTTAGCCCGGTGCTCATAGGACCAATAATTTGAAAAAGACAAATTTACACCTTTGCATTTCGGGATGGTAAGGGTTTACGATGTTGGGAGAGATTTAGCAGAGCCATCAGGTGCTATCCACATCTGGGTTTGATACTTGGATGTTGGTGAACCATTTCTATGATGGTATGTCTCCTGCCATGAAACAATTGCTGGAAACCATGTGTGGGGGTAACTTTTTGAGTAAGCATCCGATAGGCTGGATTTTATGAACTATGTGGCTGAAACCTCAAAACTTGGGGATGAACCTAGTCTAGGGGAAGTAGAAAGATTCCAAGGCATTGAGACATGAGGGAGGCAATGCCATTTCAAAGACGTGAGATGAAGCGAAATTGACCGGTTCAACTCAAAGATTACGGATGATGCGAAGCTGAGAAGTCAGCATGGGATACGAGTAAATGAGCTATCTTCATCCAGAACACCTTGCCAATTTTCATCAATAATTACCACTACGAGGAACGCGCAGAAGCGTACTTGTCGCAATAGAAGTCAAAATAAACCACCCGTAGATATCGTATAGGTGACACTATCAACTCTAATTGAGAAAGTGTCCAAATTTATCGCCAAATCAAACCCCTTGTATACACCCCTTCAAGAGCACATCGGTTTGATTCCAGCTGTCCCTGACAACACTTGTTTGCCTCGCTATCTTCTCTCTCTGGCCCCAGACGACGATCACAAGATTTAAGTAAGGTAGTAAATATTTTGTAGAAACGAGGGGAAGGTCTTCGAATGCCAAACTGAGTCGAGAAAATTGACGATAGAAAGTTCCTCAACGGGGGTGGACAATATGTTTAGATTTCAGCCATGCAATCGGCGATTCGGAGTTAGGAAAGGAGGCTCCTTTCGAGCCGCGACAATATCAGAAGTGAGTAGATAAACAGGGGCGACAAAGGACTTAGAGTAAAGCGATGGGGAGATTAAAGAAATGGGTTTTGTGACTTCTACAGTGGAAAGGAATTAAAGCCCAAAAGCGAGTATCAAAACGATCCAAGTGAGCTCCATTGATGGTGAGCCGCCCGGAAAAACCGGTCGAGTGGGCTTGAGAGAAGTGAGATTAGAATATCCCCTCAGTTTCCCGCGAGGTTCTCAGAAGAAAGGGCGCGATTACATTAACTAAACGAAATGGCCCAGATATTCACCACGGCAGTGAGAGTCAATAAACTCACTCTCCTCGATGCCCAGTTAAACGGAGGTTCCTACTTCGCAAAATTCTTAAAGGATTTGTGCATGGTAAAAGAGATCTTAATGTAAATAAAGGCCTTTTCCTTTGAGCAAGTTAAGTGCCATTATAGAGAGCAAGACTCAGTCAAAATTATAAGGATCCGAGGATGTCCCTACGATGCAAGGTGAATGTGGAGGCATCAGTGATGGAGAAAGCAACATTAGACACAGGGGCTGGTATGAATCACATTTGCCGTATTCTATGTCTGAAGCAATTGGGTTTTGGAGTGAGCGAAACCCGCTTCCATCTCACACTCGCTCGTAGTAAAGTCTGATAAAATACCAAAAGGAACCATTGAGGGCGTTCTTATACAAGTGGGCAGTTTTACTATCAGTGAATTTTGTTGTGCCAATGCAGAACCGATTGCAATAGGACTAATCGGGTACCCATCATAATGGGAGCTGTTTTGGCTACTTAAATGCTGTCTCGATTGCAGGAATGGAGTCATACAACTCATTTGGAAATATGACCTTGGAACTCAATATTTTTCATTTGGGTAAAAGGCATATGCACTCGGAGGGAGGATGACTTTGAAGGGAGTTTGTATTTTAGATACATTGGAAGGAAACAGGCCCAACCAAATGAAGTGCAAGAGATATTAACAGGAGTTATCAAGATTGCCTTATAGAGCAACAGATTTCGAGAGAATAAGGGCTTGATACGAAGTCTTAGAGGAAGAGAGAATAGAAATTTTTATTGGTGGTAATGAACCAGAACCTCAGCATTGGAACTCAAACCCTCCTTTGATTTAAAGTATGCTGCATTTTGGGAAGCCCAGTATTAGGCGGTGCGATTGATTTCTTGGCTGGCAACCAGCACTTGCAAGGCCTTAATCTCACACCTTCTCAAAAGAATAGCGAAGCATTGGGATGGAAATTTCTGATTTAAGGCATAAATCGAGTCCATTTGCACTCATCACATCTATTTAGAAGAGGAGTCTAAAGGTACGATAAATGCAGCCGTGAGTTGAATCCCATCTACAGTAGTTCGTGTGGAGTCTTAAGAGTACTCCCATTGGTATCCATTTATCCATTTAATTAGCATGGGTTATTGACTCAGGTGGTGCCTAAGAGAATGAGAGTAACGGCCCATGAAAAGCGAGAAGGGTGAAGAATTATGCACCCGACTTACGACCAGGTTAAGGTATATATAGATTTATAGAAGGCTCATGATAGGGTGACACGAGAAAGACCACTTTCCATTGCCGTTCATCGATCGATCACGGAAAGAGTTTCCGGACACCTTATTGCTTTTTGGATGGAGTATTCGAGGTACTTCGGATAGAAATTTGCGAAGATCAGGGAAAAGACTACTTTTACTTGTATCCATTTAGCACGTATGCTTATAGGAGGATGCCTTTTGGGCTTTATGCATGACCACTTTTGTTGATGTATGCTCGATTATGTTGATGACATGGTAGGCGTACTAATGGAAGGTATACATGGATGATATCACGGTATAACGGCGATTTTGAAGAATGTAACCAATTTGGAAGCCATTTTCTGGGAGGTCACGTAGAAGAGTTGGTGTAGCTAGGAGAAATGCCATTTATGGTAAACCAGAATTGTATTGGGGCGTGTTTCTAGCGGGAATTGGGATTGATAAAGCAAAGATGGCGTTATTTCCAAATTGCGCCCCGACAAATGTGAAAACAATTAGACAATTTCCTTAGTCATGCGGGGCTTCTCACCAAGCGGTTTGCATTGCAGATTTTCCAAAGGTGCCAGACATGTGCAAGCTTCTTGAGGATGCCAAATTTGTTTGGAGAAAGATTATATAAGAGTTTTGAAGAACTGAAATTTCATTTGACTAATGCTGATAGTTCGAGCACCTAATTGGCGATTTACCATTTGAGGTGATGTGTGATCTGAGTGATCTTGCTATAGGAATGAGTCTTCGACGAAGAGAGAAAATCGGGGAAGCCTCATGTGGTGTATTGTGCAAGCAAAGACCCTGAATGAACGGAGGAGTTATACCAGCTACAGGGAGGAAAGAGTTGCTTTGCGGTGGTGTATACCTTGTAGGTAAATTTCGAGCATACTTAGTTGGGGCACAGTAGTCATTTGAGATCATTACCTTTGCAAAATATCTCTTAACCAAACAAAAATGCAAAAACAAAGACTCATCGGGGTCAGGTTACGCTGCATGGGGGTTCAACTTGCAGAATTAGAGATAAAGGGGTGGAAGCGTGGTAGCGGATCATGTCAGGTTAACTATAGCCCACGACACTCCACGATTCACCTAATGATGAATTTCTGAAGTCCCTGTACATTTGGAGAAGGCTCTGGGTAGCCTCCACATTGCCAATTTTCTCACTACAGGGAGATCCGGCTAGTGGAAAGGGCCCGAGGATAGGAAATATTTCTTTGCTGAGAATCCCGTTTCCTATTGTGGGAAGGCCTTTTTCCCTATTCAAATACTATACGGGATCAGATCATGGAAATGTGTACCTGAGGTGACCAATAAAGATTTTAAACCATTGCCGCAGGAGTGCTTGTGGTGGTCATTTTGGCTTTGACAGCAATGAAGGTGCTGGTCGGGTTTCCTCTTGGCCTTCCTTATTCAAGAGGCTTCACACCCAGATGTACGTGTAATACTTGACGAGATCAGAAGGCTTGGGAAGGTATCTCGTAGATCATATGATGCGCTTTGAACCCGTTTTAGTTGTTAGTTGTTCGATGTGGCTGGGGCATCGATGTGGGACCTTTTCCCTCGTCGCATGGTCATCAAAAACGCATTTTGGTGGGAGTAGACTATGTCTCACGAATGGGTTGAAGCTTGATTCCTGCAAAGAGCCTGATAGCCGAGTGGGAGTGAGTAATTAGAGATTCTTGAGAAGCCAATATGTCTTTCAGGAGGGGTTAAGAAACCATTGTAGTGATGGAGGTTCTCATTTACGTGACAAACCATTTGAAACCTCACTTTGGCTAAATATGAGTGTGAAACACAAAGTGACACCCCTTGCCATCCTCGAACAAGTGGTGGTAGAACTTGCCACTTGAGGAGATCCAGACCATTCTAATGAAGGTGAGAAGCTGAGAAACTCGTGGGAAAGGTGTCTATCAGGCTACTTGATTCATTGTGGGCCCTACAGGGCCATTTCAAGACAATGCTAGGGAATGTCCCATGATTAATTTATAGTAAAGGCATACTGTCACCTTCAGTGGAATCGAGTACAAGCATGGTGAAGCGATTAAAGTTGAACATGGACCTAGAAGTAAAAATTTAGATGAAGTTCATGATCTCGATGAATTGGAAGAAATACGGAATGATGCCTATTTGCAATTCAAAGAGATTGCAAAGGGAAAAATCGAAGATGGCATGATCAAATGATAACCGGGAAGAATTTTAAAGAGGGACAGTTCTTTTATCGACTCAAACTCCATATTTCGAGGCCAGCTCAAGTCACGATGGGCGGGTCCATTCAGCGGTCCAACGAGGCATACCCCAGCCGGGTTGGTAGATTTAATCAATCCGGATGATAACGGTGTTTTAAAGTCAGTAGACGGAGGTGAAACCTTATGGTGCATCGGGCCCGGCGGTGAAGAAATTCTCTGGCACCCAAGGGTCCTCCATGGGCCCACTACAATCCCTCTTCATACTTAGGGGCGATTTAAAGTAATTTTCCTTGAATCCACATGTCTGGATGTTTCAAATTTTGTTTTCCTTTATAGTTAAGATTCTTTGGTGCCCCCGAACCTACAAAGGTAATTATACATATCATGTTTGTGCCTTTACCATTTTATGTAAATGTTTTCTTTTCAATTGAAACGATTGGTGCACACAATTGGACAATTGAATTACTTCATGTTGGAAAATTAGATCACTATTTGTCACCCCTCTGTGACCCCACAGGAACAGATTCAATACTTGGAAACAATTTTTGGTCATATAGTTTCGACATGCTCGACTTGAAATTTCCCCCTTTTATGCTAATTCACACCTTTATCAGGTTATTTCAATGAGGTACGTGAATTTGTTAAACCTCCTTTTAAACTTTGCATGTAGGCCTTAAGCATGTTGGCAACCTAGGATAGGTTTGTAATGTTACCCATACTTGAGACCAATGTTGTCTTCAAAAAAGAAAAAAAAAGAAAAGCAAAGAAAGAAAAGAAAAAGAAAGAAGAAAAGAAAAAAGAAAAATAAAAGTCATGGCTTTGTCTTAGAGCAGAGGCACGGTCGGGTTTATAGCCTAAAAACCTTTGAAGCCTTGATGCCTAAGCCTTGGTGGTTGAAGTCATCGATTTGAGTGTTCGTTACATGGGTGGATAGAGTGAAGTTTAATGACATTATAGGTGCTTAATTTTTTGAGAGAGTCGGTAGTCAGGTGAAGCCTTTGTGAGTTAGTGGTCAGTGAGAGTCCTTTTTTGATGCGATGCCACTAGAAACTGTAATTGGTTGGGATAAATGGTGGGACCCCCGTTACACGAGACTTTGGTGATCGGATTTAAGCATTGCACCTACGATGTAGATGAATAAAGAAGAGGTGCAAGCCAACCACATCTGGGTTGTTCGGCTGACTTAAGGCCGTGTCGGAGCTAGGTTGGGGAGAGAGCAAAATTTGCAATTTGTGGCTTGTGCAGTTCACAAAGAACCATTGGGCTTGAATTGGTGGCTGCGAATCATGGAACCAATTTTGACCTAAAATTGTTCTCTTATGATTTTGATTCTTTCATATCGGTTTACAACTTTGATTTCAATTTCTCACTTTAAGGTATTGTTTATATGTACATATACCTTTTTGAATCCCATAACCTTTTAATCACCGTACATCTTCTTTTTGTTTTTGCATTGCTGGGACCTTAACGTTTGGTTAGAGGTATGATTAGGTACCCAAAGTGCAATTTTGAACCCTATATTAGATAGGTTTTGAGTGCTTTTTGTGTAATCATATCATTATACCAATTGAAGTATTTACAATGTATGTGCTGTTTTATCTCAATTTAGAGGAGTATTTTGTAGTTTGTTTGTAGGCTTTTACACACTTTTGGAGTTAATTCAATACAAAGGATGAATGTAAAGTTTGGGTTCAGGGCTGGCCGTCAACGACCCAAGAATCAAGCTGAAAACAAAGAAATGAAGTGAAGAAAGTGATCTTACGATTGAAAGCTTGAGGATGAAAACGGTGAAGAAGGATAAACTAATGCGAAATTTTTAAGCTAAGCTTACGAAAATTTTAAGCTAAGATTGCGAAAATTTAACCTTATAATTGCGCAACCTAATGAAAATGCCAAATTTAAGCTAGACCTCAAATTTCGCTAATAGCATTTCCTTAGCGAAATGAGTGATTAAAGCTTCTCACAAGGAATTTGCGCTAAGCTTATAAAAATTTCGCTATTTGGCGAAATTGCCCACACCTATGAATTTCTTATTTTAAGCTAGACTGTCGATTTCGCTAATTAAAGCGAGGAGATTCTTGACCCTAAGCATGAGAGGTGATGCCTCGTCATGCTTTGTAGTGTGCGGGCCGCCTCGAGCTTGGTGTGTGCGAGGTGTCCACTATGCTTAGCCAATTTCATGAGTTTTTTGGTATTTTCATGTGCCTTGGGAGTGGCCTATATAGATATTTCATTTTTGTAACCCTAAGTAACAATTTTAGCAACAATTGGGGAGAGAAGATATTTTATAGGATTTTCATTTTGCTTAAATAAAGAAGTATTGTATTTTAAATTTAGGGTTTTATTTTCTCTCTTCTCTCTCCTCTTTCCTCTTTACTTTCTCGGCTGCAAACACATTGCCGCTGCAGGGGATGACAGCTCGAGAGATGCTTGAAAGCCTAAACCTCCCTTTCTTTGAAGAGGAAGGAAGCTGGCTTGAGTGGTGGGGCACTATGCATGTTGTCCTCTTGTATTTAAAGCCACGGGTAGTGTATTTAGTGCATATCTTCTCAAAATATGGTTAAAGTAACATTGGTTATCATTTGATCAGCGATACTCTCCATGCTTTAGGATTCAGTGCATACCCTGAGTGTTAGATGCCTTTGTGATTTGCTAGATAGTCTTCACGAGCCTACAGAATGATGTTTTAAATGTTAGGAGTTTCAAAGTGAGGTTAAATAACATTTCATTATTATTTTGGCTGATACTCTCTCCATGCTTTAGGATCTGATGCACAGGTGAGAGATGCTTTATTTGTTAACAGATGGTCTTCAGGCCTACAAAATGATAATTTTTACATATTAGGGTTTTAAAGGGGCCATAGCTGGTACTATATTGACTTCCAAATGAGGTTGCTTCATGGGTAAAGGGGTTGCTAGTTAAATGTAGATCCAGTTTAGCTACCATGGACTATAGGTTGCATGTCATACTTGAGGATAAAACAGGGACACTTGTTTTCTAACACTTAAGGATTATTGACCTAAATCTTCAAGAGTTAGCTTTTCCTTTTCCTTTACTTTCAGTTTTTACAATTCTGGAGTTTCCTAAACCATTCCCACATTTTGAAACACAGTTCCGAAAGGAAGTCAAATAGAAGCCTTACAGCACCCATTGCACCAGTGCGAGCCATTTTTAGGATGAAAACCCATCCCGTGTTCAGCCACTGAACCGCACCATCTTTGCATTAGCCAGCTCTGGCGATGTAAGGTACAAGTGTATATAAATTTTGTTGATTTTTTGGCTCCGGCTACGGCATTTGGGCATTGTAGGGGTCCAGCACTGCTCCAGACCTTCCCAGGGCTGCCCTCACCCCAGATCTGTGTGGTGCCCCAATGGTCCAGGTGAGTTGGATGGGACCCCAGTTTGGGATCCACCTTGTTGGGACGTCTCACTTGTGACCGACGTCAAGTGGGACTTGAGGAACAGAAGGCTTGGAGTTCTGTGCCTGTGGGAGTACCACAGCGGGGTTTTAACTTTACCCAGTCTTGAGGGCACTTATGGAAGACTGGCAGTTCGTGCCAGGGTAGTGCCATGAGAGGAGTTATGCCCAGGGGGTCTCTGTGGGGCTGGGGCCCAGCGGGAGGTGTCAGCTGGGCGGGGATCTGGCCTGGCCTGGGTGAGCCCGGGCTGAGTGGGAGATCCCCCCGAGATCAGGGCGTACGGATCTCTGCCTCCCACTTCACAGACCCTTGACCTCGCCCACCGGGCGGCTAATGCAAATTCATCATCACAAGATTATTTCACCAAGTGGGTTGGGGCCAAACCTTTGGCCACAATCATAGAACAAAAGATACGCAAGTTTGTGTGCATGAGCCATAATATGTGTTTGGTATCCTAAGAGCCCCCGGTATCGGCTAATGGTGCCACGACACGCTGCTCGTAGATTTTTGTGCCGAGCTCTAATTAAGAATTATTACTGTCCTCAAAGACATCCGCGCCTAATGGTCGCAGTCACCATTGGGGAATCTTAAGGCCGCATTAAATAATCAAATCGAAGATCTTAGCGCAAGCAGAACACTCTCCCCCGAGGTGTTATGGGCATACAGAACTATGTGCAAGTCAGCAACTCAGAAAACCCCATTCGCACTAGCCTTCGTACTAAAGCAAGAGCCCCCTGGTCGAGGCCTGCAAAGTCCCTGGCGATCGAGCTGCACAGCTGAACACAATGACGAGGCTCTCGGCCTAAATTCTAACCCTTAAGGAAAAGCGTGAGCAGGTCCTAAGACGCACGGAAGATTACCAAAGGAAGACTCCGCGAGTATTATAAATCCAAAAGGTCAAACCTAGGAGCTACAGCTGTCGTGACCCGCCCGAAAAAGCCCTACCAAGAAGGAAGAATCCAAATGCATGGAAAACTAGTTCCAACCTGAAGGCCCTTACATCATATCTCGCACATCGTGACCGCAATTACGAGCCCGTATATGTGGAGGGAAAAATTCTACATCATGCTCGAATGCACCTTAAGCGCTTTTATCAATGTAATTTCGCTTGTAATCTAACGGCATTATCAATTTCGGATGACGATTTCTGGCTTCATCGGGTTATTTTATTAGACGCCTCAAACAACTCGTACATAATGACTTAAAATTCATATACAAATGTAATGAAAAGGTTCATGATCAAAAAGGAAAAAGCCCTCTTTATTCCAATCAAAATTACATTCAATTACAATCAATGTGGTCATCCAAAGACACTTCGAAAGTACATAGTACAAGCAGTTCCCTCAAAAAAAAAAACGCCCTTAAGAAGGAAAGAGGAAAGGAAAACGAGATGAAAATAAAGAGAAGAATAGCAGAGAGGAAGAAAAGAGGAGAAGAAGAACATAGAGGTGGAAAATAGGAGAAGAAGAAAAAAGTGATGGAAAGAGTTTGTGCGAAAGGAAAGAAAAAAGGGAGAATGGGATGTGGAAGAAAAGAAGAAAGGAAGGAAGAGAGAATGAAAGAGAAGTTAAGAAAGCTATAAGAAAGGAGATAAGAGAAAGAAGAACAAATGGAGAAAGCGACACAAGAAATGTGTACCGCCTTCTCGACGCGAGATTCCCTAGCACGGTTAGAATAACATAACTCCCATAAAGGGAGACTAGTGGAAAACATAACTCCCACAAGGTATGGTCCAACAAAATCGAGCTTAATCTTCAGCGGATCCCCAAATAAGACGATCAAACTCGAACGCTTCATTTCACGCAGATTTGAGTTATTACACACTGAAGCGGCGTAATCTCCAAAGTACGGTTCCATAGCGCACGCAGCCGCCATTTGGCAGAAGGCCAAAACACTCGGAAATTCGCAAGTAATTGTTTCCAATTTCCATGAATCAAGATAAAGACACTCGTGATCTTTCCTAAAAAATCGTAAGTCGAACGATTGCAGCCTTTAACGTTCGGGCCTGACGAGTTCGACTACTCGTCAAAGAGTGCTTAAGAGTCATCTGCCAGTTCAACCCCACAAGGCCTCAATGCCCTAACCCAAAGAAATTTCCGGCTTGACGAGTTCGACTACTCTGCACAGGTCATGCAACCTAAGAGTCACCAGATCGCCACCCCATTAAGGCGTAAGCATCGAGCCCAAGAAATTGGCCACGAGTTCGACCACTCTACTCGTGCCATGCAATGAAAGAGTCAGCTTCAGCCAGCTACCACAAGGCCTCAACGCCCTGAGCCCAACAAATTCACCACGTAGTTCGACCACTCCGCACAAGCCACGCAGCCTTAAGAGTCAGCCCCGCCTCGTGCTTTTCACCACAAGGCCTCACGCCGGAGCCCAAAGAGCCTCGCTTGACGAGTTCGACTACTTTGTCGTGCCATGCAACCGCAAGAGTCACCACTTCAAGCTGCAGCCTACAAGGTCTTAGCGCCTAGGAGCCCAAAGAAATTCATTGACGAGCCTGACTACTCCGTCAGCCACAAATTAAGAGTCGATCACCAGTTATTCCGTACCTAATAAGGCCTCAAATACCGAGCCCAAAGAACACCTGACGAGCTCGACCATTTCCACTCGTGCCATGCACCTCAAGAGTCGACAACAGTTATTCAAATTTACGGCGCCTCAATGGTCGAGTCCTAAGAAATTAATTTCAGAGACTAATCATCTAACTCAAACCATACAGCCCTGTGATCGCTAACTCGTGACGCCAAATCAAAGCATACATCCAAGAAATTAGTTCGGGCCTTACACGAATAACGCGGGAATACATAAGTGGAGACAAAGTGGTAAAAAGAACATTTATTAAGGAAAAGGCTGTTATACGCCCCAGTCCTGTGCTCCAAAGAAGAAATGAACAAAATAAAATCGACGGTCGTGCAAGCGAAGAGTCATACGTGAAATCAGCACGTGCTGAGGAGCAGAGGGTGAAGAAGGGAGGTCTCCACGGTGTCCTAAGCCCGCACAGTTAGCGGTAGGGACTCCTCACCTCCTCGTCACTGTGATGTCAAGATCAGTCCAAGTCTAGGTAGGCACAAAGCAGCCTTCCCTCCGAAGGCGTTTCAATCTGTAAGCCCCATCAGTACAGCCTCATCCTCAATCTTCCTATAACTTCATCCCGCTGAAAGCAACCAGAAAGCTTACTTTGTCGATGAAGACTCTACGCAGCCCCACAAGACTCCTCACGCGCTCCGCCGAGTTTGCAAATTTCAGAGGCCTCACTACGAGCCCCGTCCAAAGAGAGCGCCCGCCTTATCGCACAGCTTCATCTGACCGCACGTGAGCCTCCTGCACTCCCGCAGCCGCCCGGGATGTGGGCAGAAGTTCATCCCTACCCATTTTAAGCCTACACCGGGGCCGACCGCAGCCTGGCCCTCGTCTCTAGCAAGTCATTCAGGCGTACCTACGCCTCATCCCGAACCTCCCAAAGCTCGCCGACAAATTCTCGTTGTCGGGCGCCTCATCTTCTAACTCATCCCGACCACGTGCCGACGTGGTATGCTTCAAATCATATTTAAGCTTCACTACCTCCCTGGCCACGTTGCACCCGACCAAGTAGCCTCGGGCCGACGTAGCGGAAGCCACCCCGCCTTGTAAACCCTGATATTGCAAGACCTCTCGCTTAGATCGGGCTTTTCTCTCGCCAAACTCTTCAAATGAGTAGCCACCTACCACATCCAACTCAAGATCAACATCTAACATAGGATCAACACCTAACTCAGGTCGAAATCAGACAAGACATGGGAACTTATAGAGGCAACTCCCTGAGGGATGTGAGTTAAAGCTTTCTCAACAGCAACAGCACGACCTTCGAGATCATAATCTTTAAGGATGGACGATCGCTCACGTAGTCGCTGAGGAGCAAGGTCGCTTATCCTCGCTAATTTCGAATCCTTCCTCTTCAACTCTTGACCTCGAGGAGGTGGGACCTCGAGGAAGGTGGCTTAAACACTAGCGCGGGAGGATTCAAACTATGATGGGCATGGCCAGCCGGTAGTGCTGACGACCCGAGAAGAACCTTTTACCGCTGCGGACCGGGATGGGATTTGCGAGCTTCGGCTTTAAGGTCCACAGCCGAAGGCAACAACATCTGCCCCGATGCTCGAACATGGGTAGAAGGGGAGAGATGAGAGCTGATTCGGAACCTTGCGAGTGGTCGGTCTTTCAATGAGTCAGGGTTTCCATTTTCATTTCCGGGGACGCCCCGGGGGCGGCATCTCCACGGAGCGGCTCTCCTTTGATTGGGCTTGGCGGTAAGGCCCAGATGGAGGAACCTTCATAGTGGAAGGGGTGAAGGCCTCAGCGGCGGTGGTGACCTCGAGCTCGAGGCGGGAATGTCGACGATCGGCTCCGCGTGGGATGCGGCGGGGGACCTCCGACCAGCGCACAACGCTATGACGTCATCGCGGGGTGGATACGGTGGGGCACTGGGAGGCACATGACCTCATAAAGACTATGCGAAACAAGCGACACTCACGTGGATTCTGGGGAGTGGTGGCTTGGCCAGGCATGAGGTGTCGTCCTTGTCGAGCGGGTCATACTCCCCAGTGCGGCGACAAAGTAATGTTCAGCACCGAAGCACATGTGAGAGGGGAGGAAGATCGGAAATCACCCGGAGGAGGCGCCGGCCAAATGCGGAAAAATGAAGGAAGCCCTAAGGCGTTTCCTTCGCTTTAAAAAGATAAAGGAGACCTTGAAGAGCTATCTTTGGGAACCACCCAGAATTTGTCCACTAGAAAACCAATAGACGACCAAGCCCAGTCATTGGCGAAAGTTGAGAAGGACGGACATTGAAGTCATTTATGAAAACCTTTTATGAAGGGATGCAGAGCGAATAAATGTGAAGCTACTTGAAGAAACTACCATCTTAGGTACGAAACACATGGGAGGTCGAAACATCGGACCGGACTCCAGGACACCAAAGGAGGGTCGATGCTTGTGAAAGTGGCCCCATGCGGGGGATAACCTTGCTGGGCCACCGTGGGCAACATTAGAGCGGCGGGATTTTAGGTGGTCGACCCAGGCCACTTATACAGTCTGCTCTCCGCCTGCGTCCCGAATGAAGGGGCGCCCTGTGGAGCATCCTCGAGGATTGACCCGGTCGAGCGGTGGGAGGGGCGCTAGCTAGTTACGCCCAGGCAGAGCAACGGTCAGAAGAATTCGCCTCGCGAGAAGAAGCGACTCGGACCCATGGTGATAACAGATAAAGAGAATGAAACTTGGTCGACTTAACCCTAACGCCTCGACGTATCGCCGACAGGACACGAAGAGAAGAGACACAGTGGTCTCACGGGATAACACGAAAAGAAACTATCTCGGGAAAGAGGTACGAGAAAAGGACTACGCCTGAGGTTTAGATGGAAATTAAGGAAGGAGGGGAAATCGAACTTCTCGTTAAAGCGAAAAAAAAAAAGTTTCAAGATCGAGGCACCTGAGCGGAGGATGTCTGCGAGAAAGAAAAGGAAGCTTCAGAAAGAAGTGGGAGAAATGGCATGGCGAAGAGTCATCATTATCGCAAGGCGTATGGCGGCGTCGGTATAACTAACCCGGTAGAAGCGAGCACGTAAAATTGCATCCGTCTGGCGTTACGACCCTTGTCCACGCCCACCGCCATTACCGCGGTGAAGTAACTGATAGGGTTGAATAATGGGCTTCATGAGGCCCACTCGCGAGCCGAGGAAGAGGCACGCCCATTGAACACTTTCGAGGGCCTTTTGGCCTTGACCAGTATGAAGGTCAGTCAGCCCTTGGTACGCTTGTGGGTAATCGAGAAGGCCCACATTCTATGAGAATCAAACTAAATCCCAGATAAGGAAATAGAATAATCTGATAGCAGTTATCTTTGCAAATCGAATAAATCTCACCGACAAGGAAAATAAGATAATTCCGCGATATATGACTCATCTTTGCGGATCGAGTCGGATCCATAATGAGGAAGAAAGATAATTCTAAATAAATTGCTCTTTCAATATTTGTCGAGGAATTCCCGATATCGATAAAGAAAGTAAGAAATATCTCGTCGATGGGAAAGAATCTAATCACCATCAATTGGGAAAACATATACTATAAATACTAGAGTCACCCATTCGGTGAAGGTATGTCTGAAAACGCGTCGCCTCTAAGCGATCAATGCTTTTTTCCACGGAAGCGACTTAAGCGTCAGACCGGCGCGCGAGGCGAAAGCGCCCGACCTTCTTCTTTCTTGTCTTTGCGGAGGAGTGCCACACTTTCGAGCTATGAACCGGCCAATGACGATCTATCTAGGCCGGCGATCGAGCATTAGGACTGGTCAGCCAGTAGCCACGTTGGCTGACAACCCAGCAGCTCAGTGATCCGGTTGAAAAAATGCATCACCAGGTGTTAATGAGGTCCGATTTAGTGGTTAAAGCATGTGGTGGGATATAAGGAAAAACCAGGTTCGACTTTTCGTGAAAACAAAATAGTATAACATTATAATTCTAAGTGAATAGATGTAAAAAATTAGACTGTGTTTGGTTCTCGGAAAATATTAAGAAAATAAAAAATATTTAAAAAAAAAATTTCTTATGTTTGGTTATCTTATAAAAAAATTCAAAAAAATTATATATAAATAAATTACTTAAAAATTAAAAAATTTTAAAGTTTATTTAATTTTATGATCGATTTAAACAAATCATAATTTGAGGTAGTAAATAAAAATATAATATGAAATATAATTATATTTTTGTTTTTATTATTTTTCTTTCTTTTCATTTTTTTTCCTTTGATTTTTTCTTAAAATTTTTAGCAACCAAACATAGCGAGCCCAGAAAGTATGTTTGGTGCAGCGAATAAAGCGAGGATTAATTTACCGCTGTACTCGATTTGGGACTAATCACGGTCAGTTAGGGTAGGACCAAATTGTCTTATCTACGTGTTTAGTACAGTCTAGACAAAATTATGGACTTTTTATCTACGTTTGGTACATCTGCAGGCCCAAGGTGGTGTTTGTTTTTTATTTAATCTTTGAATAGAAATTTTTTTGGCTTAATCTGAATAGTACTTAATAGCGTTGAATATTAAGTTGTTTGTTTTTACTAACATTAGGTAGTGAGTAAAGGGATGTGGACGGATTATTTTGGATTCACGGATTCGGCCTCATTCTTAATGGCACGGGTTTAATTTAATTTAATAGGTTTGAGTTTATTTTACCAGTCCAGATACGGGTTCGAGTCTTGTTACTACGTAAAACCGAAAAAATTAGAAATTTTCAAAAATGGTAAAATGTTAATAAAAATAATAAATTGTCATAGGGTTCGGGAGAAGCTTAGAAATTCTAGATCTTTGGATGAGTAAACAGTACTTGTGGGTCTAAATTTATGCCGCCAATCTAATGGCCAAAAAAGTTTCGTCGAATTATGAAGCAAGCGGAAATTTTAGATTTTACGGATGATAAGTTGTCCGATTATTTCCAGGGGGACGAGATTTTACGAAAATCTCGAGAAAGTTAGGAAATGGTTTCGGGGTAGAAGCAGTGGGAATGAGATAATATGAATCATGTATCGAAATAATAATAATAATACATGCAGATTATATATTTTAAAAATAATTTTTTTATTATTTTATTTTTTATACTTTAATATACATAATAGTATTATTATTATGTTTTTATAAAAATTCATAATATATTTTTAGGATAATATATATTCTAATTTATATATTGTTAAATTTATATTTTATAATATATTATATCATATATAATATATTAAGTTATTTTTATTTCATGTATTTATTATTAGTTATTTGATAATATATTAGTTAATAAATTTTTTGTTTAAATTTTTTAGTTATATTAATTATTTTTTTGTAAAAAACTATAAAATATTTTGTCCCCAGTTTAGTTATTTGGGGGGTTAAAAACTAAGACAAAAATGACTCACGCCCATAATTTTATCACAGGTCATTGTCACCATTATTTGCAACCGCTAATTTTGTCGAAAATTAGTCTGTCCTCTCTGTCCATTTCCACCGGCAGTGGTAGAAATAGGCGGCATTTTAACATAATGGTAGGCGGCATTTTAACGTAATGGTATATAATTTATGAGATTTGAGGGACATATTTTCTTTTCAGTTTGGATTATCAGAACAAAACAACAAAATTTGAAAGAAAAAAAAATTTTGAGGGGTAGAAGGATAAGGAAATTTTTAATTGTTCGCCGAATCGAATGAAGTACATGACCCAAGAAGTTTGTAGCGGGCCGGGTTATCCGGCCCCACATTACAAAACCTAGATCAGGAACAATTGCCAGCTATCAACGCGCTTCAACGTGGACAGAGTAGCAAAAGGGTTCTAAAGAAAACCCGTTTACGATTTTGCTTGAAGCGAAAACAATGAGAAAAACGGGAATAACTAGCTGTTTTAAGGAGAAAAGCTCAACGAGTAGAAAGCCAGCGTCGCAATTTTTGGTGGCATAGGAAAAGAATCGATCAAGTTAAAACCGTAGCAGACTACAAGATCTCAGAGTTTTTCTTTCAAATCTTGAGTTCATCCATTAGGGTTTCGAGTGATTGGGGATTTGTGATTATAGATTGTTTAGGATACGCTTTTGCTGAATCGAATGGCCGCATTTGCGGCTTGCAGGTACGCCAGGAAAATTGGTACAGTTTCAGGAACCGCGACTGGTCTCTGCAAATTCAAAAACTTTAGAGTGGAGAAGAAATTGAATTCCGCGATCCAGTCACCTTCTTTGTCTTCACCTTGTGGATATAAAAGAAGATTTGATTATCGGGAGTTTTCTCAATTCATGAAATCAATGGGAGGGCGATTGTTCTAGTTGACACATTGGCTTTAGTAATTATTTTTATGTTTTCTTTGCAGTTTTACTTTTTAGTAATAGTCTGGTTTGCATTTTGGTTTTCCCTAAACAAAGAAAAAGATTATATTTAAATTGTATTTGGAAATCAGGATTGGTTCATCATTTTTCAGTTTTCTAGCATAATTTTTCAGTTGTTATTATTATTATTATCTTTCTTTTACCAAATGATGCATTGAATTTTACCTTATTTGCAATTCAAGAATTGCTAATGACATTATGTCTTTGTCTCAGGTTAGGAAATTAGAAGCTCAGGGTATACCCTCTAAACATGCTGAGGCTATAACATCTACCATAACCGAAGTCTTGAATGACAGCTTGGAGAATTTGTCTCAATCCTTGGTTTCAAAAGGCGAATTACAGAAAGTAAGTTTTATTGGTTATGTTTTACTTTTACGTGGCTTCCTTAAGTTCATAAATTGTCGACCTTACATGATCGGAGTTGGATCTTGTTCTACATGCTCGTACCTTTGTAACCTTAAGTTCTAAGTTCATGAATTATCATGTTCCATGTTGATTCATGAAATTACATGAATTGTCAAAGTTTCATAGCACTTGCACAAGCTCAACTTTATATTATTAAATCAACATTTCCACCTTGGCTTGCAAGACTAGCTAGGCACATGACTTAGAAGCAAAGAGAAGAGAACCGAGACAACCCTTAAAAGAAAGGATGCATTGTGTGCATAAGGAAGCATACCATGCTTAGAAATATCAACTTTTGATGAGATGAGGCCTTGACCTATTTATAGGCATCTAAGGAACATTTTGGAATGTTGGAGGGTTTTTTACTAATCAAGAATTCTTTAGAATACCCCACACAAGTTTTATGTATTAGTTATATAAATGTATTTACAAGAGATCTGTGAAACTCCCTAGAATGTCCCCTTATGTTCTCCTTGCCTTCCCCTTTAGTAAAGAGATGCATTCCATGAAATGCCCCACATGTTTCCCTCATCTTCTACTGTAATATAGAGATGTGTAGACATCTTTAGGCTCTTTCAAAATCTTCCATACTTCTCCTCTAGTAGATGACTCCAAGAGGCTCCAAAAGGTTCGTGTTCCCTATGTAAGCTCAAGGGACGGTCATTTGAAGCAGGTCATGACATTTAAGCTTTTATAATTACAATGCTAAATTTTCATTTTTTGACATTGTTAATTCACGGTGGTGCTTCCTACAGATTGAAATGACTCAAGAAGCTAATTTGTCCAAATTCAAATCCGAAGTTGAAAGCTCTCAGGTATTGGCTTATTTAGCATGTGATACCTTTTTCATGACTGTGTATCTATTCTGCAAATGGTATTCCGTGACCTTTTTCATCTCTTAAACTTTTTTGTGTATTTCTTATTGGACTAGGATGGTTTATGATGATGATGTGATGACATTGTAAGATAAACATTTAGACGCGTATTACCTCTATGAAACTTGCATCTTTGTCACACTATTTGGAATTACATTGTAGTGAAACTATTATTTGCATACACCAGTTGTATTTGACTTCATTGTAGTCAAACTATTATTGTTATACTGATTAATTGTGTTGATGTTGTTCAATTTTAGTCTGTTGGTGTGGTAGAGATACTGTTTTCTGATGATTAAAGAATGCACCTTTAGGATGTCATTATCTATATCTTGTAAAGCATTGCTCTTTATTGTGTGTCATAATTCATGTATTCAACTGCCACCTATTAGGAGTAGAGCCATACATCACTTTGTTTTCAGTTTGAAAAACTACTGTTGCAAAGATCACAAATTACTCTCTGTAACTTAGAAGACCTCAATTCAAGTTATTTTCTGGTTAGTGATGGTCTTATGTTATTCTTGTCCATTCAACAATAATGAAAAGAGCAAGGTTGTTTAGTGTGAGGCAACCTGCTGACAGCTTTTAGTCAAGCACCAGTGAGCAGAAAGCCGTCAAGGTCAGGTTGCTTTCATGTGCTCATGGCTATTCCCTCAATTTTTGAAAATGCTTATATGTAGCCATGTATCATAGCATAGTTGCTGATACCAGCTTGTTAAAGCAAAGAGCAAGGTTATTGAGTTTTGGGCAACTAACTAGCAATTGGGTTAAATTCTGACGAGCTGAAAGTGGTCAAAGTCAGGGTGGCCGCTTTGTTTTTGTAGTTATCTAGGTTTTTCTTTTTTTTTTAAATCTTTCATTAATTTTAAAAATGCATATGTATATAACTATATGTGATGGCACCGTTGCTGATATCAACTTGTTTCATATGCTGAGTTTTATTGTTAGCAATTGATATGAAAGGTTTGTTCCTTTTCAAACAAAAAAGTTTTCAGCTTTTATCTATCTCAATATATTTTTTAAAATCTTTGGTTCTTATAAATGCTTTCATAATTTAGCATGTTGTTTTCTTGTCTTGTGATTGATCCACTAGCGCTTTCATTTTGGTTACACCCTTTATTGATATGTTGTTTTTCAATGGACGAAACATTTTCACTTCATGCATCCATTCTACTTTGATGGATAAATCCTTTGAACTCTTTTTTTAATGGATGGTGGATAGTTATTTATTAGGTGTCATGACCATCAATCATCAATATTCCTTTATTTGCATTGTTTGTTTTGTAAGACTAGATTTTGTTAATTGTTTTTTCTTTTAAATTATAGTGCAAGTTCTATGTCAGATACCTTGACTTTGTGTGAACAAATAATAATGCAGGGACATCATTTTTCTCTATTGCAACATGAAACTGAGAAACTTCGAAGTGATATAGAAAAGATGCGCAGTGAACTAAGGTTTAGCTTCATAGAGATGCTTTGCAACAATTTCTTCTTATTATTAAGTAAGAATATGTATAAAACAATGGCATGCATTCTAACACAGGTATGAAATTGACAAAGTTACTGCTGGACAACGTTTAGATTTGAATCTTGAAAGGGGGTAAGGAAAACAAACTCAAAAAATTGTTTCTTGAGTATGGTAGGATTATGTTTCAGTTAGATCTCTTTTGTTAATGAATGTATCATTTATTCTATTCATCATTAGGAGGATACGAGATGAATTAGCAAATCAGAATGCAGAAACCACTAGCCTCACTAATAAACTAGATCGGGTAAGTATGGGAGTGTGGCTAAGTGTTTTTATTGCTTGGATATCCATGCAATGTTTGTTATAGTTTTTCATAATATTATTTTTTTGGGTTTTCTTTTTCTTAATCCCAGGAAATCCATGCACTAAGGGCTCAACTAGAAGCTGCAAAGTATGATGTGATAAAATACTGCATAGGTACCCTTGTTTCCATTTCAGCTGTGGGTCTTGCTATGGTTCGCATCTTGATGTAAGGAGTTTAGTAAATCGTATCATTAAAGAAGAAATATAATTGATATTGATTTTTAATGGCATATTCCCATCAACATCGATTTTTTTTTTTTCATTTTTCTATTATTGTAAACTGGAAAAGGAAAGAGCAAATTGCCACCATTTTTTATGTGGCTGAAGGAATATGATCGTGAAACCCTAAAATTTTCTTGTTTCTCTTAATTCTTGTTCTTTTACTTATTTGCCCTGAATTTCACTTGTTTGTGTTGATTATGCTTTTTTCTTTTCTTTTTTTTGCTTTGAAACAAGAATATTGTAATTACACAAGTTGGACCCATTTTTACTTGATTTGCATGTTACCTCATAGAACAGTCTTATTGATTTTGCTTTGAAATAACAGCTTGATAGCTTTGTGGCTAGGACAAATTATGATGAATTATGAAACTAAATTGGATATTACATCTCAATGAAGCTAAATGATTGGCCTATGTTTGTTTTGTTTTTTCAATACCATTTGATACAAAATTTCAAGATTGAGTTTTGATGCAACTAATGTGATTATTTTTATTCCGAAAACAAAAATAGAAAAGTTGAAATTTATTGAATTTGGAATCAAGGGACTTAAGTAGCACCTGCATAAATGGAACCCAACATTATGAATGAAAATTGTAACGAGGATTATGTAACTAAGTTATTATATTAAATCTCAAATTGTTCATTTTGGATATCCACTAAATATCAGTTGGGTGGATTAATAAAAGTGTGAAATGTCTGGGGAAAGGCACTCAGAATGTTTGACATTGACCTGTGTCCTAAACATACAAATGGTTGTTTACAAATATAATGGGTCAGATGCAAATTTCTATCCAGTGTCATTTCTTATGATGCTATCTATGGCTGTAATGGACGAATTCAGAGGTAGCATTCGAGCTTAGTCCCAAAATAATACTTTTCAAAGGAATAAGATTCAAGTCACAAAAATCATATTTGTGTAATTACAATTTTAAATTTTCTAAAATAGTTAAAATAGTAGTTGGTAACTAAGTTAAAAGAAAAGTCACTGACCCTTTATCATCAAGAATATATGAAACAATTTTTTGTTCTGTTGAACCAAGTGAAATTCTTGTTAATATAATTTTTACTTGATGATTAGCAACACAAGCCTCCTGTTCAACATCAACAATAAAGAAAGGGAACCTGTTCAACATCAACAATAAAGAAAGGGGAATTAATTTCTCGCATTTGCTCATCTCCCTAACAATTATTTTCTCGGCCTTCTCCCACAATTCATGAAACAAAATCCAAACAATTTTTTTACCATTTCACTGTACTATTGCCCTAGTACCTACAGATCATCCCCAAGCAGTCTCAACCATATTTTGTATCTGTGCATTGTCCTTAGTCTACTTGATGTCGCTCATTCTTCAGATATTAAACTATACAGCATAAACTTTACATGCTACATCAAAAAATTACAAACACCTCGTAACAACAAAGTCGACAAATATTTCTTTTGGTATAAAATAATGTGATATGAAACTGGTCAGAGTCTTGAACATTTCATATACACGTACTTGCCTACTCTCTTGGAAGGAAAAAAGATCCTTCGATTGATTTGCAAGGAAAGAGGGCAAGACCGAGGTATCCTCTTTTCTTTGGCACAATAGATGAGTGGGTTTTGTTCATTTAATTTTATTTACATCATTTATACTAGTGAAGCTACGTAGTTTTCAATGCTTTTCTTTCCTATCTTGCTTTCAAACATACAATGATCAAAACCAATATTTTGAAATTTTTTATGATTTGAATTCAAAAAAATTTCTAACGAAAAGTTTTAGATTATCTTTGGAATTATTTATACGTAATCTGATAGGAATTGAGATATCATGGATGCCAACTTGTTTACCATGCTTTTCTTATCATCACGAGTGTAGATATGGAATAAATATAAGTAAATTTACTTTGCTTAAACACAAGAAATATTTTGTCAAAAACATCAAATAATCCAAAATTTGTAAATCTAACCCTTTCAATATTTTTTTCTTCAAAAATAACTCATTATAAATAAAAAAACCCTTTGTCCTTTTAAATATTTTAATGTGTCTTATAAAAGAAAATATTATTTTTACAAGAAAACAATAAAGGTATTTTTATTAAATTATGATAAAATTTTGATGGAATGCTCGGACCTATTTGATTCCTATTTATGAAAATTATTCTTATTGTTTTTGTGTTATTTGAAAACTCTTCTTGTTTTTTAAGTTTAGTGTATTTTGTATTTTTTGTGTTTTACAGAATAAAAAAACTGAAAACCAAATATACTTTTCTTATTTTCCTTTCTTTTTTAGAACATAAAACGGTTTTAAAAAATCGCAAACAAACAAACTCTTAGATTTTCAAAATTATTTGAATCAAATCACCTTAAACACGAAAATGCACATGAGCATATTGACAGAGTGTGGTACAAGAGACAACTTGACAAGCACGTAAGCTTCTTATTAAAGACGCATGCAACAACCTTGCGTAAGATGCCTAGGGTAGTCTTAAATAATGTAAGACTGAGGCTTGGTTGGCTCAGGTGTAGATTTGAGTCATAAGATGGAGCACCTAATCAAAGCATGCATTGCAAGGTGGCGCTGTTTTTGACATCGAAGGCAATAGTTTCGACGTTAAAAGCTCATTTGTTTTAAAATTTTAGCGACTTATTCTTTGAAATTTTTAAAAAGTTAAATAGAAAAAATGAAAATATTTGTTTCCCAGTGAGAAAAAGTCATTTTCCACAAAAATAAGAAAAACTCAATCGTTGCGTGAAGAGCTAGCAATATCTGTTATTAGGGATAATGACGGGAGGGTTTGGGACGGGGGTGATCTATCTGACTCATTCGTTTTATTTTTCGGTCTCAAGAAACATCTCATTTAAAAATTAAACGGTCACGGCGGAGATGGGAAAAATTCCCAAGCTCAACCGTTTACATTTGATTTTTTGTTTTTATTTTTAATTTTAATTTTTTTTTATTTGCTTTTTATTTTATTATATATTAAATTAATATTTTTCATAAAAATAAAAATATTGTAATTTTATATATTATTTATTAAAACGTTATAATAACAATTATTATTTATAGTAAATATAATAATAAAATAATAAAAATTATTTTTTAAATATAATCAAGGCGAGAACACATTATTATTATTTTAAATACGTGGTTCGTATTCTAACCCCGTTTAGGTCCGTTTACGCCTCAAAATAATTTATTTCTTTTTAAAATTCACTTTATTATTTTAAATTAACCTTAGTCATTTCTGACTTTCGAGATTTTCGTAAAAATCTAAGTCGCAAATTCTGTGAAACTTATCGCGGAAAATCGAAAAATTTCAGCTTGTCTCGAGTGCGATGAAACTTTGCAGGTCACTAGATTCGCGAGGCAAGATTTGCACACTTGAATGATCCGTTTCTTCCTCAGAGATCTAAGAATTTTTTGACTTGCTGAGCGGCACTATGATTTATTATTTTTATTAATATTTGTCATTTTTTGAAAATTTAATTTTCTTGGGTTTCTGAGAGTAACAATGCACGAACCCGTCTCGAATTTGAGAAGAAAGGAAATAAACTACAGCCAATTAAAACCGATTAAAATTAATTAAATTTGTCTTAATTACAAAACGAGGCGGGACGAAATAATCAGCCCGTTGACGTCACTCTTCATTTATAATGTTAAAAAGCAACGACTTAATATTTAATGCGTAAGTCTTATTGATGTCATTTCAAAAAAAAGTTTTATTCAGTATTAAGTAAAAAAAACAAACACCACCTAAGGTGGCGTTAAATTTGTTGGCTTTTTGCTAAAAGCAATTTGTTTTTAGTATTCAACCAATTTATTTTTTTAACTTTTTTTAACTTATTACTAAATTTTTTTTAATTTTTTGACTGAATAGAAAAAACTAAAATAGCACAGGTTATTGTCTGAGATGATATGGATTAATAAATGCGCACAGGTTGTTTCTCCATAATGCCTGGTACATGTAGGCTTAGGGGTTTTGCTCGATGTATTAGGCTCGAGGCCTTTCCTACGTTGGACTTTGGTCCATGCACTTTTGTTGTGTTGGGCTCTCCATGTGATTTATTTGGGCTTTACTTATCTCATTCCACGTTTTACTTATAAGAATGACAAATGCTTACTAGATACTTGCATTTGGCATGATATACCTGAAGGTCATGAAAGTTGGCGGAGGATCAAATTGTTGCCTTCTAGCTAGACCAGGGCCATAATTAGAGGAATTTTAGGACAAGATTATGGTGGCTTGGGAAAATCACTTTGTTGAAGTGTGTAGTTATTTAGAGATACCTATTACTTCAAAACCATCCCTACTAAGAGTACAAATGCATAAGCCCAAGGCCTTTAGTATAGTTCAAAATCCAAAGGACTTGGAAACTTTTCCTTTGGGATACGAAACGGGCTAATGATCATTATTACGGTCTATTTCTCTTTAATTATTGCTTTTTCTATATTCGTAAAATTTGAGTTATGCATGTAATTGCTAAGCAATAGGGATGGTTGGTTGGCAAAAGTCATGTAACTTGAGTTGTTATTCAGGATTAGTATCAAAATGCCAAATATGGACTTGTCAAATGGCATGAGTTGATAAAGTGTTACATTTGAGCTTAGTAAATGTTTTAAATATCTAACATTTAGCTCTATGATTTCACTTTAAAAGGATTAATTCAAAATTTTATTCACTATGATAATTTAGTCAATTTTGCACGTTTTACTTACCTCTCCAATATATATCACCAAGACGGTCAATAGAAAATTTTCTTTTATTGAAAGGATTAATCGATGGTAAAGCAATGCCCTACTTCCTACTCATTTTCTTCACTTTGTAATTGCTGAGATTATAACACATGTCCTCTCATTTCCATCATAACATTCGAAAACTAGGCATGATTATCGAAATAAGTCCATGATATCTCCTACTTTTTATTTTTTATGGGTCAAAAGATCCTTATTGTCTCCCCTTTCATAAGTAATTCCCAGGCAAAAGAAAGAAAAGGAAAGTCACCAATCCTTTGTCATCAAGAATATATGCAACAATTTTTGTTCTTCTCATCCAAGTGAAATTCTTGTCTATATAATTTTTATTTGATGATTAACAACACAAATTTCAGGTTTAACATCAATAATAAAGAAAAGGAAATCAAATTCTCACCCATTTGCTCATCCCCTTCAATTATTTTCTGGGCCTTCTCCCAATTCATGAAACAAGATCCATTCATATTTTCACTCTTCACTGTACCATTGCCCTAACATTTAGTAGCAAGAATCACCCACAAACAGTCCCTCCACAATCTTGTTCAAGAGAAAGGACACTCTAACCTCAGACTCAGTACCGCAAAGTGGGTGGCTCTTGGGGCGGTGAGTCGGAACACGTCGCCCATGTCGAGTTCACTCGGCTTCATGCCGTCAGGCAAATCCCACATGAAGCAGGTGCGCCACCGCCAACTCAAGGACATAGAGTCCGAGTTGCATTCCCGGGCACGACCGGCGACCGGACCCAAATGGTATAAACTCCTTTGAAATTGGGTACGCCCAGTTTGAGAAACTTGAGGGCTTGAACGTGTCTGGTTCGTCCCACGAGTTCTTATCCCTGCCTATAGCCCAGGCGTTGATCATCACCCTTGATCTCGCCGGAATGTGGTATCCGGCGATTTCGGCCTCCTTGGCGGTCTCATGGAGGAGCAGCGGAATAGGTGGGTGGGAGGGTCTCCTTCAATACACACCTGAAGTATGTCAGTTTCTCGAGGTCGCCCTCTTCTACTGGCCGATTCAGACCCACGACGTCGGCGAGTTCTTGTTGAACTTTCTTGAGATCTTCTGGGCTTTTCATCACCTCCGCCATGGCCCACTCTATTGCAGACGCCACAGTCTCTGTACCACCAAACATAACGTCCTGAAACGTATATAGTAGTATCATAACCACGAGTCAAAACCAAGAATAGAACTGAAAAAAGAGGAAATAATAAAAAAAAGAAGAAGCAAGACTATGTTATGGATGCCCATTTCAATCTATTTGAAAAATTAGACCTGAAATTAGGGCAGTTTTACTGATGTCCTTAGAGTGTTTAAGGTTTGTTGGACTATGTACGATAGTATCCAAAGTTTATTGAAATAGTGTTTAAGGTTTGATGGATCATTTATGAAAATTTTTTTTTATCTAATATATATTTCTAAATCAGGGACTTGGCTTTCATTCCCGTTTTTGTTTTATCCTAAATTTTCAAATAAATTGAGACGCAACCATAACATATTTTTTAAAAAAAAAAGATCAATCAAACAGTACTGGAGATGTCAAAATATGTTGTATCGTCCTTACCATGATGATAGCTTTAATGTTATCTCTGGTGAGTCTAATAGCGTTCTGTAAATCTTCGGAATCGCTGACTTTAGCCTCTTCACTGTAAAAAGCGAGTAATTCATCCACCATGTCGGTTTCGGTTTGGGCTTCGTCTGAATCGTTATTCATCATCTTCTTCTTTTGCATGTGGTCGTCGATGATGTCATCAATAAATGAATCGAGAGCTTTACGTGCCTCGGCGAGTCTGGCGTTGAGTCCTTGCGGGTCGACCCAGCCGAGCCAAGGGATGAAATCGGCGATATTGAACGCGCCAAACAGTTTAGAAAACTCCTGTAAAATAGTTATGAACTCGTCATGCCCATCCTGCGAGCTCGAGCCGAACGCCGCCCGGTAAATAATATTCTTGGTGAGGTTAAACACCAACTCTCCGATATTAACCGGCGATCCGATACTAGTCGCGACGGTCCCGACGGTCGACTCGACCTCTTCCCGGACGGACGCCCACGACTCCGCCCGCTTCCGGCTGAAGAGCTTCATAACGCAAAGCTTCCTCATCTGACGCCAGAACGGGCCGTAATGGGCGAACGCCATGTCAGCTCTGTCGTAGGTGAGGTAGCTAATGGCTATGGTGGCCGGACGGTTGGAGAAGATGTTGTCGTGAACTTGCAGAACCTGGCGAGCTATGTCCGGCGATAGAGCCCCACCATATGGACATAACCCATCTGAAGGTGAAAAATACCGCCGTATTGTTTGGCGATTTTGGCCAGTCCTCGGTGAGTTAACTGGTCCATCATATTCATACTTCCGATCAGCGGCAAACCCTTGGGCCCCGGCGGGTACGGAAGTCTCCGGCGAAGCCGGGAAACAAGACCCAACAAGAGGATTAAAGGAACGATGAAGAAGAGTGTCATTTGCAAACCTTCCGAAATAAAATCCATGGCTGCAACTCAAAAGGTATTTGCTAGTTTTGAAAGATGAAGTGGGCTTTTATACACGATTTTTTGTGATCATTCCATATCTACGAGGATGTGGGCAATCTCACCGGATACCGGATATTGTTATTTAATTAAAAAAATTATACTTCATTTTCTTTTTCATTTATTTTTTTAATTTTAATTTTCCTAAATTCCTATAGTTTGGTGGGCGAGACACGCATTCGGCGTTCCATCAGATTTCTTGTACAATTTTTGTTCGTATTTATATTTTATATATCTAATCAGGATATACGTCATCCATGCTTGTCCCGCATTATTACACTGATATACTTTATACTTTTCAGTTTTTATATCGAAGGTACACTATTGTCAGGTAGCTATTTGGAAAACAAATAGGGAGAATTATGTTCCAGGTAGCTATTTGAAAAATAAATAAAAAGAATCTATTTTTCATGATTTGATAAAAAATAATAATTATAAATCAAGTAAAAAAGTAATAATTGCAATAAAATTTTCTAAAATACCGTCATGTCTCATGTGATATGTACCTCCCTTCTTTCTACTCCCACCTTCCTCACTCTCTCATTCTGCCTCTCTCTCTCTCACTCACTTTGCCTCTCTCATCTCCCATGTCACTCTAACCCAAAAAAAATATAATTTAAAATAAATTTTAATATAAAAATAAAGATCAACTTCACATATATTTATTTATTTTCAATTTCAAATTCAGATTTAATTTTTAAACTTTTAAATTGACATTTAAAAATCAAAATTAAAATATTCTTAAAACTAAAGTTAACTATTAATTTTTAATTTGAAATTTCAATAAATCGTGATTACATATTTTCTTTTACATTTATTTTAAAGTAAATATTGAAACTATTTTTAATTTTAATTTAAAATGTTTAGACTTTTAAATTAAATCGAAGCCTAATATTTAAAATTAAATTCAAAATTTAGTATTTTAAAACTAAAAGTTTTGTTTTATTTTCATTTTAAATTTTAATCAGTATTTAAAATTAAAATTAAGAATTAAAATTTGATTTTATTAATGAAATAAAATAAAAGCTAACTTGAATTTTAATTTAATTTGATTTTTTTAATATTCTACACTTAAATACTAAGTGATATCAATCATTTTATGTATTTAGCAGCCAAACAAATAAAAAACATATAATAGGCTAAAATGGTTAGTTTTTTGAACTATTAGTTGAGATAGTGCATTTAATTGAGATGTATAGTAGTATGTTGAGATGTACTAATATAACATATAGTAGGTACTACCATAATATCTCAATGTACTACCATAACATATTACACGTATTACATAACAGTATATATATCATAAATATGAAAATGTCCAAAAAAAACTAACAATTTTAGCCCATTATGTGCTTTTTCTTTGATGGTTATAAAAATATTTTAATTTTAAATTTAGTTTTAAATTTTAGGCTTTAGTTTAATTTAAGTCTAAAAAATTAAATTTAAAATTTAAAAAATAAATCAATATTTACTTCAAAATAAATGTAAAGAAAATATGTAATTAAAATGATTCATTAAAAATTCAAAATAAAAATTAGTTAAATTTAGTTTAGAATATTTTAATTTTGATTTTGATTTTTAAACTTCAATTTAAAAGTTTAAAAATTAAATCTAATTTAAAATTGAAAATAAATAAATATATGTGAGATTGATCTTTATTTTTATATTATATGTTTTTAGGTCAAAGAGTGGGAGATGAGAGAGCCGGAATGAAAGAGTGAGAGAGGAAGGTGGGATAGAGAATGGGAAGGAACAGATGCCGTGGCTCATAAGGGTATTTTAGAGATTTTTGTTGCAATTAAATAAAATTTATTTAATATTATTTATACTTCTGTTTTATTATTCATTTTTCGTTTTTATATTTATTCTTTTATGATTCGTTTAATCTAATTATGAAAAATAATTCTTAGTTTTTATTAAATTGTTATTAATTTTGTATGTTCCACTTGAAAGTAAGAATAAATAGATCTCCATCAAAATCTAATCATTGAACTATGATGGCTTTAGCCATTTATTACATAAACATGAGTTTAAAGTTAAGAAGTAAGACCTGAGAAATTACGAAATTATCGATATGGTAAGTATAGGAATCTTAACTTCCCTCTTTTAAAAGCATATAGAAAAATTTAGGCTTGTGCTAAAAGTGCATACTTCTTTCATTTAAAATATATCAAAATTTATGATAAAACTTATAGAATCCCCTTAAAATAATTTAAAAACAACACAATGATTAAGATTACCAAAACTATTTTATTTATTTTGAAATTTTTCTTGATATTTTTTTTATATTAAATCTAAAACATTCTTTTGTTCTTAGTATCATGATTTTTTCTCTTGTTTATCGTTTGAGAAAACTTAAATGTTATTGTTATAAATACCATTTTTCCATTTCCTAAAAAGAAGTTAGCACCGAAGTAAAAAGAAAAAGTCGCTTTTTCTTTTATACAGAAATGTCTTTCTTTGTAACCAAACAACGTGCCTAACAATAGAGTCCAACGTTCTTCAAACATGAGAATGCAAAGGAAATTGTCAGCTGATTTTGTGGGCCGTTCATTCAAATTAATGAATTATCGTTTCGTCGTTGGCTTCGTGTTTGGTCAATTTTCAACGATTTTAATTCTCTCTTGCCCAATACCACCCCTAGCAAAACCTTAGTGATTTTATCAATGTTTTAAGGTTTGTTTGATTAACATTTTTAAAAGCTATTGTTGAGAATGATTTTTAAAAATAAGAAGAATATCGTTACATATTATTTAAAAATTGTTTTATTATCACGATTTTATATTTTATGTGTTATCAGTGTTTTTTTAAAAAAAAAATTGAAAGTCAAATGTATTCTTTGTATTTTCCATTCTTTTTTTTTTAGAAGAAAAAAAAGTTTTTAAAAATAGTAAACAAATAGCCCATTAATTATTTAGCAAAATCGTGCCAGAAATAGAAATGAATTTAACATCGACTTAAGTACAAAATAAGAAACCTTTTCTTGAAAAAGCTGATGTGAAAAGCATTTTCTTTGGCAACTTTCTCATCCATCTTTGGGAAAAATATCTATTCAAACCTTTGCACTGGAATTGGAAAGTGAAAGATTTTGACACCACACCTTGAAGTCATTTTCGGGGTCGACGTTAGAACCATTGACGGTTTCATTTCACCATAATCGGTACATGTATATATATATATATATAATTTTTTTTTTTTTTTTTGCATCCTTTTAAAAAATATATTTTAAGTAATAGTATTTTCAATTAAATAAATCGATTATCCTTAACTCTAGATAAGATTTTTTATTTAAAAGAAAAAAATTATATTATTGGTAAATATTTAATAATCAATAAATCTAAAAATCTGAATAGTTAAAATCGTATAGATAAAATAATGTCGTAATAAATCGATATAAAACTACAAATCTGATAAAATAATAAGAGCAACTTGTCGCGTTGATAAAGCTGATAATAATAAAATAATGATAATAAAAAAAATAAAATAAAGCGCAATCTACAGCAAAAAAAAACCACATTATTATGCAAGAAAAATAAAAATATTTAGGGTTATTTCATATCAAGAATAATAATAAAAAAATCATTCTTTCTTATTTGAAGAAAATAGACTATAAATAAATAAAAAATAAAAGAAAATGAGATAAGGATGGCCAGGGTTTTTACTAAGATAAGATTTATTAAATACATTGAAATCGTTTGCGTGGTTTTTCATCACTATGATGTCATCCAATATGATTTTGAAACTGTTTCGACGGGAACTGATAATTTCAAACCTCATCAAGTGTTTAGTCTATTTTCGGAATGATAGAAATGAGTTCTCCGTTTAAAAAGAATAATATAAAATTTAAGTTATGTGGCAGATGTAAACCCCCCATCCTTTTCAATGGCTTCGGGTTTTAAAGCGGTCAAAACCCTTTCAAACCTTTTTTTTTTGAAAAAATAATAATTTAAATTCTAAACTTTAGTACTCTTTCATCAATATCCTAAACTAAAAAAAAGTTTCTTTCAAACCTATATACTTTCATTTTAATAACATTTTTATTATAAAATATCCCTAATTATAATACGAACATTGAGAATTGAGAAAATAAATTCGTGTTATGAATAAAAAATAAATTTGAATTTTTTAGGTTTTAGAAAAATAAATTATAGTTTTAAAATTATAAATAATAATTGTCAAGTTTTTTTTTTAAAATTCTGAATTAAATTTTATAAAATCTGAATTTACATTCTAAATTTAAATTTAATTATTTAATTAAAGAAAAAGTAAATTTTAAGTTTAGCACCTTGAATTAAATTATTAGTTTTAAAAGACAAATTTGATTTTATGAATTAAAAATAAGCTTTAATTAAAATTAATTGTAACTATCAATAATCTTAAAATTTGTAATAGAAAATTAAAGACAATTTTTAATATTGAAAATTGAAATTCATTTTTCTAAAATTCTTGATTCAAAATTGTTAAAGTTAATAACTCACATTTTTACAAAATCCAAAATTTAATTATTTTAAATCTAAATTAAAATTTAATTTTAGTTAAATAATTAATTTGATTTTCTAATTGAAAAAATAATTGTGATGTTAAAGAGGTGAATTTGGATTTTTTAGAAATTTAGGTTATTAAAAACTTTTTAAAACCAAAATCTTAAATCAAGAATTTTTGAAAAAAATATTTCAATTTTGAATATTATAAAAATGATTATTTAGTTTTTTATTACAAATTTTAGAAATGTGTTTAAATTTTGAATTTTAATTAAAAATTATTTTTAAATTCATAAAATCAAACTTGTCTTTCAAAAAATAATAATTCCATGCAATTTGATAAACTTAAAATTTATATTTTTTTATTTAATTAAATAATTACTTTTTAATTTAGAATATAAATTCAGATTTTACACGATTTTAATTCAATTTTTTTTTTCAAAAAAAACTTGACAATTATTAATTTTAATTTTAAAATTAAACTTCCTTTTTTTAAAACCTAAAAATTCTAATTTATTTTTTTATTCATAATATAAATTTATTTTCTCAATTCTCATAGTTCATGATATCGGAGTTAGGAATACCAATACTAAAAGTACTATTAAAATAAAAATACATATATTTTAAAAAAACATTTTTTTTATTCAGATATAATGGTAATCACCAAAGTTCGAAATTTAAAATTATTACTATTATTAAATTATTTTTAATAACTTTGTATATCATGTTATAATATTTTATTCTTACATAAGCCTCAAACGGGAAACTAATACTTTTTCAACAATTCTTCGTGGTTGGCTTGTAAAATATTCAAGCTTTGGATGGTAATTAAATAGGAAAATTGACGATAGGATATATTGATTAACATATACCAACCTTCAGTGGTTAGAATCGATATTAAGCAGAATATAGTACACGAGGACCCATTAATTATTGATTATATATTTGACGTTATAGCGTTTGGCTGTAGCACCAAACATTTGCTAGTCAATAATAATAAGGTGAAACATGATATGCCTCTGGATTTGGGTTATTACTTAGGTACTTGGCTTTTGTGATTGTTTACATATCTCATTCTTCGTAGTTGAAGTGCTAATCTTGGGGTAATAGCGTACAAAACAGCATTTTCACAACCCACTGAAATACAAAGTACTCATGAATTATCTTTAGTATTTTTTATGAATGGCCTTATTTTAAAATAAAATTTATAATTACAAATAGCTCCTTTTTTTTTACATCTATTCATTTTATATGTAGTATTCTAATTTAAATTCAATCTTGTAATCTCTTATATATACCCAACCCAAACTTTTCCCACTTAGCATGACTTCAAGGGCACAAGTGGTTCTTATTTAATTATATAGTTTTCTTATTGAACTTATATTTGCAAACTTGGTGTTTATGTAATTTGTAGAGAAAGGTGTAATATAGGACTCCTCTTATTTATTTTGATGATCACTAAGAGGGAGACCTCGACGTTAAAAAAAACTTGTTATTTATATTTTATTTAAGTTTGAAAAATAAATAAATATTTTAATTTTCTTTAAATATGTTACCGAAGCAATTTTTTTTTGATAACTTGGATTTAAATGTTGGATTATTAGTGATTAGAAAAAAACAATGTTTAAAATAAAGTATTTAGATATCAAATCAATTAATGAAAGGAAACTTCAAATAAGTAAACCTACAAATTCGATTAAATGAAGAACCACGATAACTTTTGAAATAAATGAAACAAAGTATTACTTGAAATGGGCTAAGACTCTTTGGAAAGTTAATATGTCACTAGCAAAACCATCATTATTTTGGTATATAAGATTCCGAAAATTTGTAGTCGATCTTCATTTATTATAATATTGAGATATCACACACAGTACTTCTTACGTCTATGACAAGCTACATAATTCTCAAAGGAAGTACTCCTTATTGCCAATATATTAATAAGTTTGCTAGTGATATATGAGGATTAATTAATTTGCTAGCGATTACTTCTTTTTGAAAATCTATTTGAGGAAATGGAAAAGTGTGCTTAACTATGGTAGAGGGGCAACTTGATTGACTTGTTACATGTCCTTAATCATCTTCTCTACTAATTTGTACACTAGATCGAAATTTTAGACTAATCGACTAGCAAAAGTCTCCAAGATAATCCATCATCACAAGTGTTAAGAATAGAATTAGGCAAGGGAATAAATGGAAATGTTAACCCATCAAGAATAAAATAAAGGGAAATATCATAAGCCATGGATAAAATGATTAAAATATACACAAATTTCGTTTAAATCCCTTTTGGTCCCTAAAGTACTAAAAAAGAAAAAAAATACTAAAAATATGGTATATGTTTGATTTTGAAAATACAAAAATCAAATATAATCATAATTCTCAAAATATTGCAAAATTTTAATTTCTTGAATTGTATACTAAAAAAACAAAAAAACAAGTTTGAATAAATATATAAATTAATTTATTAAATTTAAACATATTTTATAGTTTCATCCAAATTATTTTTTCTTTCACTTTTTCTCACTTGTTTTCTTTAATACTTTTTAAGATACCAAACGGAGACTTAAGAAAAGAGTCCCCTCAATGTGCATGCACTAGATGTATGTGCCCAGTTAACGAACCCATGCAACCTTCAAATTAAAGCTATCAAATTCATCGTCACCTAGATCACGTTCACCTTTTACCAACTTAAAGATTCATCTTATCAAAATTCAAAATGTTGAACAAAACGAGGGAATCCTTTGGAGCATCTCCTACGCACCTAACAAATGATGATCTTGTCACACGAAATGATTTTTATTGAGTAACGCTTTCTCTTTGACCTTGTATTTGTTCAAGCTCCTAAAAAAAGAAATAAATAAATAAATAAAACTCCCTAGATATTTATTTGAATCTTCATCAACTCTGTATTGGTGGAGTGATCATGAATGCAATCTTTTACGTTTTTATGGTTATTGCTGAAAATCTGCCCCTGCACCAATTTTCACAGCTAGTATTATGAATCTACTAGGCCCAGTAATTATTATGCATTTGACATTGCGTTTGTTTATACCGGTATATACTGACCTTTTTTACGTTAACATCAGTAAAGCTTAGTTTTGATATTTCTCTCTCTTCATGGTTAATGCTAATCATGGAGTCTGTGCTAGGACACTCCCCCAAAAAAAATCAATTGCCCCACCCAAACATGACCCGGAACACCCATGCCCATAATTCAGAAATTCCTATGAGAAAAAAAGAAAAGAAAAAAACTATGTTACAGAGTTTATGGTAATCTATTTGAAAAATTAGTCCAAAAACTGAAATCTAGTCCTAATCCCTTATATACAAAATAATTATTAAAGAATCCATGTATAACCTTAATAAATCTTAAATACTATCTTATGTGTTATGTATGACATGGTATCTAAGGTTTAGAAGTTACATAAATATTTTATCAAATATTTAAGACTCTTTATTAATTATTTTTATATAAAGGGACTAAGTCTAGGTTTCAATTTTTTTGAACCTCATTTTTCAAATAAAATGCCATAAATACCCTCTAACATAATTTTCCCAATGAAAAACGCTCATCAAATATTTGTACAGTAAATAAACGTAGAACTCGATATCATGTTACATAATACATTATACCAAATCCCTTTCTAAGGAGTTAAGTGGCGTTTGTTTTTTTGGCTGAATGCTAAATAGAACTTTTTTGGAGCTTAATGCTGAATAGTACTTAATAGCATTAAGTATTAAGTCATTTGTTTTTTTAATATTTTATCTCTATTAAGGATTAAGTTGTTAGTTTCATTTTGATCATAATAATTATTTTTATAATTTATTTTATTTAAAGTTAATAATAATAATTTATTATTATTATCATTTTTATTATGCAACACGAAGGAAAAGTAAAGAATAAATTTAAATAATACAAAATGAATCGTATAAATACTTGGATTTTGAAAATTTATATAAAATCCATCCTTAATCCATTTATCTTTAATAATGATTTGAGAAGAGGTGATGAGCAAAACCCGCTCTATACTAAAGTTATTTTTATTTCCTAAAATCTATGGATTATATATATATATATTATTTTATTCTAAACTGTTTTATTTATCTTAAACTATCAAGAAACATGTAACTTCAAATGGAGTATGAAAATCACATGAATAAATTTATTCGAATTAAAAGTTTCAAATTTTTTGGGCTTTTTGTTTCAAATATTTTTCAAAAATTTGAAGCGATAAATGAATGAAAAATAAAATAAATTGAGCTGAATAGCCGAAAGAATTGCTTTCAACATTCAAACAAAAAAAACAAATGACGCTTTACCGATTGAGTATTATATTAACACCTATTGAAAAGAAATATCAATTAGGTGATATAGCACTTATTTGGATTAGGGGTGTGGCTAATATTTAGTTTAGTTTAGGTGAAAAGCAGTTTTTTTTTCTCTTTTTTTTATTATATGGGTAAAGGAAAAGTGGTAATGGTCACATCCAAAACTTTGCTAGATTTTATTAAATTATTTTTTCCCCTCTTCCTGAGGCTTTCTTTTCATCTTCTTACCATGCTCATGGATTGCACATGCTTCTCGTGGCCGATCTAGGAATTGTAGTGGGTGGGAAGTGGGGACAATTACCGTAAAAAGAAAAAGAATGATATAATATTTTATGAAAATATTAAACAATTATTTTAAAAAGTTTGAAAAATAAAAAGAGATCTTAATAGATGAGATTTAAAAATTTTAAGCCATTTTCTCCTAACCGTTTTTTTTTTTTTTTTTTTAATAATTCTTGTCCAACTGCTTGGGTTTTCTTGAGGAAGCCTTCTAATGATTAAAATCAGAATTGTCAAAATCCATTTGTTAATTTTTAATATTTTGACCATATTTTATAGATTTCAAATTACACGTGTCGTGGGGGAGCCGACAGCACCAACCCATCTGACTTCAGTGTCATCAACCAGTTAACAAGTGGTACCACCAATTTCTGACTTTTAGCTGCACAAAAATTCCACATTTCAAAATGTATGTTTTTAACTTTTTTTGGACACTAAAGTCGCCAGTTAAGGATAGCAAGACTTTGTCTCAAAGGGAGAGAATAAAGGACTTGTACTCTAAGACGTAACATAATAGAGTATATGAGCAATTATTGGAGAAATTGTTTGGGAAACAAGACTTTAGTAGAGAAATTATTTGAAAAATAAGACTTTAGTGTAAACATGAATAGTTATTGAAGAAGGTGAACTGAGGTAGTTATTCAGGAATGTTTATAAAAGGAAGACTCAACATCAGAGCAAATGACCGATCAATCAACACTCAAAACATAGCATTTCATCATTTCTCTTAGTTTTCTATAATTTTAACAGCTGTCTTTTCAGATTCCTAGCTTAATTCTTTTACATATTTTCTTTACAAGTATATGTTACTTTAAGTTTTTTTGCTTTAATATTTCATTTTCAGTCTAATTCTATAATAAAATTTGTTATCTTTCAAGTTAGTCTGTATAGTTTTTTTCTTAACTTTCAATTCAGTCTAATTTTCAAAGTATTTTCCGCTTAAATTCTAAAGAACTGTCAGGGAAACTAGAGAATCCAGTTTTCGCTTGAGCAGAGGTTAGATTTCGGCACAGTTTCAGTTTGGAAATAATATAATTTCATGACATGCTCGCGTATTTACCAATTCCTGTCCTTTTTGTATGTTCTAGAGAAAATCTGTAGAAACATATTTTTGGCACGCCTGGTGGGAGACATTTGTGTGGAACATTGATACATTATATATATATATATATATTCTATGGTGGGACCCATTTTTGTTGAAGAATGCCACAAAAATTGAGGAGTAGGACAATTATAGGATTTTCGGACTCAGGATCTGATGCTGCAGAAGCAGCACATGATGGAAGTGTTCTAACCTTGGTGGAACAAATAGAGAACCTGTAAAACTCGGATAAATTTGATTTTTTAGAAAATCTAAGAAACGATAAATCGTCAAGTATAAGCATGTGTCGCAAACTCGGAATTTTCTGGGGACTCACGATCAAACAGATCTCACCGCTGATCTGCTCGCAAATTCTAGTTACCTAAAGAAATTTTGTTGAATTCGAGATAGCTCAAGCCACGATTTCGAATGATGGGTGTCTAGACGGATTCAAAACTGGATTTTGAGAAAAATTGTTGGAAAATAATTTAAATAAAGTTCATTTTAAAACACTCAATTTAAACCGACAAAATAAATTGTTTTAAAGAAAACTGATTCCTGGGCAAAGTGTCACTGACATGTGAGCGATGCGAGCCACTAACTTAAATTTAAGTGAGGGGCTTGGGACAAAAGATCCCATTCTGTTTTTCTTGCTGAAAATCGTGAGAGAGGAGGAAGGGAGAGAAAAGAAAAAACTCCAAGCTTCTCTCTTCGACCACACAGAGTGCCGTTGGTCGATTCGCCGCCAAGGCTTAAAGTTCATCGTCTTGACGAGGGCTACGTGTGGGTACCAAAAATGAGGGATTTCACCGAAGATCTAAAGGAGGAGATTTCGGGAAATCAAAATTTTCGGGATTAGGAAGTGTTCTTTAAACCTCCTTCAGTTCTACTAAACTCCAAGGGATATGGTTTCTTCTTACTTTGATTTATTCATATTTTTTGTGGATTAAAAATCTACTTAGGGGTTGTTTGGACTGATAATCTGGTTTTATAGTTCCTTAGGAGATGTTTGGGTTGAAAAATCGGGTTTTATGGCTCATGAGGGGCAGTTTGGACTGATAATCCGGTTTTATAGCTCCTTAGGTGCTGTTTGGGTTGAAAAATCAAGTTTTATGGCTCCTTAGGGGCTTTTTGGATTGAAAAATATGGTTTATGGCCCTTAGGGGCTATTTGGATTGAAAATATGTTTTTATGGCAGTTTAAAGGCTTGTTCGGGCTCGCTAAGGCTATTTGGAGCCGTTTATAATGCTTGTGGGCATATTACATGTCATAATAGGCCTTGAGGATAAGAGTGTTATTGCTTGAATTCTTTAGTAATGACATGCTTGATTGTTGTTGTTGATAAATGTTTATATATGTGTTATAATATATTGACATTTGGGAGGAATGTTTGTTTTGGAGATTATAGGCATGTAATATAATTGTCCATGATACATGGTAAAATGTATGGTTTATATCGTCCATATGACATTCATTACTTATGTGGCATGATATTGACATGTGGCACATTGCATTCAATATGCACGGGAACATCGCATTTCATGGGTGTGAGTGGATGATTGAAATCCAACACCTCATTTGGTGTTTAATGGGTGGAATCGGTACTACTGGATGAAGTCCAACAGAGTCGCACGATTGCATAAAATGGAAAAGAAAACTTATGTCGGGTGATAGTAAGAAGTAGGTATTAAACACTTCTGGGTGAAAGACTCGACTCCGGTTCAAACACTCCAATGGTTAAAGTCCAAAAAGCTGGCTGCGGCGGCTCTCGTTGCACTTCAAAAAGCACACATGAGTTTTGAAATGAAACACCATTTGAGGTTTATCCAAAAGCTTTTTGGTTTCTAAACAAATATTTTGTTCTTTGAAATGATCATCGATGTAATCCATCAATGACAGATTTTATCACATCAAGGCTGTATCAGGTGGTGGAGTCAAGAAAGACTCGAGGTGCATGAGTGAGTCTCATCTCATTTCATGGCATGACATGGTGGAATTCTTAAACCTAGGATTGCATATTCTCATTGAAATTGTGAATGTGAAAAGTGTTTAAGGTGAATATTACATGTACCTTAGGTGGGTAAAGAGCCTCTCGTAGGGAATTTACTCTACTGGGCGTGGCTCACCCTATATGGGATAACATTACAAGTGCGGGTGGGCAACTCTCATCCGGGGCCGCGAGACTGAAGAACGCCGACTTGTGGCTTTATGATTATTTTTGTAATATTTTGGAACAAACTAGTTTTGACATGTAATTATATGAAAAGGGTCGATTCAGAAAATTCGAACAATGAATTTTGGCAAGTACTAATGTGTAAAAGAGTTGTAATCGAACTTATACGGACTGCTTTTAATATAGTCTTATGTTTTTATATGAATGTGATAAAATGGACCCGGTGCGATCATTGCGGCTACATCGGGCCCCGATGGGCCGAAATGATTGTAAGCATTGCATAAGCCGAAGCTTCGATAGAGTTCTTCGAGACTCGCTCGACGGCGTTAAATTACTGATCCCTAAGAATGGGACACAACAGCAAGGGATCTAAGCTACACAATATCTATAGGCTTTCCTACCGGGTTGATGTGAACAATGGATCCCTGATTTTAGGGCTCACAAAACTCGATGAATTCTCCACGCAAGAGTAAGGAATCCATCCAACTACCCAATTGAACAAGTGGGAGGAAGAGGTGTAGGTAATGTGGATGTGCCTATTCTTTTCTCTATTAATTGTAATGAATTTCAGGCTCTCATGCAAGAATTAAAGAGCAAACAAGTGATCGTGACTGCCTTTATGGAAGAAATGAAGCAGCAATCTCAATCCAACCTAGAGAACCTTAGAGAAAGGGAGCAACCAAGGTATGAAGTTGCTTCTAAGCCTGAAAAGAAGCAATTTTCTAACAACCGGCAGCGCACATTCTGAGAACCTACGAGAAGCCAGTGAATTTCACCACTCACCTATGCAGGCAAAGGTTAGATACCTTCCTTCATAGAGCGATGGTGGTACTTTAGAGAACGAGCATGGGAAAGACTTAATGCAAATTTAGAGCCATAACCTCTCGGGAGGATTCGGCCGCACTAATCCAATTACACACCGCGAAGATATAGCGAGACTTTTCTTTCGGAGGCCCAAGGGGGCATCACGCAACACCATAGGAGTAAATAGCAACTGGGTCACAGCTCCAACAAGTTCTCCCACAAAGAAGTTCAACAAGTTCCTCCATAGGCTCAACAAGTTCCTCAATAGGCTCAACAAGTTCCTCATAAGCCTTTTAGAAAACTATCCCTAGTACCAAATTTAGGAGCAATCAGAGAGGAGGTGCAGGAGTTATATAAGCTAGTTTTAGGCAAATTAGCAGCCTAGAGGGAGAACCCCAACCCAAGGGGGTACAAGATCCCTGATTTCTCGTCGTTCTCTAGAGAAGATGACTAATCCACCTTGGAGCATGTTGCTAGATTCATCAGGCAATATGGGAGTCACTAACTATGAGAATCTCCTCTATCATTTCAAGCTGGGATCGCTTCCCAACTCTTCGACATGGGTACATCTCATGTGGTATACAACATTAACAAGAAACTCCATTCAAAGTCAAGTAGGATGGAAAGGCGCTCCACACTCCGCTTCAGTAGGTCGACCCTAAAGCCGCGTACTGCGCACCGTCCGTGAGTGACTAAAGAGATTTCGAAGATCATCGATTGTTCATCTCCGGTTTAAGAAGATGAGAAACAAAGTAAGATCCATCCGCTGTGAGATAGAGTATGTGAAAATGGCTTAAAGAGGTCTTCGATTATCAAGCTTAGGAAAAAAATTCCAAGGTGTGAAATTTAGAGATTTTTATGAACTTGCAACTAAGGTGATAGAATAAGAGGAGCCAATCTATGAAGAAAGCTACTGGGAGGAAGAAATCCATTGAAACCTATTAATGAAGAGCGAATCCAAGAGGTGGCAAAGTGGAAAATCTATCTACTATAAAGGACATTCACCGTCTCTCTGCTCAGAGAAGGCACCTGATTTGTGGAAGAAAGCACAAATTGTTGGTATATAGGTCCAATACACTTTTGAGGTAGCAAAAACAGAGGAAATATTTGATTTCCTAGTGAAAGAAAAATTCATTACCTACCCTGAAGACCACCGGATCCCTAGCAAGGATGAACTAAGGGGAAAGACTTATTGTAAGTACCACACTTCATGGAACCATACTATTAATGGCTATCGGGGGTTTCAGAATATTTAGTACAAGACATGATCAACAAAGGGATACTCAAGTTTCCTGATAAAAATGAGGCTATGGCAATTGACAAGGATACTTTCCTACCAGTGGCCTCAATCAATACTGCCAGTTTTGACTTAAGAGCATTGATAGAATCCAAGAAGGTGGGGAAACTCTCTCCATGAAAGGTATGTGTCCCTAAATATTGTCTGGTTCGAATTGATGGGTTAAAAAAAGGAACGTGTTGCAGTTTGTATAGATCCTCCATCAAGAAGAAATTTGGTGAAGGGGATCGAGTAAGGAACAAATCAGTATAACCAATTCTCCAAGGAAGGAAATTATCACCAAAAGGCAAGGCGAATCCCCCAAAAGATGAATTCGTTCCTCTTAAAGAAAAGGGTGCGTAGCGCCACCTCTCCATCGGGTAGGTTCATTGCTCCATGGAAAATGATACAGGTAAGTTAAGAGAATGTTCCTCAAGAAAGAGAGCTTTTTCTCCAAGGGGTAAGTTCACTCCTCTAAATGACAAAGTTGCAGGGAAAGTTATTGTTCCAAGGGAAAGAGTAGAGGGCAGATGTCCAAGATGTGGATATGGGGATAGAGTTGTTCCTTTAAGCAAAAGAAGGTTTCTATAGAGGATAGAATCACTCCTCCAAAGGGTAAAATCTTTTCCCTAGGAGAGAAGATTGTAGACAACTTCACTTCTCTAAGGAAGAAGGCAAGGGAAGGACATGTTTCTCCAGTCAGGCCTATTTTTCCAAAAGGTGGACCTAGTTCTCCAAGGTACATAATGATGTTCACTAGGGATAAATTCATTTCTCTAAGGGAAAAAGGAGGAAAATAAGAGGAGTTTCTTCAACTGTACCTATTTTTCAAAAAGGTGGACCCAGTTCTCTAAGGTACAGAGTGATATCTCCCAAGCAAAAATTCACTTATCCAAAAGATTTGGTGGGAAACAAACCTGTTTTTTTCCAGGGAAGGGGTTGAAGAGAAGGAAAGGAGTGTGAGGTGTATCATTCCTCCTATGGTTTCTCCTGGTCAAAGGTGGCATGTGGTACAACACAAAATATTTCCCTAAAGGCTATCCAAGACTTGGAAAATGAGGATGTAGGGGCAAAGAGCGGTTGATAGAAGACAACTCATTGATGTACCTGTGGAAATCCAAAATGAAGATTCCATGGAGTTAGAGAAAGTAAAGGGAGGAATGGTTCATAGCTTGGAAAAAACAAAGTTTGGGAGGAAAGCTACAGAGGACATGGAGTTAATGAGAAGCGTAGATGAAGTGATGGACACAAAGACCTTATTAATAGGTGAAATCCTTATCTTTTTAAATTGTTCCACTGTTTCTTTAACACTGCCAACTATCTTCAAGTCGCGCAGAGTTCCAATGGAGGTGCGCGGAAGCACACTACTACAGAGGAAGATGAGGGCCACAGTGGGGTTACCATAGAATCCTCTGAAGAATGTAGACCCAAGAAGGTGATACTTGAGAAACCCTCTATAGAAATGACGAGGCACATAAAGCCTTTGTATGTAAGAGCCCATCTTAAGGGTGATTCAGATTCGATCAACGATAAATGTAATTCCATTGAGGATGCTGAGAGTTTTGGAAAGAAACAATAGTAATCTGAAAGAAACAGAGGTGATTGTGTCTGCCTTTACTGGAGAAGTATCCAAGACCCTAGGAATACTACCTATAGATATCACCATTGCGTTAGTAACCGCATTATCTCGCCTCTTGCGGATATACTATACTACAAACTACAACATTTTGTTAGGGAGAGACTGGATTCATGTCAACTGGTGTGTGTCTCCTCTCTTCACCGGTTCTTACTGTTTTGGAAAGGTAATGAAGTGGAAGTCGTGCAGGCAGACAAGAAGCCCTTTATGGTGGCTATAAGTTCTGTGGAGGCTAGGTATTATGATCAGAACTTGCTCGATCAAGTCTATTGGAGTATGAAATACTGTGGTCCCAAGGAAAGCATACATGAACTCATTGTATGTGGAAATCCAAAAAAGAAATTGTGAGCTCCTAAAGGTGAGAGGCTACAATCATCGCAGCCCAAAGGTCGGCGAGTGGTCGATCATCAGAAGATCGATGATGTTGATTACTCTCAAAAGGTAGTAGCATTTACACCAGTACCATATTCAAAATGAGTCGCAGACGGAGCGTGAAAGGATTGAAGGACACCTCCTGGACACTTGTGGAATTGAGATGATTTTTGAAGGGGATGCATATGAAGAAGACGAAGAAATACATATGGATGGTTTGGAGCAAGCCCCTCCTAAGTTCGAAGACATGTAGCCTCGAGTTCCTTGATCCCATGGAGGAGTGAACCTCGGCACTATGGAAGATTCTAGGATTACACATATTGGTTCCGCTGCGCCTTTGAAACTAGGAAGGGATTATTACTTGATATTACGGGAGTTAAGACTCCTTTGTTTGGAGATATGTGAGATACGAGGTTGAATGAAAGCTTGGTGGAGCAACTTGCTTGTCAGTGAATTTCTGCATTTCGATGACCACACAGAAGAATGTCACAAGGAGGTAATTTAAGAAGGAGGAGCTTGAGAGGAAGATTTTGAGAGGCCCGAATTCATCAGACCTATAAGGTATGTACAATGGTTGGTGAATATTGTCCTTGTGATAAAAAAGAATGAGAAACTTAGAGTTTGTGTAGACTTTAGGGATTTAAATGTTGTCACTCCTAAAGACATGTATGTAATGCCTACTGCTGACATGTTAGTTGATTTCACTACAAATAATGAATTATTGTCCTTCATGGACAGTTTCTCTGAGTATAACAAAATCCTAATAATTGTTGATGATATATCTAAGACTGCCTTTAGATGTCCTGATTCCTTATGAAGGTTTGAATGATTGGTCATACCCTTTGGTTTTAAGAGCGTCGGTCACGGCTGCAAAGAGTATGAATGCCATCTTTCATGATATGTTAAGCAACCACATGGAGATTTATATCGATGATATTGTGGTTAAATCTAAGAAGGTCGTCGAACATATGAATCATTTAAGGAAACATTTTGAAAGGATGAGATTTCATCAACTAAAAACTCAATCCTTTAAAATGTGCTTTTGGAGTTAATGAAATTTTTTAAGGTTTAAGTTCACGAAATGAGTAAGTAGATCAAAACAAAGCGAAGGTCATCGTTTCAACCAAGGCTTCTTAAAATAAGAAAGAACTTCAGAAGTTCTTAGGTCAGGTGAACTATTTAAGGAGGTTTATCTCTAATTTGGCAAGGAAGACTAAGGTATTCTTTGACCTAATCAAGTCGAAAGAAGTAGAAGAGTTTAAATGGGAGAAACAACATCAGACATCTTTTGATTGAATTAAAGGCTACCTTTCTAAGCCCTCAGTTTTAATGCCACCTCTGAAGGGTAGGCCACTTAAACTCTATCTATCAGCTGCAAAAAAGTCTATAGGATGTCTTCTGGCACAAAAGAACGTTGAAGGCCATGAAAAAACAGTTTACTATTTGAGTTGGGTCCTAAGTTCAACGGAAACAAGATACACACCCATTGAGAAGTTGTGTTTGTCAGCCTACCCTTTGAGTGAAGATAGGGGTGCGGCCTGAAGAATGAGACTCTTTAACTTTTGCTTTTGGACTCCTGAGTAGGATCCATTTCTTATATAAATCCATAAAAATAAAAATTCTAATACCACCACCATGGTGGTGTTTAACTGACTTATATATATATATATATATATATATATATATATATATATATATATATATATATATATATATATATATATATATATATATATATATATATATATATATATATATATATTCTTGAGTCTCATTTACTTGTACATAAACAAATCCACTATTACAAAAACTTTTACATATACATTACAAAACAAAAAAAAAAAAAACCTACATCATGTGGACTTCTATTGTTGTGTTGAAGTCTGTACGTCACGAGGAACACCATGGATGTCCTCTTCGGTACCTACACGGATGAAACACCCGTGCTAAGCTTATAGCTTAGTGGGAAACAGATATGACCACTTGAAGTGGTCCACATTTATAGAATACATATATCATAAAGCATATGTCAGAGTTTATGTATACAGAATTCTACTCTTGGCGTTTTCATACATAATTCTTATGTGAGAACTTTCCTTATCTCCATGGAGTTCAGAACATATGTCATATAAAGGGAGTACCTGAGGGTATAATACAAAACTAAACAGACTGATTTCTTATGCTTACTTCTTATTCATCATTAAGATTCTTATCATTTAATTTCATGTATCTTATTATTCAGGTATACAACATATAAGTATTTGCCAGCACAGACCTCTTATAACACCCCAAATTATACCCTAACGGTTTTATAACATGTTTAGGGTATAATAAAAGTAAAATTATATTTATCCGAAATAAAATAAAGATAAAAATAAAATAAGCAAGAACTTGGAGTGTCTGACAGTTAAGGGTAAATTAATAATTTACCAGATTCACTTATTAAGGGTCATAATTTAATAAGTTCATATGCCAAAGTAGGATTTAGATAAATTGAATTGAGAATAAAAAAATGAGAGTGAGGACCAGAGTAATAAAATAAAGATATTATAAAAAATCAAATAAGGAAGAAAATTGTGGAAGAATAGTGACTTGGAAGGAAAGAGTGAGGAAGTTTCCTCCTTTATTTGGATAGTCGAGGATGCTCCAAAAGAGAGAAAAAGTGAAATAAAAAAGGAGATAAGATTAAATAAGGATAAGACCAAAAGAAATATCTCATTTTGGTCTTGGAGAAAGAGAGAGCAAAAACGGATAAGAGAGAAGAGAAGAGAAAGGAAGAAGAAGAAGAAGAAGAAGAAGAAGAAGAGAAGAGAAGAAAGAAGGAAGGAAAAAAGAAGATCACAGGTATGGAATATGAGTATTTGTATGGAATATGAGTATTTGTATGGAACTAGGAGTATTTATAGGATTTTGTATAGAAAATTATGGAACTTGTTAAGTTCTGTATGGAAAAGTATCGATTTTCGTACACTAGTATGAAAACTATGTGTGTATGGAAGTCTAGTTTTGGTCTAGAAAGTTTAGATACATGGTTTGGAACCCTTTGTGCATTGTATGGGTAGGGTTTGAAAACTCCCAAATTCATTTCTTATTAGGAGTTGAGTTAAAATCTCAGGCTTCCTAGAGATGTGTTTTGGAAATGTCCCAGGCTATGAGTTGAACCCGAAAATTTCCTATGTTTGAGTCTCTGCATTACTTGGACCTTGACAGTTTTGGATAATAAATAAAGAATTTGGTAGTAAGTCATTCTGGGAAATTGCATATCATGAACTTGATCATTAGGCTTTGAATTCTCATTGGACCTTGTAGACGGGTTATGGTCCTTTTACCGAGGTCAGGTCAGCTCGGCCAGTTCAGGTCAGCTCGGCTAGGTGTGACTACGTATGACCTCCAACGGAGGGTGTATAACTCCTTCGTCCAGAACTCAGTTCAGATTAATTTCTTGGACTCTATGGAATCCCATTGAGTAAAGATCGTGTATGCTGAGGAGGTCTTAAGTTGTCAGATTCTAGGTTTTAGAGACAGGCTCGCAAGGTCGGTCGACTCGGTAGTGGTCGAATCGGCCAGATCTTGATTGACTCATTGTGACCTCCAACGGAAGGTCATAACTCCTTAGATCCGAATTTCCGTTCGGGTGTTTGGACTCTATGGAATCCATTGGGTAAAGAATCCATTCATATACCTTGAAAGATATTAGGTGTGAGACCGGGTGTTAGAACAGGCTCACCGAGAGGTCGAGGTCATCTGAAGCGAAGCGTGACTCAACCCGGGAGAGGGTCCTGCTCCTTCCAGTGAACTCAGGTCGAGGTGTTCTTGGACTCCTGTAGGCCCAGTGAGGTCAAAAAGTCCATTCCTTGTGCTTGAGGAGGATATTAGGTGTCAGACCAACACGTGAGGCTGAGGCTATGAATTGGTCGCATTCCAGTAGATGTGATGCAGTAATGACCTCGAACCTCGGAAGATGCGCTCAGTTCTTGGGCTCTATGGAAGCTCATATTTGAGTCTAGAAACTACCTATGCTATTCAATGGCATTAGAGTGTCCATCTAAAAATATAGTTAATTTGTACCAAAATTGTACTAATCAACGATAAAGTTAATTGGAATACGTGTCAGAAAAGAATGAATATGAACGAAATAGCAGCATAAGTAGATTTGAAATATATAAAGGAATATAGAAGAAAGAATAAAATGATAAGCCCGCTGAGGAAGAACCGTATATTATATGTTGCTGAGACCCGGATATTGAATGACGAACATATATGATCGGTCTTGACATTCACTGCTTTAGTCTTCACGGCGGCTTCTATTAAGTGGGCGGGCCGCGTGCATGTGATCGGTCTTTGGCACTCCTGCTAAAGTCTTATGACGGCTTCTGTGCATGGGGGCACGTGCTCAAGGCGACCGGTCTTGACGCTCACTGCTAGTGTTTCGGCAGCTGTTGCGTGGCCGGCAGTCTGCCATTCCATCTTGTCTTGTGCAGCCGGGGTATATCTTATCATAAGTCTCGTTCGTCTTTTATCTCCATTCAAACGACGAATGTTTATACGTGTGTATCTGAATAAGAAATGATAAAAGAGTAAAATAGTTTGGACATGAAGAATTACTAAGGGTATTAAGAAAGAAGTCTATGTTACACTCCTATGGGAGATAGACGATCTGATAAAGCACAAGTAAAACGTCACGAGTATAGAAATGCATATGTATATGTCATAGATATGATAGAGTAATAAAGTACATGAAAATATAAGTTAACAAGATATAAGATATTTAAGGAATGAGTACATGTGAATGATAGGCATACGATGAATATAAGAATGAGTAAATGCATGCATGATAAAAATATAGGAATATGTATTATGAAATATGAGAGCGAAGTAATATGAAGCTACGGATATGAGGAACAAATCACAGTTAAAGTAATGATAGTATATATTTGCATATGTGCATTAATAAATTATATGTATGGAACATATATAAGCATGGGTATATGACAAGTATAGAATATAGGCATAAACATATGATGTTTATATATATATGTATGTAAATATGTAAAGTGAGATATGAGATATGAAAAATGCAAGTTAAGAATAAATGATTGTATATATCACACATATGATTCTGAATGACAATAATGATTAGGGAGCTTATGAGATATGTATTGAACATAAAATATCATATAGTTAATGCAGCCCAGAACTGGTAAAGGGATGGAATGGGCATGCTATGGGGACATAGTTCTTTGCCGGCACTCCACGGTTCTGAGATATCGAGGCCCGGAGTTTGGGTGGAGTGACATAGATCTCGTTTGGATCACGGTGGCCCTGAAAGGGTCACCACATATTACAGGGCATAGGTCACTGTCTCGTACAGTGATGATACCTTCGGGTATAATATTACAGGGCATAGGTCCTTTGTCACTGCGTACGATGATGTGCAGCCAGGGTATATTGCAGGGGTATAAGGTCCTTTGTCTCAAATGCAGGTGATACCTTCAGGTATGTCTGATTACCGTCGAGTACAAACAATTATTTCTGTATCATTAAATTGTTGTAGACATGAAACATAAAAGAAAATGACAAGTATATGCAAGGATATATGACATAATATGGGAAGCATAACACTAATGATAGTATACAGGTACAAGAATAAGAAGTAAAGTACAAGATGATATGAAAAGTATATGAGATATGATAAGACATGAAAGATGAACACATGAAAAGTATAGAAAGTATATAAAAGTACAAAAGTATATGAAAGAAGATGTAATAGAACATGAAAACAATAAGTTATAGAATGAATATGGAATATGCAAAGTGTAGAAAGCAGAATAAAGTAAAAAAGTATAGATAGGAGATATGCGAAGACATAGAACATGTAAAAAAGATTGTTATACGATAGGAATGTAAGATGATAAGTAATAAAAGTTATATGAATATAACATAGATATATGAAATGCATATGTATAAGCTTGTGGCGGTCACCATTGGTGGTTGTGCGTGCTTATGTTCTACATGGCGTAAAGCTTAGCACGGGTGTTCAATCCATGTAGGTACTAAAGAGGAAGCAAAAGACAAGGATAGAGGACAGGACATCCCACATCGGCGGGCGAGGCGGCTCGGAGATAGGTGCTCACCGCCTTTGCTTCCGCGATCTACGATGTGTTAATGTTAGATAGCAAATGTACATGTCTAAATAAATGGGACTCGGTATATGTGTATAGAATATAATGAATGCCACTATGGTGGTATGTATAATGTATATGTAAAAGCACCACTCCAGTGGTAGTTCTTTTGTAAATGTAAATGATTTTTGTTATTACAGAAATTGTTTGTATAACCACAGGTACAAGTTCAGCTCTGAGAAAGAACCAATCAATGAGAGTCCAAGTAGATAGTCTCGTGCCCCGGACTCGGTTTGGATCCGCCATTCGGGTCGGATCGGGGATCGGGGTGTGACACCTAAATCACGAATAAGAAGGAACCGATGATAAGTGCGGAAGATTTGTGCTGATCTACAGGCGAACATGCGCCGCGTGGCGAGTCTTGTAGCGGCGGAAGTCTTAAGCACTAATTAGAGCGTGCCAGGGCGAGTGTCGTAGCATAGCGAAAGTCTTTGAAGCAGCGATCGGGAATGTTGCCCACATAGCGAGTGCCATGGCACTAACAAAAGTGTCGAAGCTGTTGATCGATGATCATTCATTAAGCTATTTGTGCCATGACGCCACAGTATATGTATTTCAGAACTCGTTTTATCATTCCTAATCCCATTAGCAAAAGAGGGCAAAAAATAATGTTTTCCCAAAGCTTCGCCTCGGCGACGAGGTACAAAACATTTTTCATAATTTTTTATACTCGTACGAACCCTTTCATTCACTTATTAGGATCCTCATTAATCAAATGGATAATTGTTAAGTGGAAGAGGAACGAAACAAAACTACAGGTATGCACAGGCGAAGGATTGCGCTACTGGCGGAGTATGCTATGCTTAGGCGGAGAAGTTCACTGGCGGGTGTGCTGCGCTAGGCGAACCATCTGCGGCAGGCGGACCCCGAGAAGGGCATTATGGGCTCGAATGCACTTTGGAGAGGAGCAGCCGCTGGCGGGCTCTGCGCTAGGCGTAGGGTGTCAGGTGAACGAAATGGCCGAGTTTGGCCATTTCATGGAGTCTTTACCCAGTCAAAACAAAATACAAAACTAACTTAGACCAACCCAAAATACATATGTATTGAAGAGTTAGGGTTTTCCTTACCCAACTTAAACTAGTATTTTCCAACAAAATCTCCAAACAATCATCCTTACCAAAGTTTCTATACCAAGCAATATCAATTTCTATACAAAATTCCATACCTTGGCTTTCCTTCTCTTCTTCTTCTTCCTTCTTCCTTCTTCCTTCTTTCTCCTTCTCAAACGGTTTGCCCTAACCCAAAATAAGCCAAAATGAGATTTTTGGTCCTATCCACCTTTTTAATGTTAAGGCCATGTTTTAACCTTATTTTTGGGTCAATTTCCTCTTTTTGTATTTATGCCCGTTTATTCTCTTCTATTTGCAAATGTTAACTTATCTTATTTCCAATTTGGCATATAATCTTCCATCTTATGCCACTTGGGTCCTTAAATTGGCAAATTACTAATTTATCCTTAACTCTTAGATAAATATAAGGTTTTTATCATTTTTTTTTACTTAGCATTTAAATTTCTGAAAAATGCAAATTAATTTTATTATACCCTAAACATGTAATAAAACGACTAGAAGACATGGCTATTTCTGGCCAACTATCCTAAGTGATTGCATCAATTACTCAAAGGGTTGCCTACAATGTCAAAAATATGGCAGCATACAGAGGATTCTTGTTGTGGAACTCCACTCAATGGTGAAACCATGGCCTTTCAGAGGATGGGCCATGGATTTAGTTGGGAAAATCTACAAAGCTTCATCAAAGGAACATAACTTCATCTTAGTTGCTACAGACTACTTCACTAAATACGTAGAGGTAGTATGTGGAAAGGAAATTTCTTCCCCTCCCATAAAGTATCAATGTCAGAAATAAAGCCACAAGTAATCAAAACAATCGTTCATCTCTCCATTTCTTCTTTCTCCCTTCTTATACCCATAGGTTAGGTCTTACACTTTTAATGCTTATAATTAGGACATTTAAGAGAGCCCATTTACTTTTTTACTTTATATATTCATACATTCATTTGTACATTAATTGCCTCGTTATGTCTATTCAGGTGAGTGTAACGCATATGCGGCGTTTCCTCCACCCCATGCCCAAGGTGTCTGTCCGAGCGCGGGGCTCGTTGATGCCCGAGGTGTCCCTATCATCCTATTTTTATCTGTTTTGGGCCTCCATGCCCTCGAGTGAGTCTAACCCATATCACCGGTGTTTTTTCGGGTCAAGGCCTGTCTTCCAGCTACCTCAACAAGTGCGCTAGGGTTGCTATTATTCCTTAGCACATGACTCGAGACTTATCCCATTCTACTAGCCAGCTTAGCGCCTTTTCGCACCATTGAGGATAGGGAATGGCGAAAAGCTTTTGGACATGCAGTCGCACACCCAAACATTAAGGGCAACTGCCTCGAGTCCCGTGCACCATCATTATATTCTGCCGCATACATCTGGTTGTTCTAGATTCACCCCTGGTTTTTCGATCCACAAATTGTTAAATGCACCCCTTGATCAACAATTTGCGCACTCACTCAAATAGCCCCTCCTCCTCATTTCTTCTTTCTTTTGATTTTCTATGTGTGCCATTCTGCCTCCACCTTTGCTAATCTCTATTTCTCTTTCTCTATTGCCTTCGCTCCATTCGTTGTCTACACTATTGGATCAAAGAAAACTTGCTTGGTAAGTTTCACAAAAACCTGACTTTTTTCATTCTTCCCTTTTTGTTTTGCCTCCTTTCCTTTTGCTGTTTTTTTGGGTTTTTTTTTGCTGGGCTTGATGATTTGCTCGCTTGTCCTCTAGGCACTGTTCCGAAAAAGGCTAAGAGGAACTCATAATCTAAGACCCGAGAAAATTCCAATTTTCGGAAAAAGGGAAAAATCGTAATTTTGGTAAAAATCTGAAATTTTTCCAGATCTCGGATGATCAAACAGACTTCACCGTTGGAATCGTCTAGCAAAATCCCCAAATTTACCATGTCAAATTTAGTCAAATTAGTCAAATTAGGGACGGTCGGAATTTGCACGTTGAAGCCTTGGGTATCAGTCTTGGTAAAACAACATTTGATACCGACAAAGTCACCTATAACATGTACTCATGGCAAACCGTGTTGCATGAGTAGAGAGGATGGAAATGGATGGCCGAGATAGTGCAAAGTGTCAAAAATCGAAAAAGGGCGAAGTAGAATTAATGCGGGGTGTTAATGAATAAGATAAATAAGTAAGACAGTGTTATCTTACTACTCCATTAAACACCAAAATTTGAGAGCGAGTAGATGGGCGGGAGAGATGTGTTTGGGTTCTTATTTTTAGAGAGCACCTTCTCTCTAGGTTTATTCGATCGGGCTGTCGGTTCAGCCAGACAAGAAGGAAAGTTGCTCTACGCGGTGAGAGACTCGCATAGACACTGGAGTTTGGTGGAGTTAATGAGCTCGAAAGAGAGGTAGGAATCTTTTCCTACTTGTGTTAATCCTTGTTTAAGAACCATGTAAATGGTTAGGAACGTTCTGAGGCTTGTTTTAGCGATAAACTCGGTCTCAAAAGCTTTGAACCGAGTAGAAAAAATTCCTATTTTATGTGGTCGTGAACAGTAGCCCGAGGGTTTTACTGTTCATGTGAATAGTATTGTGAATATTTTTGTGTGAATTTTATGGTGTTGAATGATTCAAAATGAATTGTTTGTGTTTGTTAATTAGCCCATGTGAGCTAATTTTGGTGTAATTGGTTGAGAATTTACATAACATGCTTTATGTGATTTAATTATGTTAATATATATGCATGTGAATATATTAGCATGAATGGGTTGGAATTGGCGTGATCGTCCAGTATCTTGTTGGGGCACCACTAGAATATTAGGAGTGAGTGCATGACGCCAGAGTGAAAGTTAAATGAAAATGTTTGTGAGGAATTTCAACGGAAGAGATTTTCCACGAGAATTGTGTTGGGAGGCAGTCCAATGGTCAGCAGGATAGGGACCATGGTTGTTTAGGAAGTTTTCCAACCAATTCGGCTCGAAGGTAGTCCAATATTTTACGAAATTTGGTAGTGAGTTTTCGAGAACAAAAAGCTTTTGTTTAAAAACTGGATATTTTTACTCGCATTCGGCTTGGCGTATGTAGAGAGTCGGTGATGACTCGAGACATGGGATTGGGCATATAGACACATTGAGTAGGTTCATGAAATTGCTTGAATGTGATTGTTGCCATGCATGTGCACTTAGGTGAGGAGTAACAATTAGGAAATTATCTCTTGGGCTGCTCACCACATCCCAAGGATCTGTTTCGAGTGGGAGGCAATCGAAAGGCGGCACTCCTTCAGTAGTGTGTGTTAGAAGACTTGTGGCTTTGGCATTTTTATTCTGTATAACATGTATTAGAGTTTTATAATTTTAATATATGTTGAAGTAAGAGTAATGTAAAAACTCTTGAACTATGTAATATATTAGTTGAGATATATATTTTGTGAATATTGATGCAGGGGCCCAAGTGGCCATTATTTTACTCGCAAGTGGACCCTGTGTGGTCATATTGAACTGTTTGGGACAAGTTTTGTATTTGGTGGGAAAGAGCTTCCGTACAAAGGGCTGCCAGATTTTTCGTGAGTGTGGTGTCGGGTTCATCCATGAGTATTCCGCGGGTTGACGGGTGTCGACGGACGCCGCGTTTTTGGGCGTCACATAAGATGGCCCACTGGAAACACTCCCTTGCCAGGCGATTGAGGCGGGCAGAACCACCCCTTAGCCATCGGCATCTGGGAGTTTGCTCGCCGCGGAACCCGACGGTATTATTACCTTACGGAGAGCCTTGCGCATATGCCTTTTGGAGGAAGTATTCCTTCACCCCTCAAGTCTGCGTTACCCTCCCTTCCTCGGGCTCCCAATTCGTAGCCTCCACGGATACGGTCCAAGGATAAATGCACTGCATCCTCTTGCCAAAAATCCACATTAGCGAAGGGTTGAGGTTTCCTCTCCCCTCACTAATTCACCAATTCCTTCACTACTCCCGGATCCACCCCGCTTATGTTCATGTGAACATCATTCGGGTTCTCCTCGAGTGTGCGTTTTGAACAAGAGTCTCAGCCTTAGGCTTGGCCTAAAGGAGGTGATGTTTGCCTATTCCTTTAAGTGGCACAAGCTCGACCGCTACTATCTCAGGCCTTCACCTTAACAACCTCGGCTCAGTTCTCAAGCGGAAGTCCGCTTCTTAGATACTTTGTGATAGGGGTCATCCAAGACTGCTCGGCCTGATGGTCTATGGCCGTGACCGCCTTTCCCAAGATAGATCACTAATCCATAACACTTAGGCCCATGTTGCATGGGTACCATGCACCAGTCGCCAAGTTGGCTAGGACGTCCGCCATTTGATTTTCGGATTTGGGGATGTGCATTATTTGGAAATGCTCAAACCCACCAAAAGGGGATTGGCTATCCGCAGATACTATTCCATCATACTATTCCATCGTATTCACCCCGCAATTGTGAGGCTACCAGCTGTGAGTAACATCGAAGCTGATTGTTATTGAAAGGTTTTTCGTAACCCTGAGCTCTAATATAACTGCTTTGTATTCCACCTCGCTGTTAGAGATTGCGAAGTCGAGCTTGATTGCCTACGTGATGACCGGCCCATCAAGGGTCCTTAGGACTATTCCAGCGCCTCCACCTTGGGCCCAGGATGATCCATCCATCTCCAACACCTACTTTTCGGCTCCAACTTTCTAGGAATGCGCATCTAAACTTTCCACAATGAAGTCAGCTAGCGCCTGCCTCTTGATTATTGTTCTAAGCCGATATGCTATATCAAACTCACTCAGTTCTACTGCCCACTTCAGAAGCCTTCCTGCCGCGTTGGGTTTGTGGAGTATGGCTATGATCGACAAGCCCGTGAGCACTACTATGGTGTGCGCTTGAAAGTACGGTTGGAGTTTCTTTGCTGTCATTCGAAGTGCTAGCGCAACCCGCTCAAAGTCTGAATACCTAGTCTTCACCTCGAAGAGCGCCTTGCTGACAAAATACATTGGTCTTTGCCTCTTATTAAAATCCAACCTTACTAAAGCCGTGCTTACCGCCGTCGTCGAGGCAGAAGGGTACAAGTAGAGATATTCTCCATCGATCGGTTGGGAGAACGACAAGGGGGAAGCAATGTACTCTTTAATGGACCGAAAGCCTTCCGCACATTCGAGCCCCCAACCCTTTACATCTGCCCCCTTTAACGCCTTGGAAGAAAGGTCGCTGTCGGTTTGAGTATCGTGAGATAAACCTATTCAAGGCCGCCAACCTCCCTGTGAGAGCCTATATTTCCTATTTCATCGCCTGAGCGGAGATTCGGAAGCTATAGACAGGACCGTCCCTATACATCTCTATCCCGCAAATTAGCAGCTCAAAAAATTTCCCGAGCTTTTCTACCGTGAAACACACAGAAGTTTTAGCAGGTTTAGTTGTAAATGTGTCACGCAGTGAAATGTAACGCTTCGCAAATGAGCTAGGTGATCCTTTCTCAACCTAGACTTCATAAGGATGTCATCGATGTAAACCTCCACTTTTATGCCTAGCAGGGGTTCAAAAACCCGAGACATCATGCATTGATAGGTGGCACCGACATTCTTTAACCCAAACATCATCACCTTATAACAATACATGTCGTACGGGATTATGAAAGCAGTCTTTGGCTCGTCAGGCGGGAACATCGAGATCTGGTTATAGCCCGAGTAAGCGTCTAGGAAGGACAAAAGCTCATGACTTGACTTCGCATCCACGACCTGATCGATCCGCGACAAGGGAAAAGTGTCTTTCGGGCAGGCATCATTCAAATTGGTATAATCTACGCACACTCGCCACTTGTCGTTCTTTTTTGGAACAATAACCACGTTGGAGAGCCATTCTGGGTACTAGATCTCCTTAATGAACTCGGCTTCTAGTAGCTTATCCATCTCCTGCTTTATCACATCTTGCCTTACTGGATGGAACCGCCTCAACCTTTGTTGGACGGGTCTACAACTGTCTCACACACTCAGCCAGTGCTTGGCTAATTCGGGTAAAACTCTCGGCATATTGGCATGAGACCAGGCAAAAGCATGGGAAAACTCATGAAGGAGAGACAACATGGAGGTGACCTCTTTCTGCGGGCGTTTGAGGTCCCCAATCTTACCCGCCGGCTTCATCAGTGAATAGGAGTGCATTTGCAACGGCCTCACATTCTTGTTTCCCATAAAAGGGCCAACTAAGCCCCCGAGCATTCCCTACCATTTGATTCTGCATGTCACCCCCTCGCCGGGCCATTATGTGCAATAAATGGTCCCGGTCGCCCTCGTTGGTCCCTACTGAGGTCAACCTGTCCCTGTAGAGTTAAGAAACTCACCTCTGGTGGTAGACAAGAGCAATGCCTTCATTGTGTGGATCCAAGTTTGGCCTAATATGGTGTTGAAATTCGACGCCTCGTCGATAATACCCCAAATTATACCATGATAGATTTATAACATGTTTTGGGTATAATAAAAGTAAATGTATATTTTTCCAGAATAAAATAATGCTAAAAATAAAATAAGTAAAAATCTGAAATTAATACAAGAGTTGGGTTGCAACTAGTAATTTACCAATCCAGGACCTAAGGGTCATAATTTATGAAGATTATATAATAAAGTGGAAATTAGATAAGTTGGATCGCAAATAATAGAGAGTTGAGGGGCCAAATGGAAAAGGCTGAAAAATTAGGCAAAAAGGGATAAGACCAAACAAGCCTTAAGAAAACTTCATTTTTGGCTTGAAGGTTAGGGTTCACGTTTGGGGAGAAAGAGAGAAGAGAAGAAAAAGAAGAAGAAGAAGAAGAAGAAGAGAGGAAGAGAAGAAGAAGAAGAAAGAAAAATGAAGAAGAGAAGTTCAAGAAAAGCCAAGGTATGGAATACTAGTATGGAAAAAGTGTATGGAATGGTATGGAATTGATGTTTAGAAGTGTTGTTAGTTGGTATAAGATGAGTTTTATGGTTTATTTTGAGTTTTTGGTTGAGTTGGTTTTGGTTTGGAAGGAAATTTCCAGTGAAAATGGCCAAATATGGCCATTTCTGCATTCAGCCCAACACCCTTACGCCTAAGCGGAGGTTCCTATGCCTAAGCGGAGGTCCCTACGCCTAGGTGAACCCGAGCCCAAGTTTTTATTTTGTCCGCTTGCTGCAGCACGCCCATTTAGGCGTACCTACTAGTCCTGCTTTTAGTTCTCCCTTTGTTAATTCTAACAATCTTCATCGACTAATGAGGATCCTAATAAGTGAATGAAAGGGCTCAGATAAGTATAAAACTATATAAAATGTTATGTACCCCCGCCGCCGAGATGGTTAGCAACATTGTTTCGCCTCATTTCCATAATTTGTTTAAATGTAGTAAGGCTTCTCGTTAAGGGATGAAAAGATAAAATGTAATGAAGGCATATAGAAAGCGTAAAATACCCAAATATTACAAGAATAAAGATGCATGAAATGATAAGAAAATATCGTGATATGATTACCAGATAACAATAGTTATTCGGGGATATGGGATATATATTGTAAATGAAATAAAAGAAACAGATTGTTTGCTTAGAACCTAGTAGATAGATGGGCATGCCTATTAGGGAGAAAAGACTGCAACATTACTGATAAGTTGGCCTCGTTTGGGTCATTACACTGCCTTCGGGCCCTTATAGATGGTCATTGTTTCGTACATGATAACAACGCCTACGGGCCCTCATAGATGGTCATTGTCTCGAACAATGATAATAGCGCCTTCAGGCCCTTATAGATGGTCATTGTCTCGTACAATGATAACATCACCTTCGGGTCCTTATAGTTCATTGTCTCGTACAATGATTATAGCACTTTCGGGTTCTTATAGTTTCCGTATCCACTTTTAAGGTATTTGCAAGCATGAAACATAAGATAAATGACAAGAATATGCAAATGACATGACATAATATGAGAAGCATATCATTGCTATGTGAAGATACATATACAGTGATAAGTACAAGAAGTAAAAATGTAAATGAAAGATAATATGGAATGAAACATGATAAGACAAATAAGTATGATATATGTAGAAGCATATCTATAAATAATATGTTCAAAACATGAATATGCATGTGTATATGTAAATGAATGTTAAAGTTATATGCAGTTGTCTAAAGTGTGATGACCTTTATTAGAGGTTGTCCACATGTATAATTTCCCATTAAGTTATAAGATTAGCACTGGTGTTTCATCCATGTAGGTACAGGAGAAGCAGGAACTAGAAGCCTAGACAATCCACATCAGCAACTAAGGCCAACATACTACTAGTTCAACAAGACCTTTTTTGGTATATTTTTTGTATATGTTTTGCTTTGAAGCAATAAAAATTTGTACATGTTGAACACTCCTATTTATGGAGTTTTGAATATATTTTGTAATATGTTGCTACATAATATATTTCAAGTTAAATGTTTAACAGTTCATTAATGAACTAGTTAATGGTATGGTAAAAAGTAAAGATAGTCATAGTTAGATGGTAATAGAGGCATGACAAGTAGGTGGTATCAGAGCACCCCGTGTTGGGGGTGTCACAAGTTAGATGGTAATAGATGTAACACCCCGAAATATACCCTATCAGTTTTTGGACTTGTTTAGGGTATATTATAAGCTAAATAGGAATTTTCGGGAAATAAAACGATAGACCCGGAAATTAATCATAAAGCCAAGGGTAAATTAGTCATTTACCACTTGAGGATATGAAAGGCATAAAACCATAAGTTTATATGCCAATATGGAATTTGAGAAAAATGAAATGTAAATAGAAGAAGTTATGGGATTCAAGGCAATTAGAGAAAAGATGGAATAGAAATAATAAAGAATGGAAGGGCCTAATTGCAAAAATGAGAAAATAAGTGAAATGCAAAGGCCAACATGGCCTTAACTTAGAAATGGGATTTAAGACCAATTTGGTCTCATTTTGGAGAACAAAAACGTGAATGAAGAGAGGAGAAGGGGAGAAGGAGAAGAAGAGGAAGAGGAAGAGAAGAAGAAGAGAAGAGGAGGAGTTCAAGAAAGAATCAAAGGTATGGAACTATGACTATGAGTATGGAACTTTGGATTTTTGTATGGAACTATGAATTCTTGTATGAATTTCCATACAATTGCATGGTTAGTAGCTTGCCCCAAACCTAGGGTTTGATAGAATTTCATCCCAACATGGGTTTCTTGTTGGCATTTGATTTTTTTTTCTAGGGTTTTGATAGGATTTCATCATAACCCAAAAATTATTGAGAGTAAGGTGGGTAAAACCTCAATGTACAAGAAAACATGGAATCCTCCCTTTGAGGTTGGATTCATGGTTTAATTGCAAAGTAAAGGAGTTGGGTTAGAACAAACCCTAACAAATTCTTGTATTTGGTATGTGTATGGGTTATGACCCATATTAGAGTTGTTTTTGGGAGAAAATCATGAAAGGTTTTGATGAAAGATATGTATTGAATGATAATTTGAGTAGAAAAGAGATTATAAGATGAATTTGAGGTTTTGATTTTGTTTATGGAGTATTGGGTTGGATTTGGGTATCAACATATGGAAAATGGGAGAAAAACACACACTCGGGCATTTTTCGGTGACCTGTATTCTGTATAGGTCAGGACCTGCATTCTGCAGACACCTCGCTTAGCTTGAATTGGGCCAGATTTTTAGCCATAACTTGCCTAATTATTATCCGATGGAGGATTCAAGGGCTATTAAACTAGACTTCAAGGAAAACCAAACATTCAGAAATAGGTACCTTCGAATTATGACTTTATGTGGCCCAAAAATTCACTCAAAGTGGGGCTATGTTCAAGCCAAATTCTCCGGGTTCTGTTTGAACATAGAGTAGTCCGGGTTGTTTAGGACATAACTCGAGTTTCGGTGCTCCGATTTGGGTGATTCTAATTGGAGAAGAACTCTTAGCACCTTAGATTTAAAGAAGTACAAAGAACAAGTGTCAAATATGGAATCAAGACACTGGAAAATGAGTATTACAAACTGTCCCAAGTGTAATATCGGTAAATTGACTAGTTTAGCATGAAAATGCCATAACTTTAGTTTGGATGATCCGATTGGAATGATTCCAATTTCTAAGTAAAGTAGATTCATAGAGGAATAAGAATATGAATGAGGTAAGTGATTTGATAGACATCATACTCTCATAAGTATATGAAGTGCCATGTGTAATAGGCATGAAACAAGGAAAATATAGAAAATGCAACATGTATAAATGTGTTCATGAAACATGAATGTGACATGGAAAATGAAAACGAACTGAAACATTAATATGATTATGAAAGGCAATTTGTCATGAACACATAATGTGGTTAAGTTATATATGATTATTATCACATATAACCAGGAAATGATAACAAATGATAGGAAATATATGAATGAGTATACATGAATGAGTATACGTGAATGAGTATATGAACAAGTATACGTAAATGAGTATATGAATGAGTATACGTGAATGAATATATGAATGAGTATACGTGAATGAGTATATGAATGAGTACATATGAATGAGTATACGTGAATGAATATATGAATAAGTATACATGAATGAGTATATGAAATGAGTACGTGAATGAGTATATGAAATAAGTACATAGATTGAGTATATCTTTGAAAAGATAATACGAAAGCAGAAATTGGAATCAAATGTGATTATGATAAGTTATGAATGCTATTTGTGATATATATATATATATATATATATATATATATATATATATATATATATATATATATATATATATATATATTGATTTGAATTATTGTTATTCGAAATGTTTGTCATACATAAATGACATGAAGACAGAATGTGTTTATAATCGATTATGAGTTTTATTTGTGAAATATACATATGTATATGCATATATCGACGGAATTATTGTTATTCGAATGTTTGTCACACATATGCATGTGTGCATGTATTTGAACTATAAGCCAAATTATCGCATAAAGTAAATTGATTTTGAAATGTATCATTGAATGACCGACATGACGGATTCACCAACTGAATTGCCATGAAGGTAATCGAATATTGAAATGTGAAATCACATTTTTATTGAATGACCAACATAAGGGATTCACCAACCGAATTCGGCCATGAAGGTAAACTCGTAATTGTTAAATGTGAAATCACATTGTTACTGACGATGCTACGACAGATTCCCTGGCGAATCCGCCATGAATGTCGCATTTCTAGCCATATGTGAGATGGTAATAATTGAATGCAAAAATCACATTGCTACCGACGACAAATGTGACAGGATTCCCAAGTGAATCTGTCGTGGAATGTCGACTTTACAGCCATATGAGATGGTAATAATTGAGATCATAAATCAGACAGCATCGAATGACAAACAGACGATTCCCAAGTGAACTGGCCGTGAATGTCGACTTCTACAGCCATATGTGAGTGAATTTGTTGTGAATGTCGATTTCTATAGCCATATGTGAGATGGTAATAATTGAATACGAAATCACATTGCTACTGAATGACAAACAGGATAGGATTCCCCAAGTGAATCTGTCGTAAATGTCGACTTCTATAGCTATATGTGAATCACAAACCGAAAAGTGAAAAATGACATTGAAAATTGTATTTGTTTAAATATCTTTTACATTACACAAACATAGTAAAAAGGCACTATTTTGTAAATGCATTTTGTTAAATGTGAATGTTATGGGTCTTTTGAATTTGTAAGTGTTTGTGATTTGTCTGAAAAAGAAGTGCTTTCAGAATTAAAAAGTCTAAATGGAATAACACAAACAAAATGTTTGGGAAGATAATTGGAAAATGCCTGAAAATCGGCTCACTGATCCGCCAACCGGCCAAGTCGGGATTCGGTCGCGACACTTTTGAAAACAAAAAATTTAATAAAACCAAACAAAAATGTTTTGATTGAAAATGTCGTGAAACCGGCTCCACTTGATCCGCCAACCAGTCGAAATGGGATTCAAGCCATGGTACACTTTGAAAAATGAAAATTTAATAAAACGATAACTAAAAGAATTAAACGGGCATCCCGGATCATGCAGCAAATGTAATTGATAAAGGGATTTGATTAATGGCTTCGGCTGTGATAATGATATGAGTCTAATATGTTGGTATTAGTCCGATTAATTTGCATGAATTTTGATATGACTTGATCTCGTTCGATTTGCCATCAGAGATGTATAAGTTTGTTCCGAATGTGATCCAACAGGCGCCACAGAATATATGAACTAAACTTGTAAAATACATGATACAGGAAGCAACCCAACAAGATAATGATATGGAATCGAAAAGGATAAAATCTATATGTATATTATGATATGAGTTAGAAGTCACATAAGAATAAGCTTCGTTTATATGCATAAGGACAAGAAAAATGTAAAAAGATCAGGACTACGTAGTGCATTGTTATCATCGTTATCAATCATATGTCTCACTGCAGTTTAGCACGGGTGTTCAATCCGTGTAGTACCAAGAGGAGATAAAAAGGACATGACATTCCACACCAAGAAGATGGCCATCTCGTAGATAGTAAGGCTCACCGTGACCGTTCCGCGATCTCCGATGTTTGTATTAGATATACATGTATAAGTATTTGTATAAGTAAATGACTTAGTATATTTGTATAGATTTTAATGGATACCACTCCTGGTAATTTCTTTGTATATGTAAATGATTTTTTTGTTATTATTGTGCACTTTATACCCACGTATATAAGTTCTACTTCAAAAAAAGGTAAAGAGTCCCAGAGAAGGAGCCAGACTCGAACCTGCTCGATCCGGGCTTAATCGGTCGACCATGAATCGGGGCGTGACAATAGAGGCGTGACAGGAGCTACCGAGATTGGTAGCACGATCTCCTATGACTGGTTTAGGCACCATTAACCCGACCAGATCCTTCGTTATTTGTGCCATCCCGCTTTATACCCCAAATTAATCGGGGCGGGCGTGCATAAGAGGTTTGTCGACTTCGGTCTATCAACTTGTGCTTCATCAAATGCCACCTGACTTTAAGGGTTAGGACAAGAGCGTCATTGTAAGGTTGAGCTAACTAGCGTAGGGAGGCCTCAGAAAAGGTGAGGAGCCCATCAATTGGTCGAAGACTCCCGCAGGCGAAATCGCGCTTAACGCTCACATAAAATCCTCGCATGAGGTCAGTCTCGCTATGAGCCAGCCGAGGTCGCCAATATCGTGTCAATGACCGGTTGTTGGCGACCAAGGGTTGCAATGGTGATTCCTTTAGGGTTGAGCCTTCCACATACTCTTAGAGGTGCCCCTTATTGACAAGGTAATTTAGTAAACGCTGAGCCGCTGAATTTATGCCCAGTCTTAACCCCATGGTACCTCGTGAGTCGAGACTTATCTCTCCTCGTGGTCACCACGAGGGGGCATGGCCATTCAAAACCTAAAAGCGACTGGATGACAGGAAGAAGACGTGCAGGTGAAATTTTGAATCTTACCAGCTCGCTTTCAATGTCCGAATTCTAAGCGTCTAAGGGTCGGTGCCCTAAAGCATGAACTGAGACACCATCGCCTAGTTCATGCTCGCCACACTACTCCGGTCGACGGTCTGCCATTTCCTTCCTAATTGACTCGACTCATCGTGAGGTACTACCCATCTTTATCTTCATTGTCGCCACGACGCCGCCCTGAGCATGCATGTGACTGATCACTTATTTGGAAATGTTTTTAACAATCAAAATCGGAGGCTGCAAAGATAGAGAGTCGAAAAACTATGTATTTGGGTAAATAGCTTGTTTGACAGCAATGCAGCGCAAAGGTCCGAGCTCACCAACTAATCGGCTAGCTACGGACTCCGAACCGCCTACGAAGTCCGATGGACTCCGCATCTCCCATCCACCGGAACAAACTGGTGACACTCTACTTTCTCCGCACCTAGCACATGTACTAGAAGACAAACTTCTCGGACAGCCAACGAAAGGACGTTACCGAGTTTGGAGCCAAGCGATGAAACCACGATAGGGCAAGGCCCGCCAAGATGGATAGGAATACCTTGCCCAAAAGGTCGTCATTTCCCATTTGGAGAGTCATAATATGCCGGTAAAGCATCAGATGGTCAAAGGGATCTTGCAGCCCATCGTACATCTAAAATTTTGAGACCGAAAGTGTAGAGCCCTGATTGAGATGGCAGCTTCGCACGCCGGCCGCAGGGCGCCGTGGAGAAAAGTTTTCCGTGACTCTGACCGCATGGCCTCATCTACGAGCGGGAGGTCTAGCGTGGGTGGCGGTGCCCAGCGATTAGGGCGGCATTGCCTAAGGCTGCATCATGCTCGCGTAAAGAGGCATTGGTTGCTAGAAAGGAAGCTAGTTGTTGTTCATGAGAGTCATGCTGCTTCTATTGTCACGCCTCGTTTCCCTCGCCTAAGCCGAACAAGGAGACGCCGAGACCGACTAGACTCTTACTTTCTTTTTCAAACGCCAGGTCCAAGTCTATAACTTAATCAAAAATATCATATCTAAGGATAAAAATAAAACTACCAATCGTAGTGGTGTTTATAATATCAATACATACAAATTCCGAGTTCCATTTACATATATATACAAAACTCGTGACATTTGCATTTACATATTCAGAGTTTTGGAACCTACATGTGATGAACCGCTACTGGGCCAGGCTGCCTAAGAGAGTGTGCGTGGAACATCGCGACGGCCCCCTCCTTTTATACCTACATGGGATTAAAACCTGCTAAGCTTTACGCTTTAGTGGGAAGATATAACTTATATATATATATATATATATATATATATATATATACATGCATTCATACTCATTTATAGTAAGTATTATAATATAAATGATATACAATACTAGAGAATGTAATTGTTCATGATTTCATATAACAAACTTGTACATATACTTGTACTTATAGCAGATTTATACTTATTCAGATCTCCCGTTGGAGTTACCCAGCTTATACTTATACGGAAGTACCCGTAAGTACTATAGAGCTTATTCTTTAACCTTATTCGTTATTCGCACTCTATCATGTTAACCCGCTGGATTACCTGTACTAGTAATAATAAAATGATTAGGACATAGCACAATAAGTATCCGGCTGCAGCAAGATCGGTGCCATAGCACAAGCAGGAGTGTTTAACACTAATCGTAGACGTGTCTCGCTTCGCCACGTAAGTGTCGTAGCACTAGCAAGAGTGCCGGGCACCGATCGTAGTGCCCGCCCACATAATGTAAGGGTCGTAGCACCAGCGTGAGGCTGGTCATAGCACTAGCAGGAGTGCCACACTATCACTGTGCCCCGCCTACATAACAAGTGTTGTGGGGCCATTCAACATCCTATTATTTTAGGTATTCCCACTATATGTGTTCAGGAACTTACTATCTCATCATAAGGGCATTAAGTTTGCCCACATCGAACTCGCCGAGGCGGCGAGGTACGGTATAATTTTTCATTTTCCCTACAAACATGAATGGACCCTTTCATACACTTATAGGGTCCTCATTTTTCCAATAGACGAGTCCTTGAATAACTAATAGCGTAACATAACAAACACAAATATTTTCATTATCAGAATGTATTTCATTTAATGGCTAAGTTTTTCACGGCCTCATGGCAAACTCGAGAATGGCCAAACTCTCCATTTGGCTACGCCATGGCGTGGACCTTCTTTGCGGCGAGGGATTCCTCTGCCGCGGAAAAGGACCCCCGACATTGCCCAAATTTTTGCTCATTTCATGCCTTTTTCAGAAATCCCACTAAGAACCTCAAATAATTCAAAAGAATCACTGAAAACATCTCCCAAATGGGTTCTAACCTCACCAAAGCCAAACATAAAGATTAGTTAGGTTTTTTCCAAACCCTAACTCATATCCTTGTAAATTAGGTTAATTTCCTAACACCCAAACATGTCTCCAAACACCTTAAACCAAGAATCCATACCCAAGGGAGGATTCCTTACTCCTCTTATACAAAAATAGTGGTATTAACACAAATCATAACTTTCATACATCTAGGTTAGATGAATTTATCAAAACCGTAGCAATGGAACCACTAATTTCCATACAAACACTTCCATAACCCATACAAATTATAATTTTTTCCATATTCAAAGTCACAAATACATGTGATCCCATACCTTTTCTTTTCTTTCTTTCTTTCTTCTTCCTTCCTCTACTTCTTCTCCCTCGTCTTCCCGTATTGCCCTAGCCAAAAATGCCCAAAATGTGAGACCAAAATTGGTCTTATTTGGTATAATTCCATAAGGCCTTGTTTGGCCACCAATAATCCATTCTTTTGATTTAAGTCTCCTTTTATTTCACTTTAGTCCTTCAACTCTTTTCTATTTGCTCCACAAGTTATGTTATTTCTATAATAGCCTCACATCTTTTTGTCTTATGACTTTTGTGTCCCAATTTGACAAAATACAAATTTACCCTTGCTTATTTCCGAGTTTCTCAGATTTCACGTTTTGCATTTAAATTACGAAAATTTCAAATATACCTGCAAAATACCCTAAACATGCTAAAAACAACTAGGGTATTTTTTAGGGTGTTACATCTATAGCCGTCTTTCTAGCTATATTAGGCGTTATTCCATGGAAGGTTCAGAACAGGAGGGTAGGTCACCCATCGATTAGACTGGATTGCTAAAACGATTACATGATGCTGGTGTTCCCATAGACGACGCAAATGGAAAGGAAATTGTTTCACCTCCCACAGAGTATCAGTGTCAGAAATAAAGCCACATGTAATCAAAAAATCGTTCTTCTCTCTCTTTTTTCTTTCTCCAATCTTATACACACAAGTTGGGGGTTACACTTTTAATGCTTATAATTATGATTTAAGAGAGCCCTTTTACTTTTTAACGTTACATATTCATACATTAATTGCCCTGTTATGTCTGTTCAAGTGACTATAACGCGTATTCAGTATTTCCTCCGCCCCATGCCTGAGGTGTCTATCCGAGCATGGGGCCCTTTGATGCCCGAGGTGTCCCCATCATCCTGTTTTTATATGTTTCGAGCCTCCATGCCCTCGGGCGAGTCTGACCCATATCACCGATGTTTGTCTGAGTCAAGGCCCGTCTTTCAGTTTCCTTGGCAAGTGCACCAGGGTTTCTTTTATTCCTTGGCACATGACTCGAGACTTATCCCATTCCAGTACCCTTGAAAAAGGTAGAGCTAAAGGATGTGATCCAATTCATCAAAAAGTAGATCATTCATAGATTTGGAATTCCTCAGTCTATTACAATTGACTAAGGCACCATGTTCACTGGGGATGAGATGACTTATTTTGCCAAGGACTATGATATTCAACTATTCAAATCCACTCTCTTTTATGCCCAGTAAATGGGCAGGCAGAAGCTTCTAATAAGATATTGATAAGCATCTTGGAGAAGATGTTGGAGGATAATCATAGAGATTGGCACATAATTTTATCTAATACTTTATGAGTATTATAGAACTTCTAAGAGAGATTCTACAGAGGTAAGTCCTTACTCTCTAACATATGGATAGGATGCAGTGCTTCCAATAGAGGAGGTAGTTCCTCTCTAAAGGTATCTAGGCTGAATGGCCTTAATAGAATACAGTGAGGCTATGATGATGGAACTTGAGGCATTGGATGGGAAGAGATTACAAGCGCTCGACCACATCATGATTCAGAAAAAGAAAGTGGCTAGGGCCTACAACAAGCAGCTTAGAAGAAAGAGTTTTGAAGAAGGAGAGCTCATCTAGAAGGTAGTGCTGCCCATCGATGCTAAAGATAGAGAATTGGGGAAATAGTCTCCTAACTAAGAGGGACCATTCAAATTTCACCAAGTACTACCCAAAAATGCATATTGGTTATCAAACATAGAAGGGGAGCCACATAAAAAGTTCATCAATGTGAAATACCTCAAGAAATACTTTCCCACAATGTGGGAAATGCTAGATACTGCTAAGATAAACTAGGGAATGAGGAAACAACAAGCAAAATAGGTCTCATTGACCATTTTTGGATTGGGGAAACTAATCCTAGTAGTTACTATGAGTAATAAAGTAGGCTATTTTGGCCACGGTGAAATCAAGTTAAGAGGAAGTTGCTGATCTATAGTAGTTTTCTTTTCGTGGCGAAGTGGTTCACCATTGCGAAGGAGAAGGCTCGTTGTAGCGAAGAGCAAGATGAGTTAAAGACTAGCCTTGGGTTCGCCACAACAAAGCTATCCTTCGCCACAACGAAGAGGTTCGCCACGGCGAAGCCATTGTTCGTCGTGGCGAAGGAAGGAAGCAACATCGACACCATGGCCTTTAAAGGGAAAGTGTTGGGGAAATGGTTTCTATCTTAATGTTTTAAGTCAAGGAGGCTTTTCGTACCACTTCTTTGTTCTCAAATATTCGCTTTCCAGTATCTTTCATCCTAATGTTTTGAGTTAAGGTAGGCTTTTCAAGTACTTTTGTTCTCAAATATTCAGTTTTCTCTAACATAATACTTTTTCTATCCTAGTTTTGAGTAAAAGTAGGCTTCTTAGCTACTGTTCTCAAGCATGCAAGTTTTTCCCCAACACACAACAGTGCAATATATATATTCAAAAATAAATAGTAGGCTTTTAGCCATTGTTTCATCCATTTCCAAAGTAGTACCTGATAGATGTACTATATCATCATCCACACACAAACACACTTCCAAAGGTAGGTCTAATGCCACCTTGGTCCACTAATGCAATTGTCATGCTTGTGAGTGTGTGTGTGCAAATGTCACTAAGTTCCCAACATAACAAGGTTGGCCAGTTGCCACCTAATCAAGAAAGGCAACTTCTTCAAGTCATCAATGGTAAGGTGCGCTTCTTTATGATGTCGCAGACGAGAGAAAAAGATTTAGAGAAAGAGAGACCGAGATCTCGCATGCCAGCAGAAAAACCAGGTCATATGGAATATTCATCAAAAGAAATCACTTCAACAAAAATGATGGATCTACTTTACTAGTGAAAGCAGAGAAGTTGAAGCCGCAGGGAGATGACTGAGAAAATCAAAATTTATGGTAGAAGGAGGATGATGGAGGCCAGCTAACGCTGCTTCTGAACTGCAACATTCACTAAGCATCGGCTCTGAGAGGTTTTGACTTTCGCTTCAAGTTGTAGCAGCACGCCGGGCCTGGAGAGGAATAGTAGCAGTGTCAATTCGAGTAGTAGCAACGTCGTCACCAACAACGTAGGGAGTCTCAGCCTGTAATGAGGTTGAGAAGAGAGAAGAGAAAGAAGAAAAAGATGAATAGGGGAATGTGGAAGGTTTAGTACATAAATCACATGGATTTTTTCCTATGAACTTTTCAAATCCCAAAGGAGTCTTTTTTGTCACAGAAGAAATTGCTGTATAAAGGAAGAGATCAAAGTTGTGTTTGAAAGAAAATTGACAAGAGGCTTTCCCTGGTACATTGGGTTTTTAAACTCATCTAGACCTAAGTTCGGCTTTGGTCAGTATATTCCCGTTGATAATCCACATCCAAGGGGGTAAGTTGCACTGTGGTGATAAAATTATGAGAGAAGAGCAAAGGAAGGCTTTTGACATATTAAAGTTATTCCATACAAACATGACCCATGGACCATATTGTATGAGAGGGGCAATTGTTTACACTAAAAATAAATTTTTGGGCTTAAACGGTATTTAAATAACTATTCGACCCAAATGGCAGTGGAATGGGCCGAATGGATATATAAAGCCCAAACCGAGTCTAACCCAATCCAAGAAAGCCTAAGCCATGAGAATTAGCCCATGAAATGGTCTATGGACATTTATGAAAATTTTAAATAAATTGTCAAAGCTGCTAGTTAAGGATACTGAGACTTTGTTTCAAAGGGAGAAAATAGAGGACACTTGTTCTCCAAGACATGACATGCAGAGTAATGTGAGTAATTATTGAAGAGAAGCCGCTGGGGGAATAAGACTCTCAAAAAGAGAAGTTTCTCGAAACAAGACTTTTAGTAAAGAAGCTTCGAGAACAAGACTTGTTAAAACGTGAAAGAGTGGTCAAGAAGGTGGGTCGAGGCGCTATTCAGAATGTGTCTATAAAAGGAAGACTGAACATCAAAGCAAATGACCAATCAATCAACACTCAAAACAGAGCTTTTCATCATTTCTCTTAGTCTTTTACAATTTTAACAACTGTCTTTTCAAATTCCTAGCTTAGTTTTTTGCATATTTTCTGTACAAGCATATGTTACTTCAAGCTTCTTTTTTTAGTATTTCATTTTTAGTCTGATTCTATAATGAAATTTATTATCTTTCAAGTTAGTCCGTACAGTTTTTATCTTAACTTTAAATTTAGTCTAATTTTTAAAGTATTTTCCACTTAGATTCTAGGGAACTGTCAAGGGAACTAAGGAATCCAATTTTCATTTGAACAGATATTATATTTCTACACGATTTTAGTTTGAAAATACTATAATTTTCTTATACGTTCACGTATTTATTAATTCCCATGCTTTTTATATATTCAAGAGAAATTCTACATAAATAATACATATAGGCATGGAATTAGCAACCATACTTTCTCATACTCTATTGAAGAACTAGTACAAAGTTACCCACCACTACTCATCCTGTCGACCATGCCATGATTGTTAATATAAATGAAAATAAAATAACTTTTTGGGTTCTACAATTTATTAATAAATAACCCAGAACACAGGATCTTTAGTTTCATGATATTCACATTTATGCAAAATAAGAATTTATTGCTGGATCCATAATGACAACAAGTCTTCAAGCAAAATCTTATATGTTTCTATCCCTTTACCCTTCTTTTCCTTCTCTGACTTTCAAAACGTGATGGTCAAATTTTTTGTCTCAGAGAGTCTTTATACGTGATGCAGAGATCTCATGAAATGGATTTTTAAATTCAAAATTTAAATCCTTTACCATACCATCAAATGTGTGTCAATATAAACCAATGAATTAAATTATTTATATAATTAAATCTAATATTATCACACGAAATAATTAAGAATATTTGAAAACATTCTACATTCTCCATCATCTATGTGATAATAATTTTTTATGATTTAATAAAATATTTGTCATAATGCGCATCACTTTCATTCATTCATTGGCATTATCATAAAATCATAATTAAGAATAAGAACTAACAAGCGTCATGGCGGTTGTACGTCATTATATGAAATAGTTCCTTCCATGTACCACTATGCTAATTTCTCTTCGTAACCATTATCTGGTAAGTGAGATATATTTCGAGTCCAAATGTTATTATCTTCTATTCAAAGTAAGTCCCGTTTACCAATCATCATAAGAATTACGTATACACATAAGGTATAAACAGGAAAAATTCATAAACTTGTACTTTAATGAGCTCAAGTGTCAATATACATTAATACTAAATCAGTAATCATAAATCATTAGACATGAGGCCCATTCTTTCAACATGACTAGCAAAATGTTTTGGGCGGTAACCCTTTTGTTAAAGGATCAACAATCATAAGATTGGTACTGATATGTTCTATTGACACTCTTTGTCTCTGAACCTCTTCTTTAACAACAAAGTATTTCAATTCTATATGCTTAGCACCTTTGGAATACTTATCATTCTTACTGAAGAAGACTGTTGAAAATTATCACAATAAGTTTTCAGCAGTCTGGCTATACTGTCAACAATCCCAAGCCCTAAAATAAAGTTCCATAGCCATTTAGCGTGAACCATGGCCTAAAAGCATGCCACAAATTCAGCTTCCATGGTAGATGTAGCAATCACTGACTGATTTACACTCTTCCAAGATATGGCCCCTCCTGCTAAAAGATATAGATAGCCACAAGTGGACTTTCGCAGCTCTACACAAACAAAGATAATTCGAGTCCCGAATATCCACTACTTCAAGATGATCAAATCTCCTATAAGTAAGCATGTATTTTGTTCTGCAAATATCTTAGAACCTTCTTGCAAATTTTCCAATGATCTAACCTAGATTACTCCGGGTATTTTCCCCAACATTCCAATCAGAAGCTTATATCCGGTCTCAGCCAAATCTGAGACATATCGACTCCCAACAACAGATGCATATGGAATTGCTTCTATTTGTTTTCGTTCCAAATCATTATGTAGACATTGCATGAGACTAAATTTTTCTCCTTTCTGAATTGGAACGGGAGATGTAGAGCAATTCTGCATTTTGAATCTCTCTAAAACTTTATTTTTATATAGGATATTTGAGACAAACCTAACATTCCTCAGGATCTATTCTGCATATCTCTATCCTAATAACATAGGTCACCTCACCCATATCTTTCATTTCAAAGTTATTAGAGAGAAACCTTTTCGTTTCATATAAGAGATGAAGATCGTTAGTTGCTAGTAAGATATCATCAACATACAAAATCAAAAATATAAACTTACTCCAACTGACTTTCAAATATATACACCAATCAACAGTGTTTTCTTTAAACCCAAAAGAAACAATAGTATCTGAGTATAAGATACCATTGTCGGGAAGCTTGTTTAAGTCCATATTTTGATCTTTTGAGTTTACACACCATACATTCCTTTCCTTTTTCTATAAAACCCATTGGTTGATCCATATAAACTTCTTCATTTAGATTTCCCTTTAAAAAGACAGTTTTCACATCCATTTGATGTAACTCTAATCATAATGAACTACCAAAGCCATGATAATTCTAAATGAATCTTTTTTGGAGATAGGTGAAAAGGTCTCCTTATAGTTAACACCATCTTTTTGAGTAAACCCTTTGGAAACTAATCTGGCCTTGTAACGTTCTAAATTACCATGGGAGTCACGTTTGGTCTTAAAGACCCATTTGCAACCAACCTTTCAATGACCTTCTGGTAATTCAACAAGATCCTAGACTTCACTCTATATCATAGACTTTAACTCATCTTTCATGGCTTCTTACCATTTATTAGAATTAACATCATTCACTTGTGAAAATGTTACTGGGTCATTTTCAATTGCTAAGTCACTTTCTGACTCGTGTAGGTATACCACGTAATAATTAGGAACAACTAATCTATTCTCTTTGAGATCTCCTTAATGCTATTGGTTGTGATTCATCTACTCCAGGTTCATTAATCACAATTTCATTATGAGTAATGGGATCATTAATTTGTCCTTCATATTGTTCATTAGGGTTATTAACCAATTCAATAACTTGAGGAACAATTGGAGGAAGAATAGCTTGATTAGGGATACAAGTTATAGGAATATGTACCCTCATTTCTTTAATATCCACTTTTTGTTGTGTTTCTCTCCCACTTCATCATTCTCAATGAACCTAACATTCCCAGATTCTATAATCCTTGTAGTATGGTTAGGGCAATAAAATCTAAACCCTTTCGACTTTTCTGGATAACCAATGAAATAACTAATCGATCAATCTTACATCTAGTTTCTTTTTCTTGAGGATTATAATATTCAATTTCGTCGGCAACCCCAAACATGTAGGTGCCTTAGACTAGGTTTCTTTCCTGTCCATAGTTCAAAAGGTGTTTTTTGAACTGCCTTACTAGGAACCCTATTTTGGAAATACATGGCAGTCTTTAGAGTATAAGTCCACAACGAAATAGGTAAAGATGCATTACTTAACATACTTCTAACCATATCTAACAAAGTTCTATTACACCTTTATGATACACCATTTTGTTGTGGTGTACTTGGCATTATGTATTGTGCACATAAACCATGCTTTTCTAGAAATCTAGCAAATGGACCAGGGTGTTGTCCTTTTCCATCATAACTTCCATAATATTTACCACCTCTGTCTGATCTTACAATTTTCACATTTTTATCAAATTGTCTTTCAACTTCATTAATGAAAATTTCTAAGGCATTTACAGCCTAAAATTTTTCATCTCGCAAATTAACATAACCATAACGTGAAAAATCATCAATAAAAGTCATAAAATATTTTTCTTTATTAAAAGAACTGACATCAAAAGATCCACATATATCGATGTGTATTATTTCAAGAAGTTGTGTGCTTCTTGTGGCTCATTTCTTTATGTGTTTTGTTTGTTTACCTTTAATACAATCCACACATACACTTAGATCAGTAAAATCCAAGTTTGGAAGGATTTCATTCTTTACTAATCTTTTCATTCATTCTTTGGAAATATGTCCCAAACATTTATGCCATAAGTAAGCAGATTGTTCATTGGTTAAACCACGTTTAGTACCAACATTATGATGCAAGGTCATAAGAGTTTCAGCAAATAGATTGTCTAGAGTTACTTTATATAATCCATCACATAATGTACCACCACCAATCAAACATGTGGTTTTTACAAACCGAAATGAACCACTACCAAATTTAAATATACATATCCAGCTTTATCAAGTTTGGAAAGTGAAATTAAATTTAGATATACTAGGTACATAAAAGGTCTTCAATAAGTCCAAATGATGTCCACTCATCAAGAATAAGATCTGCAGCCCCAACAGCCTTCCCTGAGCTTTCATTTGCTGCCCATTAGACAAATTTTTGATTTGGTCTGCGGGTTCGGGATTGAAAGGAATCGCATTATATTAGAAACATGAGTCAGACATCCTTAATCAAGCCACTGGCGTTATTCAATAACCAAATATGATTTGGAAACATACATAAGCATTATGTTTACCTTCTTTCGAACTGGCCCACGCTCCGGGACAATCCTGTGGAAATGCCTGGGCCTCTTACAAAGTGGTACCGCCAACTTTAGGCCCCTTCGTGAATCTTAAAGCATGCTCTTCGCATTTTTGCAAATTCTTTTTTCCTTTATTAGCATGTTTCCTTTCTTCCAAATTTCCTTGATTGTCATTACATAATTGATGAAGTGAATTTGTTTTAAGTCCGTCTCTTCAACTAGCATACTATGCAGTTCATGCACATTCCACTTGTCCTTCATGGTATTATAGTTAATTTGGAAGGGACCATACTTACTGGGTAAGGAGTTCAAAATGAATTATACAAGGAAACTTTTGTCCACCTCCATTCCTAATGACTTAAGTCTTGCTGACAAATTAGTCATCTCAATTACATGTTCATACATAGTACGAGAACCATCAAATTTCATGGTGGTTAAAGTAATCATTATTGTCCTGCAAGAGACTTATCATCTGTTTGGGAGCGCTCTTCCACAAACTTTAACATTTCTTTAAAGACATCGCTTTAGGAGAGTTGTCTTAATGATGTTTGTTATGCTCATTCACATGTACATCAAACTCAATATGTTTGACCTTTCCTAGGTTTTATAATGAGTCTTTTCTTTGGCAGTGCTTAAAACAGTAATATTAGTTGGCTTTTCGACTTAGAGTGCCTAATCTAGATCCATTACCCCAAGGTAAAAATGGATCTGCTCACCTATCTTAAAAATTAAGACTATTAAAATCGAATGCATAAGAAATGCGAAAGTGCACTGTGCATTGTAACTGCAAGAAATATCATAACATTAATGCTTTGATCTTGATATTAACATGCTTAATAGATTAAGAAAACATATAGTAAATATAATAATTATATATTGATGTTCACCTTTGGGCAATCCATCAATATACTACATACAACATAATGATGCTAAAAATTTATCTTAATTTGGTAAAGATAAATGCATTAGTTAGATGTATCTACTATCTTTGGATATATAAACACAACATAACTACTAATGCATTCATATTACCAACATTCATGTTCATAAGTTATTAGAACAAACAATCAACTTTTGAGTGATCTTTAACTGTTTTATAACAATAAATCACAATCATTTACAAAATTATTCATATCACATTATTTATAGCATCCATTATGAGAACAATTGTCATTTCTTAAATAAATAAACATCATAAATAAATAAACAAACATTCAAATTGAAAATTATAACACTTATGGGTAGGCCACTTTGGTGACTAACAAACCCTGATTACAAGTTTTTTTTTTCAATTTATTTATTTACTTATGTATTAAAAGAAAATTTTTCATCAAATGTTTCACATAAAAGGTTATGTACATAAATATTGCATAAAATGATGTGTTATAGCTTGATGGTTTTAAAAGCCCTTAAAACCATTAAGAGATATTCAGGTCATGGGTTCAAATCTCCTTCTACTGTAATTTCAATATATTCATGAAACTTAAACAAATGGGAAGGAGATCGGCCTTTAAACAATCAAGAATTATCTAAATTATTATTCATTATTACTAGTTATTTATCTATTTAAAATAAATAAATAAGTTCAAATCCCCTACTTCAATGAAGCAGGGATTGATGCATACAGATACAACATCATTTATTGATGTATATTCAATTCAGATACAACAACTATGTTTTATTTATTCATTTATTTATTATACTTTCTTTACATCTGTATTATCTGTGTCCATAATTTAAGAGGAATTACGTAAACAAATAAATTTTATTTAATCATTATTTGCAATTTAATCATTATCCCTATCTATATCTAAACAAATATTTACTGAATTTATTTATTAGACTTCTTTGGATACATAAACCAAAGATGGTAACATTGTAAACAAATGAAAATAAAATAACTTTCTGGGTTCTACAATTTATTCATAAATAACTCAGAACATAGGATCTTTGATTTCATGATATTCACATTTATGCAAAATAAGAATTTATTGTTACTAACCTGGATCCATAATGACAACAAGTCTTGAAACAAAATTTTATCTGTTTCTATCTCTTTACCCTTCTTTTCCTTCTCTGACTTCCAATACGTTATGGTCAAAAATTTTGTCTTAGAGAGTCTTTATATGGCCAGGAAGAAGACCTTTATGAAATGGATTTATTTAAAATTCAAAATTTTAAATCCTTTACCACTACCATCAAGCGGCGTCAATATAAACCAATGAATTAAATTATTTATATTATTAAATCTAATATTATCACACGAGTCAATTAAAAATATTTAAAAACATTCTTACAATGATATTGAAAGAACATGTCAAACATAATCACATCGGGTCACAAGAAGACAAAACTAGTTTAACAACTTGAAAATTCCCCCGCCACATGCTAGAACTTTCCGAAAAATAATAAAAAAAATTAAAAATAAATCTTAAAAAATATAGTTTGAAAAATAATTCTACATATAATGCAGTTTTCTCCACATGATCAAGCCACGTCATATTGAAGCTTGAAATTTTTCAAAATTATGAAGGTGTCTCTTCAAAAGACACTTTCAGTGTAAATTAAAAAATTTTAAAAATATAAAGGTGTCTCATCAAAAGACATTTTCAACGAAATACTGTAAATGTGTCTCTTCAAAAGACACTTTCAATGTAAATTGAAAATTTTCAAAATTATGAAAGAGTCTATTCAAAAGACATTTTCAACAAAATAGTGTAAATGTGTCTCTTCAAAAGACACTTTCAATGTAAATTAAAATTTTTCAAAATTATGAAGGTGTCTCTTCAAAATACTTTTACAGAATCAAAATTTTCAAAATTACGGCGCTACATATTCAAAGACATTAAAGAAATAGTACAAAGATGTCTCATTAAAAGACACTTTCGTTGTAAATTCAAAATTTTCTTTAATTATAGCCTGCTATTCAAAAGACACTTAACGAATATTAAAAAAGTTTATTTTTAAAAGACACTTTTAGGGTGTAAATTGAAAAATTTTCAAATTATTATAGAGTCTTCAAAAGACACTTTCAAATAAATAGTGCAAAAGTGTCTCTTTAAAAGAAACTTTCAGTGTAAATTCAAAATTTTCATAATTATAAAGTTGTATATTCAAAAGACACTTTCAATGAAATATTACAAAATTGTCTTTTCAAAAGACACTTTAAGTATAAATTGAAAATTTTCAAAATTATAAAGGTGTCTTTTCAAAAGACATTTTCAAAGAAATAGTGTAAAATTGTTTTTTTAAAAAACACTTTCAATGTAAATTCAAAATTTTCAGAATTATAAAGGTGTTTATTCAAAATATACTTTAAATGAAATAGTGGAAATGTGTCTTTTCAAAAGACATTTTCATTATAAATTAGAAATTTCAAAATTTTAGAAAGGGTCTTTTAAATATATATATATATATTTTAAATATCTCTTCAATAGACACTTTTCAGGTGATATAAACTACATTAGATTTAAAAATATTTTTAAACATATTATATTTAAAGGATTTTTTATTTTTTTTAAATTAGATGTCTAAAAACCCCGCCACATGCCGGGGCAATAATGGAGCATCACACATAGCCCTGCTTTTCAACTAACACATATGACTAAAAAAATTAATATTTTCCACTTTGTCCCAAAAATTAAGGACATAAATGCTTCTTTGATAATTCACATAAGCTTATAATTATTGCATGTAAGGTGATGAAGTGGGTATATGTACCCATACATACATTGATTATTGATATGCATGTAATGAAAAAATCAATAATATTTATACTGCTAAGAATTCTTAATAGTCACTGTATACTTATCATTCCATGTTGGTGGATTGTTAATTTGTTACTTAATAAAGTCTTGAAATAACATAATTTTGATGTAAATCCATATGTCTAAAAGGTTTGAGTGTCCTGTCATTTTTTGAGAAGATTGAATACATCAACTGAATGTTTTTACTTTTTCTTCGTTTTAGTATGTAATAAAAAAAAATAGAAAGTACATGATAAATAAAATAAAATAATAACTAGTCAAATTTAAAAAATGAGACATGAAACAAGGTGGTGATCATTCTTTTTCTTTTTGTAGGATAGGTGGTGGTCATTCTTAACTTCTTATTTTCTACACAGCACTAACATAAGATGGAACAACTTTAAATAATTTTAAAATTTGAAAAATTAAAAATAACAATAATAATTACACCTGCATTAGATGCTGATGATTCATCATTTCGATACATCCACGTCACTGTATAAGGTAGCCTTTTAAAGAGAGGTACATGTATGTGTATGTATTAATCAATATGAACAAATGGTCTTTCAAAAATAAAATAAAATAATGGACAAAATGGAATTAGATGAGATTATTGAGTAGGGGTGTCAAAGGGGTTGGGTTGGGTTAAACGGTTACGGGTTAAACGGGTGTGGTGAAAAGCATTATAGCCGCCCTTACAAACCAATCATTTAATAAGCGGTGTAAATCGAAAGCGACGACGGATTTAATAAGCGAATTAGCAGTATTCTTCGTTTAGCGGTTTAATTTTAAGCGGGTTGGGTTAGGTCGAGGTCGAGTTGCGCGATAAGCGGCTCATTGACCCAGTTTGCTCTGTTTAACGTTTGACTGGAACAACGATAAACCACGGTTTAACCATTTACTGTTATTTTAAAAATGATTAATTTTTAAAAAATATTAATTTAATTTTATTTAAGCGGGTAAGCGGGTTATAAGCAGGTTAAGCGTGTGCCGGCGGCAGCCGTTTGATCGCGTGTTAAGCAATTGTGGTTCTCCAGCCGAATCAGTTTGGTCTCGCGGCCGTTGTCGAGCGGTTAATCGTGTCAGGTTAATCGTCCTCGTGTTGAACATGAGCCTGTGTGAAGCGCGCGTCGCATTTCAGTGAAGAAAAAGCTGCAACCACTTGCTCAGAAGAATTGACTAATAGGAAAGAAACAAATGTTCTTTTAGTGTTAGGCGGGTTCAAGTTTTTCAATTCATTCAGAAAACTGCCGATTTTATTGAAATATTTGGTTAAAACTTAAAACTTAAAAGACATTTGCAACACATATTTTATCTTGAAAAATAATTCGATAAAAATACGAATTTTGGTTTGTTTAAAATAACCATTTTATAAAAAAAAAATATTTGAGTAATTGAAAAGCATAATTCATAATTTGATTAGTCTTATTTATTATTTAATTATGAATAATCTTATATTTGAGGTTTTAGTATTGAATTGATTTTTAGGTATTAGTATTGATCAAAAAAATTAAAATAATCCTATATATAATTACTCTCTTCTCTTTTTTATCACATGCCAATATCTAATTAATCCAAAAAAACTTTATTTAAAAAAAAAATATTCTCATCCCCTCTTTCTCCCTTTTTTTTCTCTCCATCACCACCACCTTCAATACACCTATTGACCTCTCTGTCTGTGTTAATTAAAAAAAAACATGGGATTTTCCATTCCAGCAAGTGGAAGCAGCAGCTGCCGACTTTGTATCTGTCGCATTCTTCCAACTAGACCTCTTGATATAGATGACTACCCAACACGAGTATAGGGTGCAAACATGCCGACCAAAGCAATGTCAACAACCACACGCACCGAAAGATCCGCAACATACAGCTCAAATTAACTCCTCCCAAAAGTCCTTGCCCCTTTTTTGCATTTTCGAAAATGTTGCACAACAAGAATCAATCACTACCGGCACTCAAGGATCAAAATATCGATAAATACGGATATATCGGTAATTGAATTTTACGAAAATATCGGAAATATCGGTAAAATATCGGTGGATATTTTATAAAAATATTAGTTATTAAAATTTTTAAGTATTTTAATTATATAGATTATGAAATGATTATTATGCTTAATTAAGATAAATTAAAATCGAATGGATTAGTAATTATTAAATTAAAATATGTTATATTATTAAAGATATTATTATGTTAAAGAGATATTATTTATTTGTTTTATTATTATTATAAATATTATGTAGATAATAGAGGGAGATTCAAATATTATATATTACAATTTTAAATTTTTAAATGATATTATTATTTTATTTTTTCCTTTTCAAAATAATATTTAATTTAAAAATATTATAAAGTTATAATGTAAAATAAAAATAAAATAAAATATTATAAAGGTTATGAACGAATAAATAATAAGAATATAAAAACAGTTTACACTATATATAATGTGTGTACAGCTAGAGTCAGTTGATACCGTCGACACATGGAAATCGTGTCTCCGTGCGCGAAGCGCGTCGTTGGTAAAATTTGCCGCGGGCTTTCTAGCGTCATTACAAAAATGTATATTTTATCTGAAAATTGATTTATTCTGATTGTATTCGATTCTGATTTATGTCTGTTGAATTATAACTGTAGAATTTCTGAAAAAGCAATCTGAAGATGAAGTGGGTTGCAGTGTTTCTTACGCCTCTAGATGGGATGGTCAAAATTAAGTGTCTTGAGTCTGCGAAGAAATATAGTCCCATGACGGGGTGAAGCGGCGGAGTGGGAATTTTCTCTTGGAGTTCATCACATTTAAGTGAAATGTGATGGCACTTAAAGCATACAACGTGCTAATATATCGGCTCAAGTGCGTATATTAGCAATTTAATTCATACATCATGTTATTAGGTTTATAAATAACATATACTTAGGCTCACGTAAGTTGAAGCGGTACATCAAGCCCCGGTTCGTCTTCCAGAACGGCCAGCGATTTGTGTAAACGTGTTGTTCACCGTAGCATGACACATCACCTGGAATCACACAAGCGGTCAGGTGGGTAATCAGATCACACGAAGGGATTTGTTCATTCGGTCGAATCTTTTGGAGCAGAGTCACGGCAGATCTCGGTATCGACAAATCACCCATTCTGAGACAGCCAGCGAAAAGTAAAGCAGTAGGAGGAAAAACCCCTACAGCATAGGTTCGAAACTCCCAATCCGTGTACTCCTACGTAGCCCTCGGCGTGTAGACCAGCACTGCTAGCATTAAAAGCGGCCAAACGGTCAGATAAGTCGTAGATCTTAGAAGAAAAACCTGGGGCTTTCTCTCTGCAAGCGAGAAAAAGCAACGCCTCTTGTCCCAATTCTCTTTCCCCGTTTTCTCTTGGCCTTTTTCCTTTTGTTTTATTCCTCCTTTCAACTTCTTTCTTTTCCTTTTCTTTTCATTCTCTTCATCACTCTGCATTTACCTCTTCATTTCTCACTACCTTTTTTCTCCTTACTTTCTCCTCCCTTTTGGGCTTCAATCGGATGAGGCAAAGGAAGTTTCCTCCTATAAGCCTTGGCCGAATGTGTATTCTCGCTTCATAACTTTTATTTTATTTCGTAATTAAGCTGCACTATGACAAGTAAATTCACGTAATTTCCAGTAGGCCACATGGGATCTTTTCCACACATGGCTCATTGTGAAGCCTACTTTGATACCAAGTGTCTGCCCTTGTGGTGCCATCTGGCATCTCTTATCTTATATGTGTCGTCAAACCTTTGTGTACTCAACGTGAAATAAAACTCTGGAATCAGCGAGTCGACGTGGTTCTTTAAATTCGAGGCGATTTCAAGGGAGAAGTGCAGTTTAAGTCATCGAGATCTCAGACAAGTGATTTTAAAAGTCACAATTCTCTTCAGCCAGAAATATGGATTTTAAATTACCATATATCGTGTAATCGATGGCTTGGTAGTACAGGATCTGGCTTTTCGGGCGTTACAGGTGGGTTGAATCGCGAGCGATTTTGCGAATTTTTTGGCTAGAAAAAAATCGGAAATATCGGATTTTTAGGCGAAAAATCGGCAATTTTTCCTGATTTTTTGCCGATTTCTTTTCTTCCGATTTTTTCCAGTGCAAATTTTTTCAAAGCTGTCCGAAAACCGATTTTTCGATAATAAATCGACCAAAAAATCTGATTTTTTGTCCCCTGCCTGCACCACATCAAATTGATCATAAATTTCTCTAGGTAACTCAAAATTATATGCATGGAAGCTCTTCAGGACCCATAAGCTGAAAGCATGCAAGCCATATGATACATGTACATAATAGATGAAATAGCATTATCTTCTAGAACAATTGTCTGCCCATCACAAGAGTTTTGCCTATAATACAAGTTGAAATCATGTTTTACCTACGACCTTATGCGTTATTTGCATACTTATCACAAGACACCACCTGAATTATTGGTATTTTACAGCATGCCCTGCAAGTCAATGAACCAAATCAAACAAACCCATGCTAAATAATTTTTGTACAAGCAAGAGTATTCATTAATCCAAAAACAATTGATGAATAATTAAAAGACCAAATATTGATCAATAATAAAAACCAAATAAATACATTACAAAATATAAACTTTATTAAAATATTAGAGGCGTATCAGTTAAATGTATAGAAAACATATGCATTTATGGGTCTCAGGAATTATTGGCCATTTATTGTTTAAGTCTGTGAGGATGACGTAAAGAAATGTTAGGGTTGAATAATTATTTCATTCTCCTAAGTGTGTTCTAAATCCTTTATAAGGTGAGGCCTTTGTTGTATATATAAAACACAAGGAAACGATTGAGATTTTGTCCAATTGGCTTACCAAAGCAAGGGAGAAGATAGAACCATGAGCTTATAACTAGTTAATATTAAACCATCTCATAAATGACTCATAATTAACATGCATGATTATACAATTAAAATTGTAATATGATTATGTTTAGTCCATAGTTAATAAATTAATATAATATTCTCTCACTTGAACATAATCATAACTCAAATGTTTTCTCAATGGATTTACATAGTCATAACCAATCATATACAATTAATGCACTAAGAGGATGCAGAAATTGTATATAATCAAGCGCTACTAATCAAAATTATAACTTAAAATTAGCTAAACAGATACTTCTGCTCACATGATCAATCATATACAATTAATAGACTGAGAGGATGCATAATCATATAATCAGAAGCTTCATTGATGAAGAATTTTGATAACAAAGAGTATTGATTGAGTGGAAGAAAACGTAGTAAGTAGATTGTCTTGTCAAATGACACAAAATCATGAATATTGACGTCCAAAAATAAAATGTGTAATGAAACATTAGTTTTCCTTGCAAAATACATGAAAAGACAAAACTCCTACTAAAACAAATATTCTAGGCTCCTAACAATCTCATGCGGGTCACGTGTTTTTGAAACACACAAATAGGTAAGCCTCGGGTTGCAGGTCCCCGCCAACATGCTAGTCATGCGCTGCGCGCTCAATAAACGAGGATCTCCTTACAACTTTCTTTCTTTCACAAAAAAGAACTTTACATCAATGTACTTAGAGCGAAAAGTGCTCTTAGTGTTCCTAGAGAAAGATACAACTGCAAAATTATCATATAACAATTTCAACGGTTTAGAAATGGAGTGAACAAACTCCAAAGCTGAAATGAGGTTCCACAACCATATTGCATGATAAGTAGCCTCATAACACGCCAAATACTCTGTTTTCATAGTTGAAGAAGTTGTAAGTATCTACTTGACACTTTTCCATGAAACAACTCCTTTAGCCATCATAAAGATATAATTAGAAGTTGACTTTTTATCATCTACGCAGTCTGCAGGATAGGAATCACTAAAACCAATTACCTCAAGAGTGTCGGTACGCCGATATGTCAACATGAGATCCTTGGTACCCTGAAGATACCTCAAAACTTTCTTAGCCGCTTTCCAATGGCTTTGACCAGGATCACTCAAGTACTTGCCCAACACGCTGACAACAAAAACAATATTAGAACGTGTGCATACTTGAGCATACATCATGTTGCCCACCCATAACTGAAGAATAAAGGATTGCTTTCATATGATATCTCTTATTATCATTATGAGGACATTGACCTTTGAAAAATCTATAACACCAGAAGAATATGATTTTATATTGAACCTTTGTAGAATGCGTTCTATATACGTCTGTTAAGACAATCTCAAAATGCCACTAGGTTTATCGCGAAGTATTTATATGCCTAGGACATACGATGTTTCCTCAAGATCCTTCATATCAAAATGGTTAAATAATAATTGTTTTGTCTGAATCAATAGGTTAATATCATTGGTTGCGAGCAAAATGTCATCAACATATAAAACCAAGAATAAACATTTGCTCCCATTGACCTTCATATATACTATGTTCTCCTTAAAACCATTGATGATGACAGCTTCATCAAACTTGATATACTACTGCCTAGAAGTTTGCTTTAAACCATAAATGGATTTATGGAGTTTACAAACCATATGGTCCTTACCAACTTCCTCAAAACCAATAGATTGAGACATGTAAATATCCTCAACTAAGTTTTTCAAGAAAGTTGTCCTCACATCCATTTGATGCAATTCTAAATCAAAATGAGCAACTATAGTCATAATAATGTGTAAAGAGTCTTTAGTGGACATGGGAGATAAGGTTTCCTTAAAATCAATTCCTTCTCATTGACTGTAACCTTTAGCCGCTAATCTTGCGTTATATCTCTCTACTTGTCCCTTGGCATCGCGCTTGATCTTGAATACCCATTTGCAACCAATAGGTCTGCAATCATCTAACAAATCTACCAAGGTCCACACTTTATTTTATAACGTGGTGTCAGTCGGGTTATTTCCTCTACGTATGAAGTTCTCAAAAGTTCAATTTCTACGCCTTAAGCCTTAGAGTATGAAAGAGAAGAGGACAGTCTTTATTCTCTCGGTGATTTTTACAGCCACTATCAAGTAGCCTCCTCTTCGATCTGGTCACCTCCATGGAGGGTGCCAAGATAGAAAAGAGAGATCCATTTTTTTGAAGTTATAAGAAAAACACAGTTTTTTTTCTTTATCTTCACTGCCCAGATTTGATCAACAAACGGCCGATACCGGTTCATCTGTGGTTCGACTGACCTGAAATCTGGAGGAGAGGTTGGTGACTTTGTTGATCTTTCATTCTGAACGGTGGAGATCTGATTTGAGCTCTCGAAGGAATCATATTTGCAGTCCGAGAGAGCCCGGCTGTGGAGAAATAGCTGAGCACACCTGATCTGATCACCGGTGGGTCTGACGAGCATTTGCAGAAGCCGCAACCCCTTACACTCACACTTCCTGTTCTTTAATAATAGGTAGATGAATAGTTCTGAATGTGTGTTTATGTCCGAGAACAGTGACTTTTGTGAGATTTCTCTATTGTTTTATGCAAGTTGATTTGCATTTGCCAAGATTAAAATTCTTGAGATATGATTGGTATATGCCTCTAGTTTTATCTAGAGAGAATTGTGTAACCCATTAATTATATTAGTGGAGGTGTTTAAGTGGCCTAAGGGTCCCGTGGTTTTTACTTCTCACATTTGGGAAGGTTTTCCACGCTAAAATTGTTGTTGTCCATATATTTGTTGTTTTGGGTGAATTGTTATTGCTCTATTAAATTGTTTCCTATTAGGTTCTCACAAGAGGGGATAAAATCTGGTTGTGCATTGTTTATGTTTATCCCATCAAAGCAGACGTAGCCGATGCTCAAGATAAGTCAGGCCTTGTGTAGAACAATGGAAAGCAATACAAGTAGAATGATCACTTTGAATGGTTCCAATTATCATGTTTCGAAAGGAAAAATGGAAGACTTATTGTATGTGAAGGATTATTATTTGCCTGTGTTTGCTTCTGAAAAGCCAGAAAATAAAACCGATGCAGAATGGAATTTACTCATCTATTGTGTTTGTGGTTATATCGCATGCTGGGTAGATAATAATGTTCTCAATCATGCTAGTGAAGAGAAACATGCAAGAAGTTTATGGAACAAGCTCAAACAATTATATGCTCGAAAGACTGGAAATAATAAATTGTTTATGATTAAGAAGATGATGAGTTTGAAGTATCAAGATGGAACTCCTATGACAGATCACTTGAATACATTCCAAGGTATTATTAATCAATTGGCTGGAATGAACATCAAGTTTGAAGAAGAGATGCAAGGGTTGTGGATTCTTGGTACATTGCCGGACTCGTGGGAGACGTTTAGAACTTCTTTGTCTAACTCAGCCCCAGATGGTACTATGAATATGGATTTGGTTAAGAGTTGTGTTTTGAATGAAGAAATGAGAAGAAAGTCACATGGTTCTTCTTCACAATGACGCCCTAGTTATCGAGAAGAGGTGAGGAGTAAGAGTGTAGGTCCGAAGAATGTAGATAGAAGCAAAAGCAAGAATAACAAGTTTACCACTGCCGAGTGTCACTACTGGCTATTTGAAAGGGCATATAAGAAAGTATTGTCGCCAATCAAGAGAGATATGAAACAAGGGAAAGTGAAGGAAAAGAAGAATGACAATGGCGGTGAAGATGACGGCTGTCGCCACTACCACTTCAGATTTCCTTATTGTTTATGATAAGGATGTTGTTAATTTTACTGCCGTAAACCAGCTATGGGATTGATAGTGGTGCCTCCATCCATGCTACACTGGAAGGATTTCTTACATCCTACACATCCTAAGGATCTTGGAATTGTTAGATGGGTAATGATGGCTCAACAAAGCCATCGGGTATGGGAGATGCGTCGGGAGACTAGTAATGGTACTATGTTGACTTTGAAGAATGTTAAACACATTCCGGATATTCGCATGAATTTAATCTCCACAGGAAAGCTTGATGATGAAGGGTTCTGCAACACCTTCCGTGATAGTCAGTGGAAGCTCACTAGAGGTTCTATGGTGATAGCAAAAGGAAAGAAGAGTTCCTCATCAGATTGATGCAAGGGCACTGATTCCAAAGATCAATGCAAAGTGGGATGATGATAGCACAAATGAGTTTGCATAATAGGCTTGGTCACATGAGTGAGAAGGGCTTGATGATTTTGGCTAAGAAGAATCTTCTTTCTGGTATGAAGAAGGGATCTTTGAAGAAGTGTGCTCATTGCTTAGCAGGAAAGCAGACCAGAGTTGCATTCAAAACACTTCGCCTACACATGGCTGTGCATGCTTGATTTAGTGTATTCGATGTGTGTGGTCCTAAGTGAAAACAAAACACTGGTGGATCATATTTTGTGACTTTTATAGATGATCATTCAAGAAAGATTTGGGTTTATACTTTGAAAACAAAACCAAGTGTTAGACGTGGTTTGGCCAATTTCCCATGCCTGTTGAGCACAATCGGGTGAAAAGTTGAAATGTATCCGGACTGATAATGGGGGTGAGTATTCTAGTCCTTTTGATGAGTATTGTAGACAACATGGTATTCGACATCAAAAGACACCTCCTAAGACTCCTCGGTTGAATGGGTTGGCTGAGAGAATGAATAGGACACTAGTTGAAAGGGTAAGATGTTTACTTTCGCAAATAATACCGCTAAGATCTTTGGGGTGAGGCTTTGAATATCACAGACATGTTCTCAATCTTACACCATGTGTCTTTGAATTTGATGTTCCGCATAGAATTTGGTCGATAATGAAATTTATGATCACTTCGCGTGTCTTTGGATGCAAGGCTTTTGTGCATATTCCCAAAGATGAGAGGTCTAAGCTTGATGCTAAGACAAGACTCATAGATTTATTGCTATGGTCGATGAGCTTGGTTGCTGTGTTTATGATCCTATATGTAAAAAACTTGTAAGTAGCCGAGATGTTGTGTTTATGGAAGATTATACTATACAGATATTGAGAAGTCCGATGCAATGTAGTCTCAACATGTTGATGATTTGACTGACTGATCCACTCCCTTGACAAATCTTCCTAACACAGTCAAGATGAAGCACATGATGACCAACATGACACGGGTGATGTTGAAATTCTGGCCAATGTGTTGAGGTGGGATGATGATGTTCGCGAGCAAATACGCCAGCCAGAGGCTCCATCGATATTCCACTTGGGGAGGTTCACGTAGATCGACATCCTTCTACACCTGTGATTCTCGTTGATGACTATATTACTAACTCGACGGGGAGAGCCCGAGTTATGAGGAAGCCATGAAAGATGAAAATAAGATGAAGTGGGTTGATGTTATGTAAAGATGAGATGAAGCCACCGCACGAGAACCATTCTTTTGAGTCATTGCTACAAAGGGAAAAGAGCTTTGAAGAACAAAGCAGAGGAAGCAAGAAGAACACACTTCAGCGCTCAAGGAAAGCTAGACTGGTTGTCAAAGGGTTCAGTCAAAAGAAAGGTATTGATTTTGATGAGATCTTTCTCCTGTTGTTAAGATGTCATCTATTCGTGTAGTTTTGGGCTTAGCAACTAGTCTTGATTTGAGATTCAAACATGGATGTTAAGACCGTTTTCCATGGTGATTTAGACAAAGAAATTTATATGGAACAACAAGAGGGTTTCAAGAAGAAAAGGGAAAGAGGATTATGTGTGTAAACCGAAGAAAGTCTTTATGGCTCGCTGTGCACCGAGGCGCGGGTATAAGAAGTTTGAGCCGCGCATGGGAGCAAGGCTATCGAAAACTACCACCATCAGGTACTGCGCGTAAATTCTCCGATGATGATTTTGTTATATTGTTGTTTCATGTTGATGATATCTTGATTGTTGGTAGAAATGTTTCAAGAATTGATAGCTTGAAGAAGCAAGTAAGCAAATTCCTTTGCCACGAAGGATTTAGTGGTTGCAAAGAGAATTCTTGGCATTAGAATTGAGCGGATAGAGCATCCAAGAAGCTATATATGTCACAAAAGAGTAATATATTGAAAAGGTGCTTGCTAGGTTTAACATGAGCAAAGCTAAAGTGGTCAGTTCTCCTCTAGCTAGTCACTTTAAGCTAAGCAGCAGACATAGCCCTTCAACAGATAAGGAGAAGGAAGACATGAGAAGAGTTCCGTATGCCTCAGCAATAGGAAGTTTGATGTATGCCATGGTATGTACTAGACCAGACATAGCTTATGCAATGGGTGTTGTTACCAAGCTTTCATCGAACCCGTGAAGACAACATTGGGAAGCAAATAAGGATTATGAGATTATTTGCGAGGCACTTCCAAGTTGAAACTCACTTTCGAAGGAAACAAGTACTTATCAGTTACACTGACCGCACGGGCAGGGATGGATAATAGAAAGTCTACTTCGTGCTATTTTGATGACATTCTCAGAGGTGTCAGTGTTCGGCAATCAAGACTACGTAAATGTTGCACTCTACAACAGAGGCGTAGTATATTGCGCCAGCCAGGCGCATGTAAGGAGTCATTGTGGATGAAGCGTTTCATGCAGAGCTCTAAGCTAAAAACAAATAGCGACTATGTGGTATATTGTGATAACCAAAGTGTTATTCAATTTCGCAAGAATTCTACCTTTCATGCAAGATCAAACGCGCATTGGATGTGAGGTATCATTGATGAGAGATGCCTCAATGACAACTTGTTTGAAATCGAGAAGATACATACCGATAACAATGGCTCTGACATGTCGACAAAGACACTACCAAGCGGAGAAGTCGAGTTTGTCAGTTTCTATTGTCGGATGGTGAGTCCCTCCACATAGTCGGAAAGGGGGAGATTTGTTGGGTTGGGTTATTTCCTTCATGTGGAGGAAAGCCCAAAGCCCAATTTCTAAGGCCTCTTAAACCTTGCAGCATGAAAGAGTAAGAGGACAGTCTTCTTTATTCTTCGAGGATTTTTTTAGCAAACTAATTATCAAAGTAGTCTTCCTTCTTCATGATCTTTGTTGTCTCCATAAGAGAAAAGGAAGAGAGAGCAGAGAGATCCATTTTTTGAAGCTGCAGGCAAAAAACACGCTTTTTTTTCTTTATCTTCACGCCTGCATTTGATCAAACGGCCGATACCGGTTCATTCGTGGTTCGATCGATCTGAAATCTGGAGGAGAGGTTGGTGACTTGTTGATCTTCATTCTGAACGGTGAGATCTGATTTGGAGTTTTCGGGAGGTCATATTTGCAGTCCGAGATCGCGCCTTCGTGTCGTGGAGTTTTCACCCGACAGCTTTCATCATCGGGCCTCGATCCCGATTCATCCGTGGTCTCGATCTACTTGGATTTTTTGGTGAGCACGTTCTAATCATTGATCTTCATTTTGATCGCGCATTGGAATTGAGTTCGAATAAAGGGTGTTTATGTCCGAGAACAATGGACTCGCTTGTGAGATTTCTCATTGTTTTATGCAAGTTGATTTGCATTTGCCAAGATTAAAATTTCAGATATTTATCTAGATATGCCTCTAGTTTTATCTAGAGAGAATTGTGTAACCCATTAATTATATTATGGAGGTGTTTAAGTGGGCCTAAGGTCCCGTGGTTTTTACTTCTCACATTCGAATGTCATTTTCCACGCTAAAATCGCTTACATTCCATATATTTGTTTGCCAGCGACCATATCGGGCTTCATTAAATCAAGCCTTATTGTGCTCTTCACAAGACGATAAAATCTGGTTGTGCATTGTTTATGTTTATCCCATCACGTGGAAGTCATCTCATCTTTCATTACAACGGTAAAGAATCAAAACCTTTTGTTGTCTCATGTTCCATTTGAATAAGAATTGAAAATAAAACAGGGAGAATCTTTTATGCTTTTCAAGACTAACAAATACTTTATAGAAAACCCCTTTAGTAGTTCAATCACTTCTTTCCAAACAGGTTGAACAAGAAACCCAATCTAAATCGAACATGATTGAAATTGACAACAAATCAAGGAGACACAATAAATAAAAACAAAATTGATGGCTTCAATGCCAATTAAAATGGCTCTGATACCAATTGCTAGATTATTTTTGTAAAATCAAAAGTATTTATCATTCCAAAAACAATTGATCAATAATCAAAAGACCAAATATTGATCGATAATCAAAAGACCAAATAAATACATTACAAAACACAAACTTTATTGAAACAATGAAGCATATCAATTCGTACTGGATAGAAAACATACATGGCATAGATCCGGAATTATTGGCCATCATTTGTCTCCAAAATCTACAATAGATGAAATCAAAAGAAAGTCTAGAGTTGAAGATAGTTATTTTCTTCTCTCCAAAGTATGTTATGCCAAACCCTTATAAAATTATAAGGCTTTATTTACTTATATATATAGAGCACAAAAGAATAATTAGGCTTTTGTCCAATAGACTTATCAAAGCAAGGGAGATGATAAAACCATGGACTCATAGACATTTAAGATTAAATCATCTCATAAATGACCTATAATTAACATGCATAATTATACAATTAAAATTGTAATATGATTATGTTTAGTCCATAATTAATAAATTAATTTAACAACTCATGCTCATTTGATCACCATTGGACTCATTAAACACCCTATCACAACAAACAAACTCCTCAAACTTTTTATAACTTCAAGCATTATGCACACCATTTGTTTGATCAAATTCCTAAGGTCAATATCTTCAATTACAACACCATGATCAAGGCTCATGCGCTTAGACACAGTTCTGAAGGGTATGAAATCTTTCTTTTCCGATAAGCATTGCGATACCATTTGTGGAGAAACCAATCCCATCTACACCTCCAAAGCCGAAAAACATGAATTCTTCCTTCAATGGGAAAGTAATTGCTCTGTTTTTGTCATATCATAAATGGATTTCTTTCATATTGGTTTGTTGTCTCCTTGAGACGGACTGGAAAATTGATCACCAAAATCACCGAAATCCCTTACCGCCATTGAAGGAAGAATTCATGTTTCGGAAGGAAGAATTCTTCCATCAATTGATCACTAAAATCACTACCATCATCACTATCGTTATCATCAGTTTACGATGACAAACTAGCCTCCTCCATATGGGTTACCAGTTTCGGGAGTTGCTGTTGTTTTCACTTGTTGGAAAATCCCCTGTTTTTGAATCAAGATAGATGGAGGGGTCGATCGGTAGGCTGAAGGTTGAAGGTGGAGGCTGAGGAGGAGAAAGATGGGGTGGGAATATTTTTTCAAAAATAAAATGTTTTGATAGCCAATTAGATATTGACAAGTGGAAAGATTATTTTTAGTTAAATAGTAGTTATGACTAATTAAAAATAAATGGTCAAACTATATAAATTTTCTGGTTAGTTAACCCCAAAAATATTAATTTTATGCAACTTTTAAGATTTTTGTTTAAAATAACTCTCTTTATAAAACATGTAGGATATATATATATATATATATATATATATATATATATATATATATATATATATATATATATATTTTATTTAATTTAGAAGTCACAATTAGGAATTATGATTTCATTTTTAAACTAAAGTCATAGTTACAAGACGAGGCTTTAGCTAAAAAATGAAATAGCATTTTCTAACTGCAGCTTTATTATAAAAATAAAGCCCTAGTTTATAACTATGACTTTATTTAAAAAAACGAAGCTGTAATTTCTAAATGTAGCTTCTAACTTGTATTAAAATATTAAAAAAAATTAAACATCTTTTCTATATGGCATAATAGGGTTATATTGAACATTAGTTTCAAAAGTGGCCTAAAATCAATATTTTTTTGAATAAAAATGTCATTTTATCCCCCAAACTCTAAAAATTAATTTTGTTCTTTTAGGTATTTATATATTTTTTGTAAAAGAAAGGTTAATTTTACAAGAAAAGAATGAAAATATTTTTTATCAAAAATTGATGAAGAGTTGATTTATGAAAATTTATGTTTCAAAGGTTCCTTTAATTAAATCACCTTATTTGTTTATAATTATCGACTCAATCATATAGATATTGTCCGCTTTGGACCCAAAGACCCTCACGACTTTAAAACCTATCTATTAGGTTGAGAAGAATTGATATTTATACACAACGTGCTTATTGTGTTTCATGGGATTCTAGGGATAAACGAACAAACATTCCTTACAGGGATAAATGGAACAAGTCCTCACATCGGGGTTAAAAATCTACTCTGATATCATTTATAATTATTGGATTCAATCATATAGATATTATTCATTTTGAATATAAGGGATCTCACAAGCCTATTAAGTTAGAAGATTTCATAGTTATATAATACGATAATGTGAATGTCACAAGGGGTGTGAAATTCCAACACGTGCAATTTTACCGTTTGAAGTTCTTTCCTAGTGGGCACATAATAATAGGTTTTCGATCTTTATAATGGAAATATAGAGCACGATAATTCATCGAAAATAAAATCGTAGTCAACACGAATAAAATTTACGCACGCTGCCAGCATACGCAAACCAAGATTAACGCCAAGAATCAGTGTTTGCATTCAACGCCGGTTTCTTCATTTTTTAAAATATCATGTTTGAATTTTTGAATTTTTTTAGGAAGAAACCGGCATCGGGAAAATGCCGCTTTCAAATTTTCGATTTACTGAAACCGGCGCTGGGAATGCCTAAGACACTTAATAAACGCACTACTTCTCGCTAAATTTCAAACTGTGATATTGACTACGGATTTTTTATTTTCAGTGAATTACATCCGTATAAAACTCGGAAATATATGATATGATTGCTGATACGCATATGCAGGAGCACAAAACAAGGTTGTACCTTCTTCTTTTTTAAAGATAGTTGTACCTTCTTCAGCTATGGAGTTTGGCGCCTTTTCTTTTTCCTCTTTCGTTTTTTTTTACAAAATTTATGTTTGTCGTTTACATTGAATGATATTCTGAGTTGGAAATGATTATAAAGTCCATGGTGCGTGAAATTCTACCTGCGTAGGCTGAATATTAAAAGTGAAATGACAGAGTGGTGTTTAAAAATAATGATTAATGGCAATAAACTTTAGCTTCTCCGTCTTGCTTGGTTCCTGGTTAGGGCGGGTAAAATTTGATATGATATATTAATATGACACGAATCTAAAACAGTTTTTATGGATTTAAATTGAGTATAATAATATTTAAATTATATTCATATTTAAGTCATATTCGTATTAATCAACTTAACATAAATTTGACTTGAATTGACTCTTTTAATTATTATGTTAATTAATTAACTTATTTAATAAGTTATTTATATTAAATATGTATTATTAATTATAGTTCTTATTAATTTAACTAATAAAATTAACAAAACATGTTAAATTTAATAGGTTATTTATATTAAACATGTATGGATGATTAATTATAATTTTTATTATTTTAAATAATCAAATTAAATGAATAATATTCGTGTTGACCAACCTAATACGAATAATAAATGGGTTGGGTTTGAGTTAACGAATGTTGACACGTTTATTATTCTTGTTGGATTTGGGTTGACGAATATTAACACGATCTGTATATTGACACGACACGAACACGATCTATCAACACGAATTACCACCCCTATTACCGATAGTTTTTTTTTCTTGCAAGTAAACCCTAATTTTTGAGCATTCGTGTTTGAATAAGTAACAATTTTTAATGCAACCTTGAGAGACACAGTAAAGGAGAACAAAGCTCCAAACATAAGGACTAAACCCAAATTCAGGGAAAAGTACATTTGAGACTATTGATTTACAAATAATACCGTTTCAGAAGCAAATTTTTCAAAAAGTCAGTATCAATATGTTTAGAGCAAAAAAAATATTAAGGTCTTATTTAGTGCAGAGCGTTTTTTATCAAAATTAAAGGATTAGACTTATTTAAAGGATTGATCAGTAAAAATCTTTAATATTGTTGTTTCAGCTTGTTTGGTAAAGAGAGGATTTGAAAAGTGTATTTGGCCTAATCCATTAGTTTAAAAATTGTTGCTCACAGAGTTGAAAAATGGAAGAGTGTAAATAGATAATTGCATATATGGAATTAAAAAAATAAGTTTGTTTCAAAGTTATCAATAATTATTGCCTTTGCCTTTATCACTAATTTATATATAAAAAAATTATTCACAACTTTATTGATAAACTAATTATAATATTTATTTATTTGCACAAGATTAATATTTTTTTTAAAATTAGTAATTCAAGAAATTTGTATATTTTAAAATTTTGAAATGACTAATCTTATTTCTATAAATAATGTTTTAATTATTCAATATTATTATATCTTATTTCCATTAAATTCATCTTATAAATTTAAATTATTAACAAAAAAAATAATCAATAATAAATTGTGTCAATATTTTTATTGATCATTTTATATAATTAAATAGTTATTAGCTATTAGTTATCAGTTAAATTTTACTAAATATATATATATATATATATATATATATATATATATATAGCTAGTAAAATCAACAGTCGGAATCACCTCACAACAAACAACTAATGTATAAAAAAGGACCTAACTTTCAGCCCATTAAGCTTTAGATACTATTTTAACGAATATTAAGTCCTATTGCGCCAGCATGTGCTTAGAAAGGTATATTCTATCACTGAAAACCCAAATTTCCTGTAATAATAAAGTGTAATAATAAGCAATACCCCTTTTAAAACAAATTTCTTGTGCTTTGCAGCTGGCCAATATTTTTTACTCCGTTGGTTATCAGTACTTTATCTAAGATTGATGAAGATAATACTTAAGGTTCATTAAGATAATATCTGATGCTCAACGGATTGAAATCTAATTTTGGGTTGCTCTAACCTTATTAATGCTGGATTTTTTAAAACTTCAAACATGAAATAGTATTATTTGCGAATCAAAAGCACGAATACTTTTTCCTCAAATACATTGAACCGCATGCAAAATTGCGTATGCATGATTTATCAATGATAAAATATCGATTTTTACTGATATATTTAAGATTGATTTTTACTAGATATATCTGAGATATATCAATATTTATAAATTATTCAAAATTTAAATATATATTCAATTTATATATCAAAATTACACGCATATTAAACAAGACCTTTCATTTCTCTCCTATCATCTCTAAGATTTCCTAATTTTATAATAATTAATGATGTACATATGCTAATTCTAACCGTTCTCGATCTTTTATCTTTCGCAAATAAGTAATAATACATATGCTAATTCCAACCGTCTCTTAATCTTCTTCCCTTTCTATAAATAATTAATGATAAGTAATTATTAAGAACATACAAGAATGATATTAATTATTAAGAAAACACTTTTCATTTTCTCTCTCACATATCTTCATTTACTATTTATTTACCTTATAACAAGACACTCACCTTAAATATTGTTTTTTTTCTTTTTTGAAAAATTTATGAAAAAACACACAAACAGGCCGATATATCAGCCATTTTGTGTGTTTTTTAAATTTTTTTCATAAGCCTACATTTTTGTGTCGGATATATCGATAAAAAATTGATATATCGGCGATATTTATCGATTTTTTTCCAATTTTTCGAATAAATGATTTTAATTTGTAAAAATCGTGTTGGGATGGCCCGCCACCTGAAATATCGACGATATATTATCGATATTTTGTGATTTTTTAATCATTGGTGATGACAATGACAATGGGATTCTCCGTGAGAAGCAAATACTTGAGAGATGAAACGAAAAGTGGGCGAGGCATTAACATCACAAAACGTCAATCACTTGATAGTGATACCCTCCCATATCACAACCCCATAAGGTTTATCACTTACCAGAAAACTTTTAATAAAATGATTAAATCTAGAAAGTCATCGATAGGACCTGATTCAATAGCTAAGGATCGAACGAGACATAAATAAAAATTCGATTCAAGTATTTATGAGAATAGAATATTATAACGTAGTAATACAAAGTGAATAAATATAAAAAAAAATTAATTCAAGAAGGTTGTGAGTTGTAACTTAAAAGAGAACGGTAAATGGAGAAAGGCGAGGTCCATTCTTCATGTATTGTCACCCTCCTATCACCCCTCTATAGTCAATAAATATCCATCTCTTAAGGATTTGGATGCTCCCATTTCTTATGATTATAATGGCATAATGCTCCCATCATCATTGGGTAATCCAATTGCTTGGGTTGGTGCTTTCTTGGAGTGGATATGTTTGAAGGTGATTGCCCTTTTCAAATACTTGGTGGTCCACACACCAAGTAAGCCAGCCTGGATGGGTTTCAGAGAAGGTGATAACAATAATCAATTAAATGCATAATCTTCCTTCAAATTGGAAAGAAAACTAACCCATTAGTGGAGAAATTTAGACATTGTCAACTGTATGAGTATGAAAACGCCCACCTGTTTGTGGTCTTATTGTCGACCACCTTGACTTCCCCATCTTTGGCAAGATAGGATCATTTATGGACTCAAGTATACTATTTCAATATCTTTAAAACAGGAATGAACCTAACGTTTTTGCTCCTTCACTGTATTTTCTCCAAACAAATTTTCAGCTCTCAACTACCCACCCTAGCGGCGGAGCCAGAAAATAATCCAAGGGAGGACGTGTAGGTATTTTAGGGGGCAATAGGATGCTAAGAGTAAGTATGGTGACAAGTTCAAATACTTGTACTAGTAATTTTTTTTTCTCAAATTTCTGGGTGGGTATATTAGTGTATATATATATATATTCTGAAAGTAAGAAATAAAGCCCTTAAAAGTGCATGATCTTATTCAAATCACTATAGCTATAAAGGAGAAATTTTGTCTTTAATTGGTAAAAGAGTGGGTGGAAAATAAGAGATTTAAGGTCAAATATTTGTAAAAACATAATAATACAATATGATATAAAAAGTAAGTAGATCTAAAATAATAATAATAATAATAATAATAATAATTTTATGACCATTCAATTTGATTAAGTTAGTCTAGGTCATGTTTTTTTGCACAGGTTAATCAAAAGTTATGATTTTAGGTTTAAAGTTAAAATCGTACTCACAAATTATAATTTTTATGATATGACAAGAAGACACTAACTAGGATATTATTTTGAAACATTTATTACTTTGAGAATTTAAAAAAAAAAAAAAATTGTTTTGGGACAAAGCTCATTCGAGATGGTCCCAAAGTCAAGTTGTCAAATAGAATTAGAAGCGTTTGCATGAGACCGGAAACGAGTCTTTTTCTGTTTAAATCTGTACATAAGAAACATTAGAAGGTTAGAGAATAACAAGAAAAAGTGAAGGCAATCAATGATGAATGAATGGTGGATGCCGCCGGTCCCGTCCTCACCTTTCGTTTTCGTTTTCGTCGGTGCTTATGTGTTTTTTTCTTCCTTTTGTTTCCAACTTTCCATTTTATTTTATTTTAATCTGGCGACGTCATGCCACCGCTTTCTACCCACTTAATGAGTAAGGTGGACGTCACGCTTAATGAGCAAGGTGTAAGGTTACGTTTGATTTATGGAAAAATTGAAGAAAAATGTAAAGAAAAGAAAATAAATAGAAAAAGTATAAGAAAAGAAAAAAAAAAGGAAATAAATAAAAATAAAGTTGAATTTAATGTATTATTTTTTTATTTACTTAAACCATCTAATCATTTATCACGATATAAATATGAAAGTTTGTATAATTTTTATTTTATATTGATACTTCAAATTTCATTAAAATTAAATATTTAAAATCTTTTAAGATATTTTATATATTCTTGAGAAACCAAACAATGACAAACATTAATTTTTATGATGATTATTTTGCTTATTATCAGTAATCACCTTCCATCATGTATTCAACTAATTTCTTCTTCGCAGTTGGATCCATCTAATCATCCGTTTTTATTAACACAACATATATACAACATTTTAGAATCAAGAAAGTTGGAAAATATATTCACCAAGTGAATCATTACACCCATGTAGATTCAGTTTTGGTGAAATATCCTAGCAAACATTACATATGAGGCACTTGGGAGATTATTTCATTGTCCCATAGACGCTTCTCAGCCCACTTGAGTAATTGTGTGCTTGTGCGGGTTAATCTCATTCCTTGACATAATGTCACTTGTCATTCAATTTAATAGAATTCGTCTTAGCCACATCAACCAATTCATGCCACTTATCTAGTTAAGCTAGTTTTACCAAAATAGTTCAAGATGTAGTCATCAAAACCCTCCATTATCCAAAATTTCCAGCCATGGGCTTTCATGTGTGAAAGGTGCAACCTATGTGAATTTTCTCCCAGATTTAGCTTTGTTCAATTGGGACTGGACCTGGGACTAGAACAAACAAATCCAAGAGAACGCTCCAGGCCCAATGTACTCTAAGGTGAATCGACCTCATCCAATCATAAGGCTGTCGCCCTGTTTACAAGCGCAAGATCAAGCCGCACAACTTCAAACATCTATGGGAGCTGTACAAAGCTTCATACTTATATAAAGACAAAAGAATCCTATTTGATACGATGACACCTTTGTTTTTATTTAAAAAAATAATTTTATCGACCAAACAAAGAATGATTCGATGTAAAACACAATCACCTAAGTTTTTAAGACGACACAACATTTAAGTTTAATAACATAACGAATCCAATCCTGAAGTTCCTTATATATTCATAATTTTATAATAACTGTAGCTACTTACGAGATTCAAGTTTATAAAGATATCAGAATGAATAAGAATCTGATAAATGATACGACCTGATAATGATATGGAAAGACGGCTACGAAAAATCCAAAAACTAAGAGACGGATCTGACGAGAGCGTAGCGTAATAAAATAATAATAAAATAATTATCCTTACAAATAATATCCTTAAAAAGAAATTAAGATATATAGAAAATAAGTTTCAAACATTATTCTTAGAAATATTAAAACTAACTATTATGATTAAACATAAGTAATACTAAAATTATAGACTACCATTCCCTTTTGGATCAAATAAATTGGCTTCAGTTCGACTTCATCTGAAAAGAAGATGCAAATACCGAGAATTGGCGTGCATCTTTGTTAAGTCGAGCAATCTGTACGATGTCTTCGCATTTTAAATTCTCTTCATTATAGTTTAGGTCTGGTAGTAGAAGTAGAAGATTGTTATGAAGCATATAATCACATTCTTTGTGGTGTTAAGCTTGTTTATAATAGGGTGAATGAAATTATGTATCTTTCCAATTTGCATGCGCGTAAGGATGAGCAAGGTTATCTAAGTAGTAATTTGATGTTATAGATTGAAGCGTTAGTCGCGAAAGTTAATGAGCAATAGCATGTTTATAAGACTAAGTAGCCTTACTGTGGGTGATAGAATCACTATAAGAAAAATCCTCAAAGCATGCAAAAAAAGCAGCATACTCCTTATTAACTCACCACCTAGCAACCTCATTTAAAAAATATCTCTCAAAACAATTTTTTCTTTATCTTATTACTTCCATATCTTGGTGTGGTAGAATATGATCAGGATAATCATCAAGCCATTATTGACCATAATACCTACAAGTTGAGTTATGACACAATTTATAAAAAATTAAACATCATAGAATATCATTTATACTTAAAACATCAAAGCCTACAATTTAAACTCTTAAGATTACCTTGGATTTAAGGAATGAGCTAAGCAATGCAAAGGTGTGTGGCTTTTAGTCCATCTTTCCACTAAGATTCTATTCACAATATTAAAAAACCTATAAGTAAAATTATGAAACAATTCATATAAGTTCAGATATAATAAAAACTCTCAATCAAAACTCAAATATTTAATTGTTTATCTACTATTTTTTTCTTTCTCCTTATATTTTTCTAACCTATTTTCTATCACTTTCCAAATGTTCAAAAACAAACATCACCTGAGATATCGAAAGAGAGAGACATGATCTATATTGATATAACTGAGCGACGACGAACTATGAGAATTCCTCTCTCTTTATAATATTTTATACGAAATTGAATTATTCTAGAATGAAGAAGAGTTTTATAAAGAAAAGAAAACATGAGAATAGAAACTCAAGCAGTGAATTAAGAAAATCTCACATTTTCCTCGAAATCTACTATGCAAAGCCGATCGCAATTTCATTTCCGACTAAGCAACTCAAAGGTGCCGGTGTCGTCGGCATGTGGATCTTGACTATTGTGCATTTCTCTTGTCAGCATCGTCGCTTCCCAGTTGAAGAAGAAGGTGTCAGCATTTGTGTTTTTTAGGAACTAAAAGAATGTCAAAGAGAAAAAAAGAGCCAAAGAAAGCAAAAAAGTAGGGTTTTTTTTAAGAATTATGGCTGGATTACAGTGGACTTTATGAATGTTATCCCATAATTTTATTAAAAAAATCCAAAGAATAAAGCCCATGAAATCTGTCCTGTTGTGTCCTAGTCGTGTCTTAGTCGTATCCCAACCGAGTTTGAAACCTTTAACCTCATATCTGGTCAACAACACAACATGTGGCGTGTTCGACATGTATCCAACGCGTGTCCACATATCCAAGTGGCTGCCACACCGACACTCCATCCTTATGTTGTATCTGTTCTTCAATGATATTGAATACTATGATTTGATTTGTTATTTATATCCGTTCGAATATGTTTTGTCGTTTCAATTAACCAAACACTATTAAATGTCATAACAAGACAACAAAAAACCAACCATCGTATCAAGATGACAGAACCACACATTTCAACAAGTTAGCAATAAAATCACAAAATACAAATTAAAAACTCATATATGTATGAAAAAACCATTTTATTGAGAAATAAAATTATAGATAGAGATATAGAGGGAGTGATTTCAAGCTAAGAATGACAAAAAAAATTGTCCCTTCTCAAATCAAAAGGGGCGAAAAAGAGAATGAGAGAAGATGTGACAATCTATTTGAACACCATGTGTTCTTTATGGATGACATACTTTAGTAACAAATGTTTTAAAAATCCGATCGGACATTAAACTATATATATATATATATTAAATTCTACATAATTATATTAATATTTCATATTTTATTGAATATAATAATAATACAAGGCTGAAATTTGAAAAAATATTAAATCGATAAGTGTAATATCAATTTTTTTTTTTTTTGAGGAATGTGATATCATTTATTTTGTTAAAATAAAACATCAATAGTACTAGCCCAAGGGTCAATGCAAAGACAAGAGAACCACAAAGTCATTGATTCGAAACCCACTGTTGGAACCTCTATAGAATTGGATTCTACTAATGTTCGCACAACAACCATGATCTGACTAGTGGGCTGTGAACTCAGGTACTCCCATGCTATGGTGGGTCTTGGCCCATGACCTTAAGTTTTGGATGAAAATGATGCTTCTAACTAACCGTGCGATTCAGTAGGAATCTAGTGAACCGATAGTTCAAATGGTTCATGATCGATTCAACCCGTTTTCAAAACATTATTAGTTACAACTGATTCGATCCAATTTTCAAAACATTATTAGTTACAACTGACTACGAATTACGGGCTCTCATATCAAGGGTCAGAAATCCCCACCACGTACGGTCTTTGAAGTTTGGGGGAACAAGGCCGAGGCTCAACTTAAAGCCAATGAGGTTAGCTGTTGGCAATAGTCAAGGCCCAAACGGTACTCAGCACTGAGAAGAATACGCTGGTAAAGCTGCTAGCATTCTGTTGTGGGCATGGCCCATTTAAATAAAACTGCACCCAAAATCGGTTGGAAATTGGGCCATGCCATGGTCGTATTTTTCATAAAATTTGGCCTCAATCAAGAACCTGGGCCCCGATTCATGATGAGGCCTAGTTGTTGAACCTCCAACAAGTGGGATACAAAGTGATGCATCCACTTTCAGTGAGGTGGGCATGGTGGGGTGGGGTGGGGTGGGAGAAGTAATGGCGTGACCAAATTTATATTCTTGTTTTGAAAGAAATAAAATATAATAAAGAAATTCGTGAAGAAGTGGGATGACTTCACATTTGCACATGGAGAAATGATGAGAGCATGAGAGAAAAGAGACCTAACAATATTAACCCTATTCTTTCTCTACCCTTATCTGGATTGCACTTGAGCAACCTACATTTCCATGGTTACCACTTACCACCACCATCATCTCACTCATCACGTGCTTCCCACTTATCCTCCCATATCTCATTTCTCATTCGTCAAGCAAAAGGCATGCACATCTTCCCACCCACATCACATGGATTTGTTAGTCAGGTCTTGCTGTCCTCTGCTCTTCATATGAAACTGAAAGCATTTTGGCTCAATCCTTTCCCGGAATCTCATAATGCTTACTGCTAAGAACTAAACCCAATTTAAACAAAAAATTAAAAAAAAAAAAAACGAAAATTTTGAAGAACTCATCATTTTTTCAACAAAGCTTCATAATATACTTATAAATTGGGAACTGGTGAGTACAATTTCCTAGTAATCGAAGGAAGACCCAAATTAAGATTAAATAAAAGGGGCAGAGAGGAGTGTACTTTGTTGATTATCAGCTTAAATAGTGCATATATATGCTGCAACAAGATCAGACTGATGCATTGTTGTTGAATTTGATTAGGAGAATCAAAAGTAAGAACAAGTAGCTATTATGTTCAGAAATAATTGGCAATGGATGTTTCAGTCCCTACTGGGGAGTGAGTGACCGTAAAGGAAGGATAAGTCACTTAGAAGGGTCCAGAAATTGAATACTAAATGGGGTGGTGAGTGAGTGGCAAGTGCTTATAATGTGTCAAATATGGATGGGGACAAATTGTTCTACAAGGCATTGTACTTTCCTATCTTTTTGCCTTATGAGGGGGTTAGGCAATTGGGAAACTTGGAATTTGTTCTAGACTTGTGGTGGGGACTGGATCTAGTTGTCAGTGGTGATTGAAACTAAAATGAAAGAGTATAAAGGGGGTGAGGTGAGTGTGTTATTTGCATTCTCAACTCAAGTTGGGGTAGAAGATGGAGATTGGTAGAGGGTTTGGGATTTTGCTGGTTCTTGCTATAGCGTTCAGCTTAGCTTTGGTTGATGGGGTGAAACTGAAAGGTGATGGACAAGGCATCACTGACTTCAACACTACTTCCATTCCTAAGATTTCACACCAAGACCACAAATATGTAGGAGGTGAGCAAGGAACTAACACAACTTCCTCTAAGGAAGTTGCAACGAATAATAATACGAACCATGGTGGTAAAGGAGGAGGCAGAGGAGGAGAACGTGGTGGTGGTGATGGTGGAGGCGGCAATGGAGGTGGAGGTGGCGGCAGTACTGGTGGGAGTGGAGGTGCAAGTTGTGGAGGTGGTAGTGGGGGTGGCAATGGAGGTGGAAATGGGAGCGCTGGTGGCAATGGAGGAGGAATTGGGGGCGCTGGTGGCAAAGAAAAATGTAAAGGGCAAAAAGAAGGAAGGGGAAAAGGAAACTCTGGTAAAAAAGGAGGTGGAGGTGGAGGTGGAGGTGGAGGTGGAGGTGGTGGGGGTGGGGGTGGAGGTGGAGGTGGAGGTGGTGGGGGTAGGGGTGGAGGTGGAGGTGGAGGAGGAGGTGGTGGGGGTAGTGGTGGAGGTGGAGGAGGAGGAGGAAATGGGAAAGGCCATGGAGGTGGTGGTGGGGGCGGGGGCGGTGGCGGTGGCGGGGGTGGAGGAGGAGGTGGTAGTGGTGGAGGAGGCGGTGGAAAAGGCTGGGGGTGGGGAGGAGGAGGCGCGGGAGGAGGACAAGGAGGTTGTTGGGGGCCTTGGGGCTGGGGATGCGGGGGTCACCCTCCTGCAACACATCCTACTCCTATCGCTACCAGCCCTAATCAGGGACGTGACTGAGCATGCAGATTGCATGACCACTAGACGTTGCAAGGCTGCATAAAATTTAATTACCTTATTCCATTTTCCCCATGCATACTACTTTCCTATTATTTTGTTATCCCTTTTTCATAAACTCATATCCCTCTCCAATCATTCCTAGCGCCCTAATTCTGAAAAAAGTAACAAAACTTGTCTCATTCCTGAGAGTGTACCCAAGGAGAGTCTTTTTCACCAAAGAATGCACCATGTCCAAATACTTTTGTGTGTGACATGTTCCTCTTATTGAGTGTTTAGTTTAATTCACACACTGGTTCCTTCATTTGATCTGTCTTTTGAGTTTTGAGTGTGCTTATTGGTTATCTTTTTATGGTTACAGTCAGAATAAATGATTCAAAAATTCAAATCTTGCGGAAAAGATCCGTTGATGCAATCATTGACAAAGAATCATTATGAAATTCAATCATTAGTACACACTCTACCCAACCAAAACTTCGATGCCTACAAGAAAACGACAAATACTGCCGAATGCCGAACCGCCGAAAGCCAAGTTTTTTTTTGTCGTTTATACAACATTAGAGGTTAGAGGCAAGACAAATGATAAGCGACTCAATTATCGGCTGGAAATAAGGGGCTGAAAGCTAAATTTCTAAACAAAAAAGTTTTTAATAGAGAAAATGAAAGTATTTAGCTTTTTACTATTAAGAAAAAAATCAACTTTTACTAAAATAAATTTTTTTTATTTTATTATCTAATAAGAAGAAATACTAGTAATATTCGTTATTAAAGATAATGATAAAGTGCGGGTTTAGGATGTGGTGGCACATTTAGTACTGTAACTAATTTTTTTTAATTTTAAGCATATCTCATTTAAAAAATTAAATGAGACGAGTGGGGTAGAATTGGATTGGCGAGGATGAGTGAAGTAAGTCAGTTCACACATTGATTTTTGTTTTATTTTTATGTTTTATATTTATTTTTTATTATATTAAAGTGTATATTTCATAAAAAATAAAAATATTATAATTTTATAAATTATTTATTAAAAACATTCTAATTGTTATTGTTATTTATATTAAAGTATAAAATAAAATAATAAAAAATATTTTAAAAATATAATCGGGGTAGGAATAACAATACCCGAACACATCCCAAAGCCGCTTCGGGTTTGAAAAAATAAACCCGTACCTGCTAAAAATCTGATTACAATTAAACCAAACACATCCCATTAAGGGCGAGAACCAAAATAACTCTGGGTTAATAAGTAATACTATTCTGCGATGTTAAAAGCAACGACTTATCATAGTTTATTAAGTCTTATTCAACATTAAAATTAAAAAAATGTATTGACATTAATTTAAAAATAGTAATTCAACATTAAGTATTAAAAAAACAAACGTACTTCTTCTGCAATAATGGCTAAAACAATTTGAATGTCAAGCTAAGCCCCGCATAGTTGAGTCCGATAAGATCCATTTAATATATATATATATATATATATTGTCAATACAGATTAGTTTGGACGTACCTCAACTAATTCCATAGATCCTGAAGTTAACAGTCGAATAATACCTTCAATGATCATGAGGGGGTTCGAATTAGTGACCAATGGGTAACCTCACCTCGATATTTTATACCAATTGAGCTACTCCTCGTGTTGGATCCATTTCATTGTTATAGAAAAAAAATATATGAAATTTACATCACCCACTTGTTTATTGTTGTTATTAATTGCCTGGTATTATGAAATAGATTTTATTATTATTGAGAGAGTTGAGGTATATAAATATACTATTATAAGGGCAAAAAGGTAAAATCATTGAGACAATAAAAAGAATCCTAAATATACTCTATCTCTGATAAAGGAAACTTGAATATACTCCTAATCTGCCTCGAGATGGTGTCTGGAAGACAGCCTTATGTGAAATACACCATAGTCTTTTTTAAACATAATTATGGTATATTATAAGTGAATTTAAATTTTTCGCAATTATTATTTTGCTAAGTGAGAAAATTCGAAACTCGGAATTTGTATAAGATACAAGGATAAATTTATAATTTGTTAAGACGAGACACAAAAGTCGCCAAAATAAGAAGGTTATAAATTTAAAGTGGGGAAAAATATGTATAAGCTTGATTTGCAAATAAAGGGAATTTGAGGATCTAAGTGTAAATAAAGAGGAAAATTAAGTATAAAAGGAATAAAAAGATAAGAAATATACATTTTTTATCTAGGAAAAGAACATACGGGTAGGAGAAAGAAGAAGAGAGGAAAGAAAGAAAACCAAGAAGGTATGGATTTTTGTACTAGTATGGATGCTATGGTTTGTATGAAACTTGTATGGGAAATCTAATATAAACCCATTTTTGATGAATTGGAGTCTAAAGAACCTACTTGGTATATTGGTGGTGTTTGTGATTTTATCTTTAGATTGAAGTTGTTTTGGTTTGGTTTTGTGGTTGATTTGGGGTTGTATGGAAACTAAGTATGGATTTCCCAAATTTTTGAGACTTAGGAAAGTCTCCTAACCCATTAATTGTGTAGGATGGGGTTAGCAAACCATAAGTCTTCCCTTATATGTGTTTTGAGAATTGTTTGGTTGTGTTTTGGACTTTGGTTGGTTGATTGTAATCTTCGATTGAGGAATATTTGTATTAAGGAAATATTGGAGTTTTAGGGAGATCTTGTGAAATTTACCAGCAAGTTTTTGTCTTGGATATAAATTCTTTGTCTGAACTTCGTTTCAGATGTTTTTGGACTCTATAGAAAGCCCTTTGAGTCTAGAATCCATCAATATATAGCTTGATGAGATTGGAACTCATATTAGGTCTAGAAATCACGAAAAAAAGTAGGCCCTACTGGTTATGCTAGTAGTCACTATTCATAGGGAGCCTTCAACTTCGGACGGTCATAATTTCTTCGTCCGAATCCGTTTCGGATGTTCTTAGACTCTATGGAAAGCCATTTGAGTTTAGAATCCATCCATATATAGGCGATAGAGTGGAACTAAATATTAGTTAAGTAAAGAAAAGCAGTGAAACCACTCTTGGTTATCTTTCGTAGTCAGCTATTCATGAGGAAGCCTTCAACTTTAGACGGTCATAATTTCTTCGTCCGAACTCCGTTTCGAATGTTCTTGGACTCTATAGAAAGGCCTTTGAGTCTAGAATCCATACATATATAGCTTGATGAAATTGGAATGATAGTAAATAGCTCATAAGCATACATGGTAACCATAATTATTCATGCATATAATGAAATATGAAAAATGCAAAGATACGAATAAATGATTGTAAATATCGCATATGATTATCGGATGAAAATAATTATTCGGGAATATGAGATATGTACTAAACATAAAATACACATGGATTGTCTATTTCGAACTTGGTAGAGGGATACATGAGCATGCCTATTAGGGAAAAACAAGTTTGCAGCATACTGATAAGTTGGCCCCTTTTGGGTCATTACAACGCCTTCGGGCCCTTATAGATGGTCATTGTCTGCGTCTGATGATCTTAGTGTGTCGGACCACTTATAGATGGTCATTGTCTCGCACAGTGATAACAGCGCCTTCGGGCCCTTATAGCTGTTTCATATAGTGAGTACAGCGCCTTCGAACCCTTATAGTTTCCTTTATCCACTTCTAAGGTTTATGCAGGCATGAAACATAAAACAAATGACTTGAATATGACATATGAAATGTATATGAACATTGATAAGAAATGAAACATGATATGATAAGTAAATATGAGATATGTATAAGCATGTTTAAATGATATGATATGTTAGATGTGTATGCATGTGTATAGAAGTGTGATGATTCGTGTTAGTGGTCATCCACAAGTTTATTTCCACTAAGCGTAAAGCTTAGCATGAGTTTTCATCCATGTAGGTACGGAAGCAAAGGCAAGAAGTCTGGACAACCCTCATCAGTCTCCAAGGTCAACACATAGTTAGATGCCTACCGGAAGACTTTTTGGTCTAATTGGTATATGTAATATTCTTTTTGTTGTTTGTAAACAAATGTCAAGTTTTTGTATAAGTCGAAAACTCCTATTTGTGGATTTTGAATATATTTTGTAATCCGCTGCTACAAAATATAGTACAAGTTAAATGTTTAACATTATATGAATGAATAAACTTAAAGTTTATAATTTTATAGTAAACAGAAAAAAAATAAAAAAAAAGCGACACCCTCGCTTTACACCAGGTGCCGGGTTGGGGGCGTCACACAACCACTACAAGAAAAATCGAAATTAGAGACGGATAATTCGGTCTTTAATCCGTCTGGAAACGGAATTCCAGACGAATTAGAGATGGAATTTTCGGTTTTTAAAACGCTGATATCTAATTGTGTCAGTCTCAATTTCGTCTCTAATTAGGGACAGAAATATTCCGTCTCTAATTAGGGACGGAAATATTTCATCTCTAATCAATGACAGATCAGAGACGAAAATTCCGTCTCAAATTAGAGACGAATTTCATTATGTCTCTAACTTGAAAATGAGAATTTCGTCTCTAATTAGAGACCGATTTGATTTCGTCTCTAATCAGAAATGGAATAATTCCGTCTCTAATGAGAGACGGAATTTTTCCGTCTCTATTCTAATCAGAGACGGAAAAATCCATCTCCATTTTGTCTGTAAATATTGGAGCTAATTTTCGACGTGCAGGTTTTAGCTTTTATTACTAATTAAACCTATTATGGCTGAAGATTTCAATTATATGTAATCATAAAGTTCTAGATTTAATAATTAAATTAATAGATGTCATTAAATAAGTTGAACAACTATATTTTCATTAATTATAAAATCAATAGTACACGTAGATAACAAAATAGTAATATTAATGTCAAATATACTAAATACAATATACTAATTACCAATCAAACTACAAATTCTTAGTGTCCTTAGGAACATTCTTCCAAGTATACTCATCCTTGTAAAGTCGCTCCTTAAAAATCTTGGTGGCTTTCTATGAGCATTCTTTATAGGGTAGCAACCTATGATGAAAATTACTTTCTTGTTAATTACACTATAAGCATAGAAATTACCATCATTAAAACTTTATTTTATTTTAATAAATAAATAATGAAATGCACGAAACTACAAAACTAAAGTTGTTTATCTATAATTAATCAAAATCATTTATTAATATTAAAGAAATTACAAGAAATTGTTGACTCATAATTATGATTAATTAGTACACTTATGGAACCTAAGTATTGTTCGTGGGTGCAAGCAAATTAATTACAATTGGAGGAGAAATATTGATTCCAGATTAACTTAAGGACCAGGATGCCTCCTTGCTTTCTCTTTGGTTATGAACTTTTTGTTTGACAAAAGTGCTCAACTTGTCTATCAAAGATTAAAATTAGTATTAAAAGATAAATATAAAAAACTGATCAGCATAGGAGAACTTAGCCTTCCAACCTCTGCAAACAAAAGATCATCAAGTTATAAGTATAGAAAACTTTGATTCTGAAAGAATTTTCACCACATAATTTTCATTTTCATGTCATGACAGAGTCAAAGGCCCAAATTATGTTGGCATTGAAATGTTTGGTAGCCATAATTTTATAATTGTATTATTTCATCAGGACTTAAGCCATAACTTTATAAAACTAGAGTTTTACAAGAGGGATGAAAGAAGGATCTCGAAAGAGAAGAAACACATCCCGAATATAGGAAAGAACTAAGTAGAAAAGAATAGAAATAAAGAAGTAAAAATGAAGACCAAAAACAAGAGTCATTAATCTATTAATTATTTAATTGAAAATATGATACTAATAGTTCCATGATGAGCTCAACGAACCCCACACACGAGAAGGTCTAAAGTCTATAAACACTCTTTCTTACATCCATTTATAGAGGCAACGTGTAGCATGAGTCAGAGAGTGTACGAGTACATGATCTTTGTGGGCGTATAAGGCACCAATTGTCACATAGTAGTATTTTGGAATTAAAGTAGGAAGCAGTTTATGGAACCGGAATTTTGGTATTAAAACGAAGATCTGATTGTCATTTAGCAAAATGATTATGAAGATTATTAAGTGTAGAGATGGGCCATAATACAAATTTCATAAGTTAGCTCAGTTGGTAGTAGAGATCTGCATTGGGCTGCCAAAAATTTTTGGTCGCAGGTTGAAATACGGAGCGAAAGAAAATCTGCAGGGGAGGCATGATATTCACGTGAGTGAGACCACGAAGAGGCACGAGTGGTTACGAAGGTGGATTGATGAAGTACTGAAGAACATAAGAGTAGTCCTGAAAGTGTGGACCCCGCAACTTAGGTGAAATTAAAAGATTTTTAAACTATGGAAATGCTATTAAAAAAGCAAAAACAAAAAGATGCCCTAATTCCAATTAAGCATATGCCCGGCAAATTCAATGGTGTCCTAATTCCTCTTTTTCTAGAAATCCTCTCCATTGAGCCAAATAAACAAAATTATACAGGTACTTCAACTTTTGCTTCAAAAGCCACATCAACAGGTGAAATAAAATAGAATAATAACATGGAAGAACTTAGATCGACAAGCATCCAAATTGTCGAGGCAATCCACACTAGCTATATACGCAGGAGTCAAGCGAATACCACAAGGCTGGTTATCATCAGAGCATCGTAGTTGAATTTTGGCTTGATGAAAAGAACAATAATATGAGACACATAAGCGAATTTATGAACCAATCACTTGAAGTAGACTTCTTGTAATTAATTACAATTGGAGGAGAATATATTGTATTCAAGCCCAAATACTAAAATGGTATTCTCTGTGTTTTCAAAAATTGTTTTCAATAATAGTTTTAAAAAATAGGAACCAAATAGGCCTAAAGATGCCACCTGACCGAGCCATGTTTCAATGAATAAGTAAAATGATCCAATAGTTCCCTCTTCTTTTTCCACAAGGTAGCACACATTCACCATCTTGGAACATCGATCTTTGTTACATGGAAAGGAGGCGAGGCTAGGAGGATTGGAGGGCATTAACAAGTTGCTTACCAGTAGAGACATGAGCAACACGTAGCTCAGACGACTAAACCAGGTCACGAACAAAGTGATAATCAATCGCAATGTGTTTCATGCGAGAATGAAAAACAGGATTAACATAGAGATAAGTGGCACCAAGGTTTTCTGAGACTAGAGTAGGCGGGGGATTGCACTGGGACAAGAAGCTTCGATAGCAATGACTTCACCCATTGCGGCAATGGCACGATACTCTACCTCAGTGGAAGACCAAGCAACAATATGTTTCTTTATAGAACTTCAGGAGATTGGATTAACACCAAGGAATATGAGAAAAGCATCTATGGAGGTACGATCATTTGGGCTACCAGCCTAGTCCGCATCACAGAAACCGTGCAATGTCTGATGAGTGTATGCAAGAAGCCGAATACCAAGGGATCTCGTGCCATTATGATAACGAAGTAGACGTTTGATTGCTCCCTAATGGTGTTCAAACGGTGAGTGCATGAACTAGGAGAGTTTGTTCACGACAAAGGAAATATCTGGCTAAATCATTCGGAGATGTTGGATGTAAGGTCCCAAAAATAGTCTTTTCGTTTTATTATTTTACTTTATAACATTTTCTGCTATTATAAATTTTTATTTTATTTATTCGATATTTTATTGGTTTTAAGTGATAAAAATAGGTTTTAAAAGTGATTAAGTAGTGGTTAGTGCACCCCAATTAAGCCATAGTAGTTTAATGATATGTTTAGGTATAGCCTGAAAATTAAATTTAATTTTCAGATTTAAATGCTAAGTGAAAAAAAATTGTCAAATGAGGACCCAAATGTCATAAATGAAGAAGAGTATATTCCAAAGTAGAAATGTGATAAGTTGTTGTGCAAATGAAATAGAAATGAAAGGCTTTAATGCAAAATTGGAAAATTAAGTCAAAAATACCTTTAGCCAAACATGGCCTTATACATGAAAAAGAGATAAGACCAAATATTTTCTTGTAAAAGGGGGAAGAACACGTTTGGTTTGGATAACAGAGACTCACAGTGCTTGTAGGGGATGAAATGGAAATTTGGTTTGATTTACTCCATTTTGTTCAAGGTTCTATGTGATCAAGAAAGGAAAGAAGAAGGAAGAAGAGAAAGCTAGTGAATATCAAAGTTATGAACCCTCCTAACTCCCTTTTTGATTTAGTTTGAGTTTGGTAAAACCCTACTTTTGTATATATATATGTTTGAGTTAGAGTTAAAGAAACATTTTTGCTTTGATTAGGATTGGTTTTGAGAAATTTTTGTATAAAGGAAATGTTAAGGTTTTAGGAGAAATGCTATCAAAATTTTCCAAAACCCATGTTTTTGTTTTGACCATAACTTAGCCATTACTCATCCAAATTGAGTGATTCAAATTTTTGGGTAAATTAGACTTCTATGAGAACAAATTTCTTTGAAATAAATGTATTTAAATTTAGACCCTATTGTTCTCAGAAATTCGTTTAAGGAGAGCTCTGTTTATAGGAAAAATTCTTGTTATGTTTTGAAAATAGAGTAGTCCCGGTTGTTTAGAACATATATTGAGTTTTGGTGCTCCGATTTGGATGATTCCAATTCTCAAATAAAATCGATTTATAGATGAACAATGGACTTGAAAGAAGTTGGGTAAAATATGACTCATTTGTTCCCAGAAAATTTTACAAGTGAAGGTGTATTAGGTAGAAATCAACCGTAGCAAAAACATGCCTGATATTTTCTCTGTTTGTGATGGACTAGGGGTTGGTGACGAGGAAACCTAAGTAAGATCGAGATTCCAAGGATAGGAGTCAAGGAGCAACAACCTTTTTGGTTTGTTCTTCTCATTTCTTTTCTTATTCCAGCTTTGTATTTGATTTGTCAAAAATTGAAATGATTTACATTAGAAAACTGCATGTGTGCTTTGTTTTTAACCATAAACAAATTTGTCTTAAGTGATTGGGAAATTGATTGCAAATGGATTGCCATGAAAAATGCATGAGTGTCAAAATGTGTTTGGGGTATATATGTAACACTCCAAATTATGCCATAATAGTTTTATAACATGTTTAGGGTATAATAAAAATAAAAGTATATTTTTTCGGAAATAAAATAAAGATAAAAATAATATAAGCAAAAAACCGGAATTAATAAAAAAGTCAAGGGTGAATTAATAATTTACTAAATAAGGACCCAAGGGTTATAATTTAATAATGTTATATGCCAAAGTAGGAATATGCATAAGTTAAAGTAAGAATAAGAGAGAAATGGAGGGACTTAAAAGTAAAAATGAGTAAGCCAAACATGGCTTTAACTCAAAAAGAAGGATAAGATCAAATCTAGATAAGGCAAAAAAGAAATATCTTTATTTTGGTCTTGGAGAAGAAAGAAAAGAAAGAGCAGAGGAAGAAGAAGAAAGAAGAGGAAGAAAGAAGGAAGGAAAAGAAGATCATAGGTATGGGATTTGAGTATGGGGTATGCAGTTTTGGTATAGAAAGTATGGATCGTAGTTTGGAGGCCTCTATTTTGTGTATGGGTTGGGTTTGAAACTCCCAAACTCATTTCTTGTTGGGTTGAGTTGAGAGAGCTCTAAGACTCCTATATATGTGTTTGGGAAATGTTTGGTTTCGTTTAAGGCTAGGTAAGTTGTAAGGCCGAAAATCCCGATTTTACGAAAAAGGCCAAAATCGTAATTTAATTAAAAATCCAAATTTTTCTAAATCTCGGATGGCCAGCCCGGACTTCACGGGTTGGAATCGTCTGCATGAAAATCTAGGCTACGTCAATTTTCGGTCGGAATTCGGATGGTCGGGTGCCGTTTTCGAGGAAATGGCGTCGTGTAGGACATGACGCACTTTAGTGCTACGGTGTGCCACGTGTCAACTGTAGTTCAGTCAATTTGAGCTCGAGGTGGGGCCACGTGGACACATGGCATGATGTAGAATTGGGTAGAAAGTGAAGTGGTTGGGTTGAGAGGATAAGAAATCATCTCAACCAATTAGGGGAGGACATGTTGCAAAGTGTGGGACAAAAAGAGCCTTCTTCTCCACTTTTGGAGCTGAATACGGGCAGTAGGCTGGAGGGGATGCAGTGAGCTTAGGTTTTGTGATTTTTAGAGAGAGAGAAAGCACCTTCTCTCTAGGATTTCATTACGTCAGTAGATCGGATTTCTTCGAGCGAGCAAAGTGGTTTCTCTGTATTGAGGGCTTCGTGTGGGCTTACTTAGATTCGGGGAGTTCCAGAAAAATCCGTGAGGTAGGGGTTTTATCCTTCTTGATTTACCCCTTGTTTAAGTGTTTTGTAAATGCTTGAGTTGATTTGAGGCGTGAGTGGTACATTTGGTCGATTACAAAACTTGGGGCCAAGGTGATGAATATTTTGAACTAGTTTGAAGCGAGTTTAGAGATTGTTTTGGGTGATGTTTCATAATTTATACAATAAATTATGTTTTGGTATCATGAGGCGGAAATGACCATGGAATTAGGTTCCTGAAATTAATTGATGTTTGGTGAGTGGAACTACCCAGACTGACATTACTACATTTGATCCGGTTTGTATGAAATTGGACAAAAAAAACGTCCATGGATGTGTGCATGAAATTATTGAAGTGAATGGCTTGAGTTGTGTGGAAATTAATAGGTTAATGCATGAACTTAATGTGTTAACATGATGCCACAATTAAATAAAACATAATTGTGTGTGTAGGTCATTGGAAATGGAATTGTGATGAGCTCAAGTGAGCTAATTTGGGTGTTGGTTGATCAAAATTGAATAACATGTGGTATGAGTGCTAATTGGAGAATATATGCATAATTGACATATTGATATAAATTGTGTTGAAATGACATGTCATTTCATATGCCAAAGGTAACACAGAATTAGGTGTGAGTCACGTAGCGTGAAAAGAAAGAAAAATAGACATGGTTGCGAAAGGAATTTCAATGGATGATTTTCCGGAAATTGTGTTGGGAAATGGTCAACAATTACACGACGGAGCCCATAGATTGTTTAGGAAGGTTCTCTAACACATTTCTTATCGGAGGGTAGTGTCTTTCTGAGAGCTTCATTAGCGTGTTTCGAGAACAAGTTTGTTTTGTGATTATTTTTCGTACATGAAGCAGAGCGAGTGTGAGGAATTCGGTGAGGACTCGAGACATGGGAATGGGCATGTAGACATTTAGTAGGATGCGTGTTGCCCGAGGTGTGTGTTTACATTGAATCATTGCGTATGCGCTTAGGTGAGGAGTAACCCATTTAGGGTAATTCGGCCTCTTTGAAGCGATGCTTCGCCTTATCGAGGAATATTATTTCAAATACGAGGGCGTTCAGAAGGCGGCTCATTTAAGTAGATTTTGAAGAAAGTCGGGTTATTAGCTTTGATGTTTGGTATAACATGTATTAAAACTGTAAATTTTAATATGTGTTTGTATTAAGAGTAATGTAATAACTCTTGAACTATTGGAATATAGTTGGGTGTATTTTGATAAGCATTGGTGTATGGGCCCAAGTGGCCATTTTTACTCAGGTATGGGTCTTGCGATACGAGACGTATAGATTTTCCGCGGGTTGATGGGTTGTCAACGGACACCCCGGTTTTGGGGTTTCACATAAGCTACCCTATCTTGATCCTATGCGTTAGTCGGGTCTTAGGACTGGTTTTTGGATAAGAAAGAAAGGGAATCTGGTTATGGGTCCTTCAGGTAAATTGTAGCCACATCAGTGAACTTGATGTTAGGCTTTTGAATTTCCTGATTCGGACTTATGTGATTATGGTCCATTACCCTGAGCAGTATAGAAATGGAAATGCAACACAAGATAGGGGTCGACCCAGGGCGGTTAAGGGTCATCAGGCGGTTAAGACGGCGGCTAAGCGGTTAGGGCGGTAGGCTAGTGGTTAGAATGGAGCTGGTTATTCATGTGAGACCTGCGAGCTTAGTCATAACTTCTTCGTCCGAACTTCGATTTGGGTGTTCTTGAACTCTATGGAAAGCTCATTGAGTCAAGATTCTATCCATATGAATTAGGTGGGCATTGGGTACTGGATCCGGCCGGAAAGAAGTAATCGGGCAAGACTGGTCGGGTAGAACTAGCCAGGTAAGGCTGGTTATTCATGTGAGACCTCGACTTGAGGAAGGTCATAACTGTAGTCAGAACTCCGGTCGGGTGTTCTTGGACTCTATGCGTCATTGAGTCAAGATTCTATCCATAATTCATATGATGGCATTGGGTGCCGGGCCAGGCTGGAAAGAGATGTCGGGCAAGACTGGTCGGGTAGAACTAGGCGGAGTGGGCTGGTTATTCATGTCGAGACCTCGACTTGGAAGATGCATGCTTGCGTCCATTTCCAGGTCGGGTGTTCTTGGAATCTATGGAAAGCTCATTGTGTCAAGATTATATCCATATTACTTAGGAGGGCATTTGGTACTGGAGCCATCTGGAAAGGAGTAATTGGGCAAGACTGGTCGAATTAGAGCTAGTAGGATGGGCTGGTTATTCATGTGAGACCTCGACCGGAGTCGCTTCTTCGTCAGACCGTTCGGGTGTTCTTGAATACATGAAAAGACCATTGAGTCAAGAATCCATCCATATATAGCTTGATAAAAATTGGAAATCATATTGGGTTCAAAAATCACGAAGAACAGTAGGACCTGCTGGTAACCATAGTTATTCATGCATATAATGAGATATGAAAAATGTAAAGATTCGAATAAATGAGTATACATATCACATATGATTACCGGATGACTATAATTATTAAAGGAATATGAGATATATCTTGAACATAAAATATACACGGATTATGCACTTAGAACATGGTAGAGAAGGATAGATAGGCATGCTATGAGGACACGATTCTTTGCAACATACGGTTAACGAATCATAGAGCCGTTTGGATCGATGGCTTGTAGATCCGTTTGGATCATTACATGACATAGGTCACTGTCTCGTACAGTGATGATACATTTGGGTATATACGACCCCGTTTGGGTCACATATTACATGACATAGGTCACTGTCTCGTACTGTGATGATACCTTTGGGTATATACGGCCCCGTTTGGGTCACATAATACATGGCATAGGTCATTGTCTCGTACAATGATGATACCTTTAGGTATATCTGGTCTCTTTGAATCACTTTCTCAAATGCAGTAGTACCTTCGGTACATACGGTTATTTCAGTATCTAGCTTTTAAGGTGTTGCAGACGTGAAGCATAAAGAAAATAATGATATATGCAAATGAAATGTAAAGAATATATGACATAATATGAGAAGCATAGCATTACTATGTGATGACAAGTATATAAGTACAAGAAGTAAAGTTTCAATGACACGAAATGTATATGATAGATAAAGTATATGAAAAGCATATGTGTAAGACCCGAGAAAATCCAAATTTCTCAAAAAGGGCAAAATCGTAATTTCGATAAAAATTCAAAATTTATTTTCTAGATTTCGGATGACGAAACGGATTTCATCGTTGGAATCGTCTCGTGAAATCTAGATAACACGTCGAATTTCGTCAAGATTGCAGGCGATTACAAGATTTGCGCGTTTTCAGCGTGAGTATCGAGGTGCGAAGTAAAATGATATTTGATGTAATAGTGGCACCATAACATGTACTCATGTGACACAAGTTGCATGAGTAGAATGATGATCGAAATGGACGGTCGAGATAGTGCCAAGTGTCAAAATAATAGAAAGAAGGGACATAGATGTCATTTTTGAATTTTAAATGATAATAAGACAAAAATCCAAATAGTGGTTGTATTTTTCAAATGGGAAAGCCAAAAGAAACGTGCTGGAGGGAGGAGAATGGACAGTGAGATGCATATTGTGTTTTAGTGAGAGAGGGCTTCTCTACAGATTCTGAAGCGATCGACATTGAAAGTCTTCGGGCGAAGGAAGGTACATTACAACAGCGGCGGAGCTGCAGCGTGGGCTCTAGTTTTAAGGGTTTGACAAACCCCAGTGAGGTAGGGGTTTCATCCTACTTTTGTTTTACGCTTTGTTTTAAGTGTATTTATGATGCTTGAGTTGATTGGTAGTGAGTGGCGGGTTTGATCGATCCCAATCTTAGAGGCAGAATTTATTATGAAAATTTTGAAACCCATTAGTGCGATGCGTAGTGTGCACGAGACTATTTGGTTGTAAGTGTATAAATTGTGGAAAATAAATTGTATTGTGATGTAAAGGTCGGAAATGGTATGAATTGGGGTTGCGAAGTGGGCGATGTTTAGGGATTTCTGCAGTGAGCGATGTAGGGTTTTCTTGACATGTGAATAGTGACAAGTAATTTTATTATGAAAATGGGTTTAATTAAGTAATTCAAGTTGAATTGCTCGTGTTTGATAATTAGCCAAAGTGAGCTAATCTTTTGTATAATGGTTTGTGAAATTACATAACATGTTGTGTGATCTAAATTATGTAAATGTATATCATGTTATATATATTTGCATATGTTATATGAATTGTATTGGAATGGGCATCATGCATTCCATATGCACTGGGGCACACTAGAACGATAGGAGTGAGTGCATGAGGTGGTTTATTGAGAGAGTGGTTTCGGAGGGTTGACTAATAATATGGCAATTATACGGAGGGTAGTCGTATAAAATATCAATCGGCCGAATTGATTGATACACATCGGAGGATTGTCCACTAAATAGATAATCGGAGTCGGTCCAATACTTATATCGGAGGGTTGTCCATAATTAAAAACAAATATATTTGTTTTGAAAATTTAGGTTTCTCATACATGGCTTAGGCAAGTGTGAGGGAGTCGGTGGGGACTCGGGGTATGAGTTGATCATGTAGACATACAAGTAGGATACTTGCCTTGCCCCAGATATGGCGACCCTCGTGCAGACGGCCAGGTTTGGTGGATTGAGCGAAACTCAGGGACGCCCATTTAATTCTTTTATTTTACATTTTTGTGCGTTTTCTTTTCAAAGTGTCGACGAATCCACGGCTCCAATCAGAAGGCGGATCCAAGCTGGAGCAGGTTTACTCGGCGTTTTCAATTATCTTATCAAAACATTTATTTATGTCATTTCGTTTAAGGTTTCGATTCTGGAAGCATTTTCAAATGGGAGGCCCATAAGCATTTACATTTCAAAAAATGCAATTACAACGAAGGCATTCTATGCCTTTTAAAATGATATAAAACAAACATTAATTCGAGTTCAACCATTTTGTTCCTGAAATATCCCATGTTAAAAAAAGGAGATGATATGCATATGGTGGGGTATATCTTTATCTGCCCAGCGAGCAACTCTACATATTTCCTGTGACTTGTGATGCGTAACAACTTCCGGTCTACTCAAGAGCACTGCATGGATGAAACTACCGCTAAAGCATTTTCATGCTTAGTGGTTCTATCTGATTCCATTTCAATATTCAATTCTTGACATGCATTTAACATTAAACCATGCCTATTATATAAGCATATACTCATCTTGTATTTATTTTAGCATGCTTTCATTTCTGATCATTTATTATATCCTGACATGCAGTTTCAATGCAACAATTCAATTCACAATTCAATTTATGAGATTTAAGCGTATACATAAAATCCATTTACACTTTCGTCAATGTTAGTTATTTCACTTTGACTATTCAAATCACATTTTTGGCCGGATTACATTTGATGAATCCGTCCTTGATATCATTCGGTAGTAATAGCACACATTTCTCAATTCGGTCTCCGTCATGGCGGATGCGTTTGGTGCATCCCATGATGGGACGGGCCAATTCGGGTGCAGCCATTGGCGGTTCTTCGATTGGTGCACATCCGTCGGGCGGTTCATTCGGTATATTGTCACGATTCAAGATGTCGAATTGTGGAATTCATTTACAATTCGATTTATCAATCACATTCATTCGATTTTCAAATACCACATTTCAATTCCATATTCACTTTCGTATTCTCATTTCAAAGATATACTCAATCTATGTACTCATTTCATATACACATTCACGTACTTTCATTCATATCTTTCATTGGTAAACTACCAGACTTGAAATAAGAATAGAGTCGAGAACAAACTCAAAAAGCTTTCACTTTTTGATTCCGATCCTTGAATCTCGATCACCGATTTAGCTTTTCTTCACCGTCATTTTATTCGAAACCATTAAAGGACAATATTATTCATGCGTGCTAGTGGTTTTGGTTAGGATTGATTTTTTTGGAATTTAATTTGAGTTCCAATTTCAAAAAGATATATATAGATGGATTCTTGACTCAATGGGATTTCCATAGAGTCCAAGAACACATAAAATGGAGTTCGGATGAAGAAGTTATGACCTTTCGGAGTTGGAGGTCATACGTAGTCACCTCAGTAGAGCTAACGACACAGACGAGCCCGATGCAGAGCCTCGGAGTTGACACCTACTATCCTCCTCAGGCATATGAATGGATTCTCGACTCAATGGGCTTTCCATAGAGTTCAAGAACACCCAAAACGGAGTTCGGACGAAGAAGTTATGACCTTTCGGAGTTGGAGGTCATACGTAGTCACACTCAGCCGAGCTGACCTGACCTATATGAACTGGGTCTGACACCTCTTTTTGACACCTACTATCCTCCTCAGGAATATGAATGGATTCTCGACTCAATAGGCTTTCCATAGAGTCAAGAACACCCACAACGGAGTTCGGACGAAGGAGTTATGACCTTAGAGTTGGAGGTCATACGTGATCCTACCAGTGGCGACCCCGTAGTAGTGAGCTGACCTGACCCGGCAAAGCTCGGTCTGACACCTCGGTCTGAAACCTACTATCCTCCTCAGGCATATGAATGGATTCTTGACTCAATGGGCTTTCCATAGAGTCGGGAACACTGACGGGTTCGAGGCTGAAGGAGTTATGACCTTCAGCGGTTGGAAGGTCATATGTAGTCACACCAATGGAGGCCCGGCTGAAGCGGCGAAATTTGGGCGACCTCGGTAAGCTTCGGTCGACATCACGCGCTATTCTCCTCAGGCATATGAAGAAAAGTTCTTGACTCAATGGACTTTCCATAGAGTCCGAGAACACCACAAACGAGAATTCGTTGAAGGGTTATGACCAGAGTTGGGTCATGCGTAGTCAACCAGTGGTGACTGGCGGCCGTGGGAGGATGAGGTCTGGTGACCTCTGTGCCGCCTCTGAGGATGAGGTTTGCGACCTCTGCGGGATGAGGTTTGCGGCTCCACGGGATGAGTTTGCGACTCCACGGGATGAGGTCTGCCCAGGCCTACGGGATGAAGTCACACATCTTTGACCTCTCGCCCGTATAGGCTGTTCGAGTAAAAAGATCATAACTTGGTCTCTGAGGAGAATTCAGATTGAAATTCAAAAGCCCTAACATCAAGTTCATTGATGTGGCTACAATTATGAGGACGGACTTTATCTTAATTCCATTTATTTCTTACCCAAAAATCAGCTCTAATGTCCGACTAATGCGTACTACCACAATGTGGCAGCTTCCCATGGTTTAAAATACAACTAGACATTCCCAAGTGAAATGTAGCCTTTGACCCTTAGGGTAGAAAATAGCAAAGTAGGAAGACACATCTTGGAGGTTTGTGAAACTCTAGATTCAGTCTTTACTTGCGGCTCTTGTCACGGAAGGACTTTCCCTCTTGCTTGCCAGGAAACCTATGAATTAGATCGTTGGGAAATCTAGAGAGAAGGTAGAGCCTCTCTTTCTAACTCTCCCTCTCAAATATGGTTTGCCTTACTCTCTCTCCTCTATTTCCCTTTTCCTTTTCTTATGGATCACTCTTAATCGTACTTTAAACAGGAGGAAGCTTCCTCCCTCTTTCCTACATGCCACATGCCCATTCCTTGGTTTTTTTCTTCTTTTTCTTTATTTCTTTTTATATAGGTCCCTCCATTTCTCTATTATTCTTCATTTAAGTCTCCTATTATTTTCCCCTTGCTCATTTATTTCTCCTAATTTCACTTAGACATATAAACTTACTTCTGATTGACCCTTAGGTCCTCATTTCTAATTTCATATTTTCTCTTTATCACTTGGGTTTGTTAAGATTGATAATCATTTAATCAATATTCATCCCAACAATTCGAGAAAAATACCCAGAGTTGGCCTAATTATACGGAATAATAATTTTATTATAAAAATTCTAGGGTATTTTAGCGTTACAACTCTCCCAGCTTAATAAAATTTCGTCTGAAATTACCTTAGTCGAATAGTTGCGGATATTAACACACCTCGTTTACTCCTTTCCCAGTGGCCTCTTCGAGTCTTGTGGTTTCTCCACGGCACTTTGACCATGGGAATCTTTACATTTAAAGTAATTCTTTCCTCCACGAGCCAAAATTTATCTTGGCTCTTCTTCGTAAGTCAAATCGATCTTAGCTCGAATTGTCCAAGAAGAGACTACATGTGTGGTCTGATCGGTACCTACGCCAGCATGGACATGAATCACATTATGGATCTTCTCGAGTCGGAGGTAATGCTAATCACATGCCATTGGACCCATTTTTTTCGATTGTATAGGGACGATAAATCTGGGCTTTGGCTGCCACTTTTAAAATCACAAATCGCCTTCGGTGACACCAAAACACTCTTCGCCCAGATCTCACACCACCACCACCTCTTCTCCACACCTACCTCTTCTTCTTCTGTATCAGTTGTCTTTTCTTTATGTGACATATGATTTCACGTCTATCGGTGGCCACCTTCAATCTTTCTCAAATCATTTTCACTTTTTTCTTCAGTCTCTTGTATCAAGTCGGGGCCAATCACTTTATTTTCACTAAATTTCATCCAACACAATGGTGTTCTACATTTTCTCCCATATAAAGCCTCGTAAGACCATCTCCAGCAGTTAGCCAAAAACACCAGCATCCAAAGCCAAATTTTGGCTCCCAAAAGTGACTTTTTGAGATTTGGCTAAATTTTTAGCTAATGCATCTCCAGCGGGAGCATCTAAATTTTTAGCTATTCTAAATCTATTCCAATTTTACCCTAGATTTTCTTTAATAATTACATAATATACCCTTCATTCATTTATATCACTCATATCACTCATCAAAACACTATAAAATATTTATTAAATTATGTTCCATATCAAGCTAAATATTTTTTAAATTAATTGTAGTTCTTATAAAAAATAAATAAAAATAAATAATTTATCAACTATAGGGAAAAAAAACAATGTGTTGGATTAATAAGAAAAATATGATCAAATGTAGCTTGATAAATATTTTGATGTTCCCAAATCATATATTAATATTTTAAATATATAAAAATGAATAAATAACATTATAAATATTAAATTATATATTTTAAATATAATTTTATATTTAAAGAAATATAATTTAATATTTATGACGTCACTGGTTCAACCGCGGTTCGACCGCCGATCCGAGCAATGAACCATGAACTCCAGAACTTTTCCCGCTCGCCACCGGTCCCGCTTTTAAAACATTGGAAAACCGATAAATCTTCGCTTTTAGACATGTCATTCATTGACTCACAAATCACATTGGGGTTAAAAACATAACATCGGTTCGACGATTTTACTGGGGCCACCGATCGATTTTCAATTCACACGGTTCTAAAAAGCTACACAGCTGATGACGGTTCAGCTTCACCGGGTGACTTGTCAAATCACATCGGGGTTGTAAAAAGCTGATAAAGCTGGTCTCCAATATAGTAGTGTATTGACTTGTCAAATCACATCGGGGTTGTAAAAAACTGATAAAGCTGGTCTCTAATATAGTAGTGCATTGACTTGTCAAATCACCTGGGTTTGTAATATGGGCCCAGCCACGATACGCCTCAAAACACTATAAATCGAGTGTGATGACCCTTACAAATTTACACCCATCTTAGATTTTCATTTACCACTCTCTCAAAAACGATAATCTTTTTCAATCGCCTATCGACGATTCATCTTCTTCGCATGAAGGAAGAGAGAAACACTGTTCGCAGCGCCAGTCACGAAGCGAGAGACAACACTCACAAGGTACGGCTATGGATATGTAGTCAATAGGCAATACCGGAGCATCGTGATCGAAAGAAGGCACTCGATCGTTAAATGATTACTTCTGAGAACTAAATTACTATTTAAACATTATCTGCAGACTTGCTCTGCCTAAGTCTACCATTGTTTACGCGGATTTACATACGCTACAACAAAGACAACAATTATTTCAGGCAAAGAAGAAAGTCGTCGCCAACACAAGAGTCTATCCGTGAACAAAAAATGACGGCCGTGACTGCATGCTTCAGACACGCAGATGTCTCGCGGACTCAATCGATGAGTATGTTAGAATTGGAGAGACCACAACCATCGAGTGTGTCAAACGATTCTGCCAGGGGGTGGTAGAAATTTTTGGGCCTGAATATCTGAGATCACCAAACGCTGCCGACATCATTAGGTTGTTACGTAAAGCTAATCAACGTGGCTTTCCTGGAATGTTGGGGAGTTTGGACTGTATGCATTGGGAGTGGAAAAACCGCCCAAAGAGGCATATCACCGAATGTATAATCGCCATGTCCACCGATCGACCATCAGGCTCGGCCGCCAAGGCCCTACGACTTCAGGATATGGCATGCTTTTTTTTGGCATGCCCGATCCAAAACAATGACATTAATGTACTTGACGCCTCCAATCTCTTTGCTAACTTGCGAGAAGGATGTGGCCCTCCTTCAGATTATACCATAATGGGCAACCATTACAATATGGGATACTATCTTGCAGACGGTATCTATCCAAAATTGGCAACAATTGTTCAATCAATTACACATCCTCAAGATTCGCTCACGATTCTTTTGCAAATAAACATGAGAGTTATCGGAAGGATGTAGAACGAGCATTCGGGGTGCTTCAAGCCTGGCTTTGCTATCGCTGAGGACCTGGCTTAGATTCGCATCACCACGACTGAGCTATATCATGAAAGCGCATTATATTACACAACATGATACCGAGGAGATGGTTGGATGACAACGAACTGGTTAAGTAGTAGGCCGCCGGCAACGGTGACTATGACTCATTAGGAACCAATGCCCCCGTAAGTATCACAAGGCCCGATAGCCTTTGATCAATTTATGGCTAGAAACCATGCCATTCGAGATTCGAACACCCACTATGCCCTCCGAAACGACATCATTACACATCTGTGGATCGCATACCTGACACAAGGCATTCATTTGCAAATTTACTTTATTTTGATATTGTTTTGCTATGTTATATTATGTTATGTTATTTGAATGAAAATTAAATTTAAGCAAGGGCATCTTAATCATTTATAACTACAAAGGACACATAGACCTAAACAATACATTTTCATTAAAGAGACAAATTTCAAAATACATTGAATATATAAAGCTAGTAGTCGAAGTGCATTAAAGTCGAGCTACTTGCATTTTCATTGCTCTTGCCATAATCGCATTCCCACGCCAGCTGGATAATAATGTCAGCTGCTCAACGCATACGCTGGTGTCCTTTCCATAATGGCATCATCTACGATCATTTGCAACCTATCTTCAAGACGCCTTGCAATCTCTCTAATCACACATCCTCCCTATCAGCTTGCTCCTTCCGCACCAAGTTTGGCCCTCATAAAAAATTCTTCCTCTTTTTCACTCTCGCTTCGATAATCACTAATCAGATTCAAATAGAATTACTAGTATCCGGTTGACTCATTTTACTTTTTTGTCCGCTTTAGTCAGTCTTCCCTGGCCCTTCTCGAGAGCTAACTGTTGTGATTGCTATACTGATCTTGTCCGAGTCAAGAGATACAGTGTCTCATTAGTTTCTTCTCATAAACAGGAGGGGCCCTAACGTTGGCTTGCGATAATCATCCACTTATCACAATATTTAAGCACTCCCCAACAATGATCATAAGTCCACTACTCTAACATCCTGCTTTAAACATATTCATAGCTTGCACACGCTGTAAAATAAAAAAATTATAGATAAATAAATTTTGTAATATATTTGTTGTAGAAATTATAACAAAACACACTTTACCTCGTCTGTTATGTTAGCTCCACTTTGCGGCCTATTTGCGATCTGTGCGAGTATCCCACGCCATTTTGTACAATAAAGCCGGATTTTATCCCATCGATTTTGGACTGAGCATAAAGTCCGTGGTGGATCAACTCCAACATTGGTCTCCAAAAACTCAATTCATTACTCGATCCCAAAACTTTGAAGACGCATGTCTATCACCGGGACACCACCCGATATGGTCATCCAAGATACGCACAGTATCACGCTCTTCCTCATTTAAGCACGCCTTTCCCGCCTACTGTGATCGAGGAGTTGCATTTGTTGGCTACAAACAAAACTTTAATTTTAAATAGGGCTTAATTAAATTAAATATTTATATTCATTATATTGCTCACAAAAAATATGATATATATATTTTTAAAATTAGTATGATTTTTTAATAACTTATCAAATGAATTACATTAAAGTTGCTAAGAAAAAATGTGGTAAATTTTTTAGGTAAAAAGATGGACTAAAATATTTAAATATGTGACATTTTTTAATAGTTACATTATTTAAATAATAAAAAACATGTAATGGAAAGATATAATGGTCACAAAAATTAAAATATCAAGTATAAATAAATATATTTATATTTTATATTGTTCACAAAAATTATGATTTTTTTTAAATTATTATGATTTTTTAATAACTTATCAAATGAATTAAATTAAAAGTTGCTAAGAAAAATGTGTAAATTTTTTTAATGGGTAAAGATGGAAAATTATTTTAATATGTGACATTTTATAATAGTTAATACATTATTTGAATAAGAAAACAAAATTTAATGGAAAGATATAATGGTAAAAAAAAAAATTAAAATATCCCGTATACACTTAGGAAAAAATTGATTATTATTCAAAGAATAAGAAGGAAGTTTCACCAAATTTCAAAAATCAGCAGTGGAGCAATTTTTTTCTCCAAAGACAGGGACGGGAGGAAGAAGAAGGAAGAGGGAGATGGGAACCCGGGTTTTTTGTTTCCTACGGTCAGATCTTCGATATAGTCACGGCGGCCGATGATCTTCAATTAAAGGTAAGAAATTTCTTCAAATCTCTTCAAATCTGGCTAGGGTCAGAAAAAACTGCATTCGGGGATTCAAAACCCGGATTTTGTTGTTTTAAACCCGGGTCAGAAAAATTTCTTCCAAACTTCAAATCTTCACAAAATGTAAAACTGGTATTGGGGGATTCAAAACCCGGATTTTACTGGGTTCAAAACTCAAGGGTTTTTTTGCTTTGAGATCAATCTTGAATTTGGTGTTTCCCCGCTGCTTTTGCCTCAGAGAGTTCCATTTTATAAAAAAATTGAGCTCCAATCTGGCCATCCGAAGAGTCTAACCCGATACACTAAGGCTCAAATTATCGTGGGTTGTTTTCGGGGTTTTTCATTGAATGATTTCGTTTAATGATGAACGGGCCTCAAATGCATTTTTGCTCGAGCATGGTCAAGCCAACGTTCATGAGCCATTTTATTAGTAAATTCACCCACCGCCGAGTACGTTGCTGAAGGTGGTTTTGAGCCAAAATTCAGGGCCACTCCACCGCCGATGTCGGCCATTCCACCTCGACTGAAACCGTTGTTGTAAACAAATTTAACTAAAGGGATGTGGTCGTCCCCAACTACCTCATAGCCGATCGCACAACCTTTTAACATATCTTCTAAAATTACTTTCTTTAATTCATAATCATCGTGGCACACACAAACCCTATCCTTATAATACAAACTCCATTTTCGTTCACTTAACCCGCTCTTTACCATTTTTAACTGATTTATTACTAAGAGCAATATTCTCATCTTTCTTTTTGTGCCTCTAGCACTCGATTTAACAAACTCGGTCTTGCTATCAATTCTGCCACTACAGTACCATCATCTGATAATGACAAATGGGGCATTCAATGCCCTAAGCGTTTGTATTGACTTTCTACTCAAAGTGTCGACCACTACATTGGCCTTCCCGAAAGCGAGCACCAATCACGCAGTCATAATCTTATCGCTCCATCCATCTCCGTTGTCTCAAGCTAAGCTCAGCCGTGAGGGCAAATACTTAAGACTCTTATGATCTGTAGATGAAACACTCTTTCCATACAAATAATGCTCCAAATTTTCAACGTAAATACACTAAGCGCTTAATTCTAAAATCATGCGCGTGTTCTTTCTACGCGGCCTAACTGCCTGAAACATAGGGCTCACTACCCTCTCGCATTAGGACACATCCAAATCCATTTAGTTACGCATCACTAAAATCACATATTCCTTACCAACGGAGCCATTCGGTACTTGCAGTGGCGCTTGCGGTGAATCGGTACAACGTCGATAGCAAACTCAATCTCCCTCTGTGGGGGCAATCCTGGCAACTCTTCCGGAAACACGTCCGGAAAGTCACTAACAATAGGATATCGGATACACTAGGCCTTGCCTTTACCGTATCAATCACATAAGCCAAGTAGGCTTCACATCCTTTCCGTACCATTGTTCTGTGGAGCGGTCGCGATATCATATTAGATGTGTGATTCAATTCTCACCGATGAAAGTTACTTCATCTTCATTCGGTGTTCTTAAGGTTACTCTTTTCATTCTACAATCGACTATTTCTTGATGTCGAGACAACCAGTCCATCCCCAATATCACATCAAACTCCTTAAAGGATAATTCGATCAAATTTCCCAAAAATTCATACTCTCGTATTTTGATGGGACAATCTCTATACACTCTCCCTTGGTCACCCTCGACCCTAAGGGGACTTATACCACTCATGCTTACCTATTAAGATCGACAAGATTCGCGTCAGAGTCATATCATCCTTTATATGCAAATGAAATGCATGTTATACACAATTTCAAAATCATTTACAAAAAATTTCAAAATCGTTTTGTAGAACCGCCTAAACCTAGGCTTTGATACCACTAAAACTGTGGCGACCCCCGTGCCCAACCCGACCCGGTTTGGTGGATCCGAACCGAAACTCCGGGGACGCCCATTTAATTCTTTTATTTTACATTTTTAGTACGTTTTCTTTTTCAAAAGTGTCGCGACCCAAATCCCCGGCTCGACCCGAAGGGCGGATCCGAACTGGAGCCCGGTTTACTCCGACATTTTCAATTATCTTATCAAAACATTTATTTATGTCATTTCGTTTAACTTGACATGCTATTAACCTATTTCAATATTCAATTTAACTCGACATGCATTTAACATTAAACCATGCCTATTATATCAGCATATACTCATGCTATTCATTTTCGCATGCTTTCATTTTATAATCATTTATTATATCACAACATGCAATTTCAATGCAACAATTCAATTCACACCAATTTATGAGATTTGCCGTGATACATAAAATCCCATTTACACTTGTCAATGTTGGTTATTTCATTTTGACTATTCAAATCACATTTCTGACGGATTCTGTTTGATGAATCCCGTCCTTATTATCATTCGGTAATGTGCTTACACATTTTGCAATTCAGTCTCCCATCATGACGGATGTCGTTTGGTGCACCCCGACATGTGGTATCACTTAAATGCCATACGCCATCATGATTCGATGCCGATTGCGCATCCCGCCAAGTGGGACATTAGACAATTTCGGCGCTCAGGACGGATGCCGATTGATGCATCCCGTCAGCTGTTCATTCAAGATAATGATGCACCAAGATGTTAGAATTAATCGATTCATTTACAATTCGAGCTTATCAATCACATTCATTCGGTTTCAACAATTACTAATTCCATATTCACTTTCGTATTCTCTTTTCAAAGATATACTCAATCTATGTACTCATTTCATATACACATTCACGTACTCATTTCATATACTCATTGGTAAACTACCCAAAAGACTTGAAATAAGAATAGAGTCAGAGAACAAACTAAAAAATATTTTCACTTTGATTCCAATCCTCGGAATCTCAATCTCAGTTTGGCTTTTCTTCCTCGTCAGCCCCTATTCCAAAACCATTAAAGGACAATATTATTCATGCGTGCTAATGGTTTTGGTTAGGATTGATTTTTTTGGAATTTAATTTGAGTTCCAATTTCAACAAGATATATATAGATGGATTCTGACTAACGGGTTTGTCGAGTCTAAGAACACTCCAAAACTACGTCGACGAAGAAGTTATGACCTTTCAGAGTTGGAGGTCATATGTAGTCACACTCAGCCCAACTGACCTGACCTGGCCGAGCTCGGTCTGACACCTTGGTTTGACACCTACTATCCTCCTCAGGAATATGAATGGATTCTCGACTCAATAGGCTTTCCATAGAGTCCAAGAACACCCAAAACGGAGTTCGGACGAAGAAGTTATGACCTTTCGGAGTTGGAGGTCATACGTAGTCACACTCAGCCGAGCTGACTGACTCACTTAGCCTTGCCCCGACAATCTGGTTTGACACCTACTCATCCTCATCAGGAATATGAATGGATTCTGACTCAATGGGATTTATAGAGTCCAACACCCAAAACGGAGTTCGATGGAGGAGTTATGACCTTCGGTTGGAGGTCATACGTAGGTCACACCCAAATCGAGCCGACTCGAACCGACCGAGCTGACCTGACCTCGGTAAACTTGGTTTGACATCTCGATCTGACACCTACTATCCTCCTCAGGAATATGAATGGATTCTTGACTCAATGGGCTTTCCATAGAGTCCAAGAACACCTGAAACAGAGTTCGGACGAAGGAGTTATGACTTTCGAAAGTTGGAGGTCATACGTAGTCACACCCAACCGAGCTGACCTGAACTGATTGAGCTGACCTGACCTCGGTAAACTCGGTCTGACACCTCGGTCTGACATCTGCTATCCTCCTCAGGCATATGAATGGATTCTTAACTCAATGGGCTTTCCATAGAGTCCAAGAACACCTGAAACAGAGCTCGGACGAAGGAGTTATGACCTTCCGAAGTTGGAGGTCATACGTGAGTCAACCTGTATATCGACCCGAACTGCCGCCGCGCTGATGAGGTCTACGTCGACCACGAATTTCTGCGATGATACCGTTGACCTCTCGCAGATTTATAAGCCTCAATACCTTCGGCAGATGAGGTCCGCCGATTCCACGTAATGAGGTCTACATGCCAATTTCTCTCGCCCATTAGACTGCTCGTATAAAAAGACCATAACTTGGTCTACAGAGGTCCGAATTGCGAAATTCAAAAGCCTAACATCAAGTTCATTGATGTGGATATAATTTATCAGAAGGACTCACTACCAAATTCCCTTTATTTCTTACCCAAAAATCAGCTCTAAGGTCCGACTAATGCGCACTACCACAATGTGGCAGCTTCCCATGGTTTAAAAATATTAACTACAGACATTCCCTAAGGCAAGATAACCACCAATGACAACCCCAGAAGATAACCAAAGTAGGAGAAGACCTACCTTATGGAGTTTGTCGAAACTCCTGACCCGGGTCACTACTTGCAAACTCTCTTTAATGCCAAGGAAGGACTTTCCTCTGCTTCGCCTTAGAAACCCATGGTCCGATCATGTGTTCAGAGAGAAGGTAGAGCTCTCTTCTAACTCTCCCTCTCAAATATGGTTTTATTCCTTACTCTATCCTCTATTTCCTTTTCCTTTATTATGGATCACTCTTAATTGTACTTTAAACAAGGAGGAAGCTTCTCCCTTTCCCTAAGCATGCCACATGCTGCCCTTTCTCCTTGATTTTTCTCTTTCTTTTCTTTTATTTCTTTTATATGTCCCCATTTCTCTATTATTCTTCATTTCCAAGTCTCCTATTATTTTCCCCTTACTCATTTATTTCTCCTAATTTCACTTAGACATATAAACTTACTTATAATTGACCCTTAGGTCCCCATTTTACAATTTCCATATTTTCTCTTTTTTACTTGGGTTTATTTCCGGATTCAATAATCATTTCATCAATATTCATCTAACACCTCCTGCAGTACTCAAGTCAGCCTTAATTATGGCTTTGAATATATAATAATTTTTATTATAAAATTCTGGGGTATTTTTGGGGCATTACATTGAACGTATGTTTACTGAGTATCAGATACGCACTCAGTTCGAGAGTAACCCATTTAGGGTGATTCCACTACTGAGCATTAGCTTACCCTATCGAGGGAATTTATTATTTCAGGCACAGGAGCGCATCTGAGACTCCAGCCATCATAGAGGCAACATTTTTAAGAGCCGGATTGTGGCTTTGTTTTATGATGGCTACATGTATTAGAATTCTAGAATTTTAATATATCTTGTAAAAGAGTAAACTTTTAACTCTGGAAACTATTGTGTGTAGTTGATGTATGAGGATGAGTATTGTAGTATGGGTCCAAGAGGTCGTTTTTACTCATATATATATATCTTGTGATGTTGATGATTGTGACAGTTCTTGGGTAGAGCTCCCCGTACAAGGGAGACTCTGCCCGATTTTCATGAGTTGTGTCTGGTTACCCGACATTCACGAGTATTCCGCGGGTTGACGGGTTGTCAACGGACCCCCGGGGAATGGGGCGTCACAATATGAAAGTACAGTATATGAAAATCATAGGAAAGTATAGTATATGAAGTTTACAAGATTAAAATATAGGGAAGTACAAGAATATAGATGAAAGTATATGACAAAATATGAAAGTACATGAAATCACATTGCTACTTAATGACAAATAGGACGAGATTCCCTCTCGAATATGTCGTGAATGTCAATTCTATAGTCAGCGAATCATAATCGCAAATGTGAAATCACATTGCTATCATCGACAAATGTAGACGAGATTCCCTCTCGACCACTGAATGTCAATTTATAGTCATGAATCATAGTTAAATGAAATTACATTGCTACCGAATGAAACAGATGAGATTCCTCTCGACCAGCTATGAATGTCAATTTATACTAAAGTGAATCATACTATTAAATGCAAAATCACATTGCTACTGAATGACAAATGTGAAAGAGGTTCCTCTGAATCCGCGTAGAATGTCAATTCTATAATGACCAAACACAAATGCAAAGTATATGACAATACAAGATCGTATAAGAAAGGTATATGAAAACTATAGAATATGAAAGCACATGAAAGTATATGTAAAAACCTATGACAGTATATGATATGATAGTAAAGTATAAGCTCTACACTCCTAAGGGAGATATGAAAGGTGTGATAGAAATTCATATTATCTGAAAAGTAAAGATAGGATATGAAAAGCAATAAGTAATGTAACGCCCCAAAAATACCCTAGAATTTTTATAATAATTTTATTATATATTCTGGGTATGAATTTGAGCTAAACTCGTTTTTCCGAAAATTGATAAATTGACACCAGAAATGTAAATTTAGTGAACCCGAAATTTGGGCAAGTAATTAGAACAAGGATAAAATTGTAATTGCCATAATGAAATAAAAATCATAAAGGAGTAGAGATGGGCCATAATAGAAATAAAACAAGTTGATTTGCAAAATTAAAGGGCAAAGGACTTAATTGCAATATGGAGAATTATGGAGTATAAAAGGAGTGGAGACAAACACAATTCACTTGTCTCATTTTTGGCTAGGCAAACGCATGAGAGGAGAAGAAGGAAAAACAAGAGGAAAGAAGAAGGAGAAGGGAGAGGAAGCACTAGAACTGGCGGCATGGCTATCTTTGAAAGCATGGGGTATTTTGAATTCATGTTTGGTTTAATTGTTCCTCCTTTGTCTAGGGCATTGTGGAAAGATCACACAAACCCTTAAATTGTTGAGTTTATGTGGGTAAAACCCCAATTGATAGAAAATAAACATGGAATCATCAAAATTATATGATGTTTAGAAGAATTGATGGACCTTGGGTGAATTCAGGATTTTTACCTGTGGTTTTGTGGTATGAGGTTCCAAACCACCAATACAAGTATTTTGGAGTTGTTTTCGGATGATTTCCATGATGATTCTTATGTTAGTGGATTATAGTTGTATGAAGCTAATTGCATCAATAAAGTGGGCAAAATAATAAATGATAAGTAAAATTTCTGGGAGGGGTGTACAGGTGACAGCATGTGGGTGTATCGGTACACCCCACCGTAGGCCAACCCCAGACCCCAGACAGCCAACGTAATGCAACCCACCGGCACAGTCCAAGGTGTATCAGTACAGGTGAGCCCAAAATGCCTAGAATGCTATGTTTTTGTATAATTAAGCCCGACCAGACCATGAAGCCAGTGAACCTACTAAATGATTAAAAGAGGTTCAAATAAGATTGGAACTCGACGAAAAATGTACCGTACCTCGCCGCGGCGATATTCGTTCAGTACGATTATTTGCATAACCACTAAGAGTGAATAAATTGTATTTGACTAGGTGCGGGTGAAGACGACAACCTGACCTAGGATTGATATCGGAAAGGAAAAAGGAATCGATAATCGTCTGTTTCTATACTTGTTCTTTATTCTAGTTTGTTCTCACACGTTCTTTATTCTCATATTGCTCTTTGATTTCCTGGTGGAACATACATATATGATCTAATGATTAGTATTTGAAAATGTTTGACAAATATCCTACGTATGTGCGTGTATTCAGCCACAAGCTGCAATTTATCGTGATAAAGTAAAATTGATTTGAAACGAGTTATTGAATGACCACACGGGATTCACCAATCGAATTGGCCATGAGGGTAACCGTAATTGTTAATGGAAACCACACGTTAATGACAAATGTGACGTGATTCACCAACCGACCAAGCCGAATGCCTAATTCTATGGCCATATGTGAAACCTTAATTGTTAAAATGGAAACTAATATTGCTATCGACGACATACAAGACATGATTCACCAATCGAATCTCGCCGTGAATGTCAAATTATATAGTCATATGAAATGGTAATATTGAGGTGAAACCACATTGTTAATGGGACGACAAATGGTGACATGATTCACCAACCTAACTGGCCGTGATGCTCGAATTATATAGCCATATGTGAAATCACAAACCTAAAAGCCAAAATAAAGGTATTGGAAGTGTATTTTGTATAAGTATCTTTTACATTGCACATATATTGTATAAAGACATTATTTACGATGCATGACGAGTATGGAACGTAAAATGGAATACGTAATCAGATATAACTAATGGCACGGTAAAATGCTACGATTGTTTTTACTGTCGCGCAGTACCGAAAGCATAGACATTGAAGCAAGACCCAAGATCAAGGAGCTCTCGTGAGAGTCTAGAGAAGGAATCGCGAGTATGCTCCGTCATATGCATTACTATTTCTCAACATTGACATTTTTGTAAAAACAATTGAATTTCAATCATGCATTGGTAAATGCATTTTGCTAAATGTAAATGTTATGGAGCCTTTTGAAATTGTAATGTATATGGGTTTGCCTAAAATGAAATTCTTCCGCTTAATTAAAAGGTTTAGAATAGAATAACATAAACAAAATGTTTTAAAGAGAGAATTGAAAATGTTCGAGTAAACTAAGCTTCAAGCCAACCCCGCCAAACCGGTCGAGTCTGTGATTCTGGTCGACACTTTTGAAATTTTTTTTTTAATAACACGGAAAATAAAAAGTAAAACAATAACTAAAGGGATTTGATTAATGATTCTTAAACGAAGGCCCTTGCTGGTTCTGACTACAATCTGCCTGCCTGCCTAGGTCGCTACAAGTAATAGAATGAATATGGAATATGCAAAGTATAGAAATAGAAATACAGTAAAAGTATAGATAGAAGATATGCCAAAGACATAGAACATGTAACGGAAAAGATTGACATGCAATGAACAGAGATGATAAGTAATAAAGTTATATGAATATAAGTAATTATATGAACTGCTTATGTATAAGCTTGTGATAAATACCATTAGTGGTTGTCCATGTTATGTCTCCCCACTCAAGCGTAAAGCTTAGCACGGGTGTTCAATCCGTGTAAGTACTGAAGATGAGGCAAGAGGACAAGACATTCCACAAATGTTAGACGTCATCTCAAAAGATAGGTGTCACTCAACACGCTTTCGCGATCTCCTCATGTTCGGATTAGATATGTATATAAGGCGTTTGTATAAGTAAATGGGACTCAGTATATGTGTATAGATTTTGATGGACACCACTCCGGTGGTAGTTATTTTGAAATACAGTAAAAGTATAGATAGAAGATATGCCGCATATAATACAAATTAAAGATTATTATGCGGTAATAGGGAATGTAGAGATGATAAGTAATAAAAGTTATGAATATGTATAATTATATGAATCGCATATAAGCTTGCGGATGGGCCACCATTAGTGGTCAGTTCATGCGATGTCTTCACTAAGTCAGAAAGCTTAACACGCTGCTCAATCCGCGTAGCATCAAGACAGGGCAAGAGGACAAGACATTCCACAACAGCAGTACGGGTCATCTCAAAGATAGGTGCTCACGAACACTGCTTTCGCGATCTCTGATGTTTGGATTAGACATGTATATGTATAAGTGTTTGTATAAGTAAATGTGACTCAGTATATGTGTATAGATTTTGATGGACACCACTCCGGTGGTAGTTATTTCAGATAAATGATTTTTTTATTACATAAATTGTTTGTATAGAATCAGTCTATAACCCACGTATACAAGTTCAAATTTCCAGAATAACAGATCAATGAGTCTCTATATATAGCCACAGAACGCTCTCAAAATACCGAATTTTTATAATAAAATTTATTATATATTCCGGTATAATTGGGCAAACTGGGTATTTTTCTAGGAATTGTTAGACGAATATTGATTAAATGATTATCGAATCCGAAATAAAACCCAAGTGAAAAGAGGAAAATATTAAATTGAAAAAGGGGGACCTAAGGGTCAATTGTAAATAAGTTTATATGTCTAAGTGAAAATAGGAGACTTAAATGAAAAAATAATAGAGAAATGGAGGGACCTAAATATAAAAAAAGAAACAAAGAAAAAGAAGAAAAAAATCAAGGAAAGGGCGGGTGGTATGTAGAAAGTCAGGAGGAAGTTTCCTCCTTTTTAAAATACGACGAGTGATCCATAAGAAAAGGAAAAGAGAAAATGGAGGTATTTTTAGAGTGGAGAAGCTCACTCTCTTCCTAGATTTCCCAACGATTCTAAAGTCATAGGTCCTGCATTTGAAGCAAGAGGGAAAGTCCTTCCTCGTGACAAGAGCTGCAAGTAGAGACCGGAATCGGGGAGTTTCGACAACTCCAAGAGGTAGGTCTTCCCCTACTTTGGTCATTTTCTACCCTAAGCTGCCACATTGTGATAAAAAGGTGACATTTCAATCTTTAGAGCTGAATTTTGGTTAAGAAATAAAGAGAATCTGTAGTGAGTCCTTCTAGTGTTGTGAGCCACATCAATGAACTTGATGTTAGGCTTTGAATCTCTCAATTTGGACCTCTCAGAGACTAAGTTATAGTCCTTTACTGAGGTCAGCCCAGTCATCTGGCCTGGTCGCCCCGCCAATCTGGCCAACTAGCCAGACCTTAGAACGGGTTTTTGAGTAAGAAATAAAGGGAATTTGGAAGTAAGTCCTTCTGGGAAAGTGTATCCACGTCCGTGAACTTGATGTTAGGTTTTGAATTTCTCACCTGACCCTCAGAGACCAAGTAATGGTCTTTTACTATGAAATAAATGGGTGAAGGGTCAGCCCATAGAGGTCGCCAACAGAGGTTAGCAGACTTTCGTCCCGAAGAGCTCAACTCGCCATGCAGAGCTTCACCGCCATGCGCAGCTCAACTCCGTCATGCAGAGCTCAACTCGGCTGCGTAGAGCTTAGCTCGTCCCGAAGAGCCTGGGCCAGTCTCGTGAGCCGAGCCTGTCACTCAAGGTGTGCTCTGTCGTCCAGTCGCCTGTCAAGACCGACTGCGCCATGACCTCCAACTGAAGGTCATAACTTCTTCGTCTAACTCCGACGAGTGTTCTCGACTCTATGGAAAGCCCATCGAAATAAGAATCCATCCATATGCCTGAGGAAGATATTAGATGTCAGACCGTTAGGATTGAGCTCGTCACTTCGCAGCTCGTCACTCAGTCACTGTCAAGATCGACTACGCATGACCTCCAACTTTGGAAGGTCATAACTTCTTCGTCTGAACTCCGATTCGAGTGTTCTTGGACTCTATGGAAAGCCCATTGAGTCAAGAATCCATCCATATGCATGCAGAAGATATTAGATGTCAGACCAAGGTCTTATATTGAGCTCATCACTTCAGTGCAAACGTCACCCAAGTCACTACACCCGACCATGCAGACCTCCAACTTCGAAGGTCATATCTCCTTCGTCCGAACTCCACCGTATTCTTGAACTCTATGGAAAGCTTCCATTGAGTCAAGAATACATTCATATTCCTTGGTGAGGATAGAAGATGTTTGACTGAGATCGAGCTCGTCCAGTCGCCGCCTCGTCGTCAGATTTGACCGCATATGACCTCCAACTTCGGAAGGTCATAACTCCTTCGTCCGAACCCCGTTTCGGGTGTTCTTAGACTCTATGAAAAGCCCATTGAGTCAAGAATTCATCTATATATAGCTTGTTGAATTTGGAAATCATATTAATCTCTAAAAATCAATCCTAACCAAAACTACTAGTACTCACCAATAATATTGTTCTTTAATGGTTTTGGAATAGGGACTCGAACGAGGGAGGAAAGCTAAATCGAGATTGAGATTCCGTGGATTGGAATCAAAGTGCAAAGATTTTTGGGGTTTGTTCTACTTACTCATATTCCTCGTTTCAAAATTTGAAATGTTTGTTTCACCACCTATTCCTCGCTTCAAGTTTTTGCATGTTTCGTTTCTTAAAAGCATATTGAATTGATTTAATTGGATTGGAAAAGTGATTGTGAAATGTTTGCATATAAAAATTGCATGATTATTGAAAATAAACTGCTTATACAAGTTTACATATTGTACTATATTTTGCTATAAAGGATTTGAACGCCCCTTAATGTAATGTTAACCGCTTATCACGCTAAGGGATAGATTGGTATATCATCAGGTCAAATGGGGCCACATTGATGTCACTCGATCGCAAATTTCAGCCGGACCGTGACGGGTAGTGTTCACCATTTGATTGTTTATAATCACACCAACGAGATCGCATCAGGTTATAAAATTACGTGATAACGGCCATAGCCAATGACCGCGCTTCGTGACTCTAATATCCGTATATCGAAGATAGCAAATTCATTAAGGGCATAACTGAATGATTGGCATAATCGAATTCGATTTGCATGAATCGAATTGATCTACACAACCTAATTGAATTTAATCGAATTGATTCGCGTAACCTAATCGACTCAGGAGCATAATTGGAATTGGATTCAGATTATAAATATTGAATATGAAAGTGTATTTTTTTTTTTGATGATCAATGAACCATGATTAATTGTATATAAAACAAGTATATGTATCAGATGAGCAGCTGATCATCCATAATGATTTGAAAGTTTTGAATTGTTAAATTGCATAATGATTAAACCGAAACCGAGGAATGGATTTAGAGAGACACTAAGCATGAAAATGCTTAGCATACAATGCACGTGTACCGAGTGATAGGGAGCAGTGATCAAAAGCGACTCCAAGATCGAGGAGCGCCGAGTCATAAAGAAGGAAATTTCAAGATGCCCGCGATGTACCATTTCATGTTTTCTTTTGATACGGATATTATGTAGAAACAATTTGAACTCCGAACATCTATTTTAGTAAATCATTTTGAAAAGGCTTGAATGCCTTCATTGTAAATGTATTTTTTTAAATATAAATGTTTATGAGCTTGCCCAAATTTTTGAAATCGCCTCCAAAGATATGATTTTGAATGATCGAAAGGATTTAGTGGCATCCCGACTTGGTTCCTGGGATTCCCGCTCAAACTGCCTGCCTAGTAAGGGTCCCATGTACCTTATTGCATCGAGCTCCGTGCTTGGGCGGTTCTACACAATGATTTGAAATTGTTTGTAAATGATTTTGAAATTTGTATAACATGCATTTCATTTGCATATAAAGGACGACATTACTCGACGTTGTATCTGGCTGCCTAGGATAAGCATGGACAGCTCGCTTCCCCTTAGGGTCGAGGATGACCGTGGACTCGCCAAACGCCCCGTTAGTGGAAGGTGGGCAAGCATCCCATGCCCCACTAATGAATGAACCAGAACAAGTGGCAGAAGGTATTATGGGTATCCTCCGAAGAAATTAGTTCGTATCGCAAAGAGCTTCTGCAACCACCGCACCGCTTCCAAAGCGATCATCCATTGAGAGAATAGCAAAGTACTGCACTGTGAGATTTTATGGAAAGAAAGAGGATGAGCTCTTCTATGGCAGAATTGGCTCGAGAGAACCGGATAATGCTTGTGCAAATGCATTGCAATAACCAAGAGAAGCCGGAATGTGCGAATTTCATTACACAGGATGAGGCTTATCACAGGTTTCGTGGATCAGACCGCATTCATCGTGAGAGAGTTACATGGGAGTTCTCTTGATGAGTTCAAGAAGTACTATGTGGGTCGATGAGTCCGAACAACATGAGACTCGAGTTTACAATCCGAAGCAAAGACAGATGAGTGTGACCGAATATCAAAAGGGAATTACGCTTGAGCAAGTATGCTCCCGAGATATCAGAGAGGAAGAAAGTGCCGTAGGTTTGAAGATCTGGGCCTTAATGACTGATATTCGAGCCCATGTCACATCATTTTTTCCATGAGGATTTCTCCAAAATTGTGACATGCATTGAATGTGGATAGAGTAAAGAAAGAGGGAAAGAGAGAAAGATAAAAGACAGTGAAAGAAAATCTCGTCGTACCCAGCTTCACAGCCAACAAAGAAGGAAGAAGTCTGTGGGACCACAAGAGTTCCAATCAAATTCTATAGCATAGCTACCGGTAGGGAATACCACTCTACAAGACCATCATGAGTACACTGTGAGGTCCTTCTAGAGGACAGACTGCTTCCCATTGCTCCCATTTGTGGGAGAAATCATAGAGGAGAATGTTGGAGACTCTGTTGTGTGCTTGTTTGATTTGTGGATCCAAAGAGCATGAGCAAGAGATTGTTCTAGAGCTCGTTCTTCATTTACAAAGACTCGCACCGTACAACTTTAGTAGTACAAAAGGCAACAAGAGTGTCAGATCACCGAGTGTTCCGAGACAAGGGACACAAACGCGGTAAGTAAGAGATGGTCGTGCTCCAGCTAGAGCATATGCAATGAAAGCAATGGAAGATACCGACGCTCCAGATGTGATAGCCGGTAATTTCCAAATCTTTGATACTACTGTACATGCATTGATTGACCCCGGGTCAACCCACTCATATATTTGCACCGACATACCCAACTTGGGTAAATTACTGAGGAGTGAAACCGAGTATGACATCTTGGTGACGAACCCGCTCGACCATAGTGTTATTGTGAACAGAGTGTATAGGGATTGTCCCATCAAAATACGAGAGTATGAATTGTTAGGAGATTTGATTGAGTTATCATTTAGAGAGTTTGATGTGATATTGGGGATGGACTGGTTGTCCCGACATCAAGCAATAGTCGATTGTAGAATGAAAAGAGAACCTTACAGCACCGAATGAAGATGAAGTAACTTTCATCTATGAGAGGTCAAATCACCTATTCATCGTGATATCCAAATAACGCTGTAACACTGGTGCGGAAAGGATGTGAAGCCTACTTGGTTTATGTGATTGATACTTAAAGGAAAACAAGGTGGTCATCCTGCCCACCACTTTCCTGACGTGTTTCCCGAAGAGTTACTGCAGATTGCCCTCACATGGGAGATCAAGTTTGCTATCGACGTTGTACCAAAGCCACACCATCCATTACAATCGCATTTAATGGCTCCACTAGAGCTAAAGAATTGAAATGCAATTGCAAGAACTAATAAAAGGATTTATTCGACCAAGTGTATCACCATGGGAGCTCCCGTGCTTTTGTTAAAAAGAAAGATGGTACACTACTATGTATTGATTATAGACAATTGAACAAGCACAAGAAGAATAAATATCCGTTACCCGTAATTGATGGTTTGACCACTAAAGGTGCAAGCATCTTTCAAGATTGACTTGCGATCCGGGCATCACTCGCTGAGAATTAAAGATGCCAATGTGCATAAGACGGCTTAGACGCGATATGGACAAGATGAGTTCCTCAGAATGCCGTTTGATCGACAAATGCTCCGTACGGCTCATGGACCCACGAATCGTGGTTTTCCGAATCGTATGTGGATCGCCTTTGTCGTAGTGTTCATAGACCTACATTCTTGTGTATTCAAAAGATCACGAAAGTCATGACACACACCTGTAGTAGTGTTAGAGACTTTCGGTATGAGGAAGCAGCGATGCAAACCGAGCAAGTGTGAGTTTTGGAAGAATGCTGTCCTTTCTAGGCATATAGTATCGAAGAAGGAACTGAGCAGATCCAAAGAAAATAGAAGTGGTTGTTGAATGGAAGCCACTAGAAATGTTACGTAAGTGCGTAGTTTCCGGGACTAAAGAAGATACTGAAGATTTGTTAAGGGTTTTCTATGAACGCAACTCATGACGAGATTGCTCCAAAATGTAGCATGAAATGGAGGAAAAATGTCAAAGAAGTTTTGATAAGTTGAAAGCATTCTTAATCGAGGCTCCATTTACTCAACCGATCGTAGAGAATATGGATTAAGATGCTGCCGCTAACGGACTTGGATGTGTCTTAATGCAAGAGGGTAAAGTGGTAGCCTATGCTTCAAGACAGTTGAAGCCGCATGAAAAGAACTACCCCACGCATGATTTGGAATTAGCCGCAATTGTATTTGCATTGAAAATTTGGAGACATTATTTGTATGGAGAGAAGTGTTTCATCTACACTGATCATAAGAGCCTTAAGTATTTTCCCTCACAGCGAGAGCTTAACTTGAGGCAACGGAGATGGATGGAATTGATAAAGATTATGGATCAAGGATTGATTATCACCCAGAAAGGCTAATGTAGGCCGACGCTTTGAGTAGAAAGTCAATACGAACGCTTCAAGCGCCAATGCCCATTTGTCATTATACGACGATGGTACCGTGAGGCGCAGAGTTGATAGCAAGACCGAAGCTTGTTGAATCGAGACACAAAAAGAAAGATGAGAAAATTGTCGCTACGATAAATCGATTGAAATGGTAAAGAAACCGAGTTCACATTGAACTAAAATGGAGTTTTGTATTATAAGGATCTGCTCAGGTACCCGATTGTAATGAATCGAGGAAATCCATACCAAAGAGGTACATAGTGGATCTTTTGCTATCCGTAGCACTAAGATGTATCGAGACGAAATGTCGCCCGTGGTCCCGATGAAAAGAGATGTGTCGTATCATGTAACCGTTTGGTGTCAAAGAGTAAAGGCAGAGCATCAAGTTCCTTCGGGATTATTGCAGCCTATTAGAATACCTGAGTGGAAATGGGACCGAATCACCATGGATTTTGTGGTTGGGTTACCATTGACAGGGAGAAAGCATGACTCAGTTTGGGTCATAGTAGACCGATTAACCAAATCAGCTCACTTCCTACCAGTGAGAACCGACTATTCACTTGACAAGCTAGCAGAGATGTATATCAAGGAAATAGTTCTGCTACACGTGGGATTCCTCAGAGCTATTATTTGCATCATATCCGAGGTTTACTTCGAGATTTTGGGGGAAATTGCAAGAGGCTTTGGGGCACTCGATCGAATTTCAGATGTTGCTCCACCCACAAATGGATGGACAATCAGAGAAAGTGGATCCGTGACTGGCATATGTTAAGGAGTCAGCGATCAACCTCGAGGGTAGTTGACTGACACATTGCTTTAGTTGAATTTGTTTACAACAACAGTTTCCAATCAAGTATTGAATGGCGCCTTATGAGGCTTTATATGGGAGAAAATGTAGAACACCGCAGGTTGACTGAATTGAGCGAAGGAAAGTAACTGGTCCCGACTTGATACAGAGACTCCAAGAAAAAGTGAAAATGATTGTGAGAAAGATTGAAGGTGGCTAAATGGGAGACAAAAATCATATGCCGACATGAAAAGAAAAGATATTCGATATGGTATCTGGGCGAAAAAGTGTTTTTGAAAGTCTCCTGGAAGAAGATGAGATTGGGAAAAGCGGCAAGTCGAGGCCCTAGATTTATCGGGTCCCTATGAAGTGATTGGAAAAGGGTCCAAAGTGGGCATAGATTAGCATTACCTCCGGATTCTGGAAAAGATCCATAATGTATTTCCATGTCCATGCTTGGAGGTAATCGACGACCACACATGTGTCTCTTCGGAGACAATTGAGCTGAGGCCAGATTTGACGTATGAAGAAGAGCCAGTAGAGATTTTGGCTCGTGAAGTGAAAGAATTACGGAACAAGAAGATTCCGCTAGTCAAAGTGTTGTGGAGAAACCATAAGACTGAAGAAGCCACTTGGGAAAGTGAGGAAACGATGCGGCAACAATATCCGCAACTGTTTGAATAAGGTAATTTCGAGGACGAAATTTTTTGCCGGGAGAGTTGTAACGCCTCAAAATACCCCGAATTTTATAATAAATTTATTATATATTCCGAGCAATTGGGGCCAACTTGGGTATTTTTCCGGGAATTGTTAGACTAATATCGATTAAATGATTATTGAATCTGAAATAAACCCAAGTGAAAAAGAGAAAATAATAAATTAAAAATCACCTTAAGGGTCAATTCAGAATAAGCGATACGTCTAAGTGAAAATAGGAGACTTAAATGAAAAAAATAATGGAGAAATGAAGGACCTAAATATAAAAAAGAAATAAAGAAAAAGAAGAAAAAATCAAGGAAAGGGCGTGTGGTAGAGTGGAGGAAGTTTCTCCTTTTAAAATACGATTTAGAGGATCCATAAGAAAAGCGAAAAGAGAAAATTTGGAGGTGAGCTTAGAGCTTAAGCTCTCACTCTCTCTAGATTTCCCCAACGATCGGGCCATAGGTCCCGCACACAAGAGGGAGTCCTTCCTCGTGACAAGAGCTGCAGAGATGTGACCCAGGAGTTTCGACAACCCAAGAGGTGGTCTTTCCTAGTTTTTGGCTACCCTGTCGCCACATTGTGATAAGGCGATTAGCCAGACCTTGAGCTGAATTTTGGGTGTAAGAAACAGCAGAATCGAGTAGTGAGTCCTTCTCGGTAGTTGTAGCCACATCAATTAACTTGATGTTAGGCTAATCTTCACCTGGACCTCAGAGACTAAGTTATAGTCCCATCGAGGTCACCCGCCTAAATCTGGTAGTCGCCGCCAATCCTGCCAACTACCGACCTTAACGGATTTCAAGTAAGAAATAAAGAAAATTAGGAAGTAAGTCCTTCCAGAAAGTGTAGCCACATCCGTGAACTTGATGTTGTGCTTTTGAATTTCTCTCAATTCGACCGTGTAATCAAGTTATGGTCTTTTACTTCCGAATGTGGGTGAAGGGTCACCATAGAGGTCGCCAACAAAGGCCGCAGATCTCTCGCCCCGAAGAGCTCAACTCACGCAGCCAACTCGCCATGCAGCTCAACTCGCCATGCAGCTTATCTCGTCCCGAAGAGCTCACCGTCTCCGTGAGCCGAGCTCGTCACTTCAAAGGTGCCTGTCACCCAGCCGCCGTCAAGATCGACTACACATGACCTCCAACTCGGGAAGGTCATAACTTCTTCGGCTGAACTCCGATTCGAGTGTTCTTGGACTCTAAGCAAAGCCCATCGGAGCCGCTAATCCATCCATATGCCTGAGGAAGATATTAGATGTCGCACTAAGGTGCTAGACTGAGCTCGTCACTCAAGCAACTCGCTGGCTTCAGGTCGCCGTCAAGATCGACCGCGCATGACCTTCAACTTAAGGTCATATAACTTCTTCGTCTAACTCCTGACTGAGTGTTCTTGACCTATGAAAGCCCATTGGCGCCAAGAATCCATCCATATGCCTGAGAAAGATATTAGATGTCAGACCAAGGTGTTATTAATCGAGCCTGCTCACTAGCAGCTCGTCACCAGCCAGCTCTGTCAAGATCGACCGCGCGATGACCTCCAACTGAAGGTCATAACTTCTTCAACAACTCCGACCTAGTTGTTCTTGACTCTATGGAAAGCCCATTGAGTCAAGAATCCATCCATACGCCTCGAGATATTAGATGTCAGATCAAAAGTGTAAGATTGAGCTAAGTCACTTCAGTGCAGCTCGCTACCCAGGTCACCAAGATCGACTACGCATCGACCTCCAACTCTAAGGTCATATCTCCGGTCCGAACTCCGATTCAGTATTCTCGACTCTATGGAAAGTTTACTGAGTCAAGAATACATTCATATCTCTGAGGAGGATAGAAGATGTTTGACCAAGGTGATATCGATCTCGTCCAAGTCGTCACCGCCGGTCAGATTTGGATCGCGTATGACCTCCAACCGGGCGTCATAACTCTTCGGTCCAACTCCTGCTTCGTGTGTTCGACTCTATGGAAAGCCTATCAGTCAAGAATTCATCTATATATATCTTTTTGAATTTGTAAATCATATTAATCTCGAAAATCAACTTAACCAAAACTACTAGTACGCACCAAATAATATTGTTCTTTAACGGTTTTGGAATAGGACTCCACGAGGAGGAAAAGCCTAAATCAATGAGATTCCGTGACTGGAATCAAAGTGCAAGGATTTTTGGGGTTTGTTCTACTTACTCATATTCCTCGTTTCAAAATTTGAAATGTTTGTTCTACCAACTCCTATTCCTCGTTTCAAGTTTTTGCATGTTTGTTCTAAAAGCATATTGAATTGATTTAATTGATTTGAGAAAAGTGATTGTGAAAGCTCGTGATATAAAAATTGCATGATTATTGAAAGTAAACTGTTTATACAAGCCGCATATATTGTACTATATTTTTCTATAAAGGATTTGAAACGCTCCTTTAATAGAATGTTAACCGCTTATTTCGCTAAGGATATATTGGTATACCAATAAGTACAACAAATAGCATCGCTAACTATTACGCGGCTACCCGATCAGCAAACAATGATCGCATTTCCAGAATACTCACTATTTGATTGTTTATAATCGTCAGCAGCCCGGACCGCATCGTGTTATAAAACCATGTGATACCGCTTGCACTTCAGCCAGGATCATGTTTATGACTCGATATCTTGTATATCTAAGACATAGGTTAAATTGCGCATAAATCAATTGATCGGGCATAACCGAATCTGACGGTATAACCGAATTAATCTACACAACCAATTGAATTTCAGAACTGGAATTGATTTGCGAACCCAACAATTTGTAAGCATAATCGAATTGATTTGAGATTGGGCAATATTGAATATGAAAGTGTATTTTTTTTTTCTTTGATGATCAATGAACCACGACATCAGATATAAACAAGTATATGTATCGTATTTATATTGATCATCCATAATGATTTGAAAGTTTTGAATTGTTAAATCTGCATAATGTGATTAAACCGAAATCGAGGAATGGATTTGTATGTAACCACAAGCACGAAAATGCTTAGCTTATTGTTTTACCAATGCGCAGTACCAAGTGATAGATAAAGGACAAAAGTTTTGACCTAGACTGAGGAGCCGAGTCATAAAGAAGGAAATTTCGGAGTATGCTCCGACATGTGCACTCATTTCATGTTTTCTTTTGGATATGGATATAATGTAGAAACAATTTGAACTCCGAACATCTATTTTAGTAAATCATTTTGAAAAGGCTTGAATGCCTTCATTGTAAATGTATTTTTTTAAATATAAATGTTTAAGTAGCTTGCCCAAATTTTGGAAATCGCTCGCAAAGATATGATTTGAATGATTGAGTGATTTTGTGTGGCATCTCGACTCGTTCGATCCGCCCAAACGGCTCTGCCTGCAGTGGTCCCACACTCGCGCCCGACTCTATGACCTCGCCTAACTGCCTGGATTGAGAGCGTGCTAAGCAATATATGTATATACACATTGTAATTTACTATTACTGGGCACAGTTCTTAAGAATGTTATCATTATATTCGAAAGTTAAGGATAGATTGGTATACAACAAGGGTCAATGTAGCGCATCGCGAACTAAAATGATTTATAAAGGATACATCGATTCAGAGCTCAGCGGATAGTATCTAGAGTGCACACAAATGAATTTGTAAATAACCGCCAGCAACCAAGGGACCGCATCGTGTTATTAAATGTTTTTTTTTTACCGGTCTATAGTCTAACGGGATCGTGCTGGTGATTCTGTTATCCTATACATCAAAAGTCATGGTTAAATTTGTTTAAGGCAAACTTATAAGTAAATGTGTGAAATGCATAATTTGAATTTTGAATGAAAAATTAACATATATATTGTTTATTGCATTGACCATTAAAAATGTGCCAAAATGTTGTTTTCGAAAAGATACATATTTTGTGTTTGATTGAAATGAGGATAGAAATGCATAGAACCAATAAGCATGAAAATGCTTAGCGTGTTGTTTTATCACACACATGTATCGAGTGAATAGGGGTAAGATCAAGGACCGCAAAGCCTGCAGTCATTGCCGAATACGCGGGAGATAAAGAAATGTCTCGTCTCATGCATACATTTCATTTCAAAGAAAAAAAAAATCATGTAATTGTTTTGCATTGCAAACAAAAGATGTATAAATCTTCATGGGGATAGTATATTTTGACTTACATTTAGACATGAACTACATTGTTTTGTAAATGATTTAAAAGTGCAAGAAATGTCGTCTTGTATAAATGTGGGAATTGAGCAAATGATGGGCTCTCTACCATAATTGATGTATATTTTTTTATATATAATGTATATTAGTAATGAGATCATATTTTCATATATACATAAATATGATTTAAATGAATATTAAATATCTCATCGAAAATAAGTATATGAAATGTGTTTTACAGATAAATGGATTTAGTGGTCCGCATTCCTCGGGTCCAGTCCAGCTGTCGGGTCGGGTCGGGTCAGGGGGCGCGACAGGGCCGAAGAGAGCCGAGTGCCGAGATGGGTAAATGATTGCATTGCCAAGCAAAGTGCTTGGTTATACCATAAAGCTGACAACGCTCGAGATAGCGACTATGCTTGAACTATGATGGTGGAGCTGGGTGTCGTGGAGGCATGGGAAGAGCATACCTAAGATACTGACTGTGCCTGATCTGGGTTAGTAGAGAAGGTCGGGCAAATTACTGGGGGATATTAGGTGATGTCCAGGACTGCAGAGACCGATTGGGGTTGCGGCTGCCACGATTGTTCTACCGACGATGGGATTAGGAACCAGGCAAAGTAACCATGGCAGTCGTCAAAATGGAGGCGAGTAGAGCCAAAGGAGCTGAATGTCGGAGTTGGACAATTTAGGAGGTGCTCTAACAATTCCTCGAATGTAACTGGAGTCTCTCGAACTTAGAGAGCATGAGATAAGTTTGAGTAGGCCGGGCTGAGTCCATTCAAGACAAGGACAGAGAGCTCATCAAAGTCAACGAGGACATTCATCAGAGTAAGAAAGTCAATGGTGTGTTTGACATCTTACATGTATTCTATAATGGTTCGAGTACCTTGCTGAGGACTAGGAAGATTCTGGCGATGGACTATGATTCGTCCGATGGAGGGAGAGGCATATGTCTTCTCGAGGGTGGTCCACGCAGCCTGAGATGTGATGGAGGTGGAGAGAAACTGCAGGAGCGTGGGAGAGACGAATCCGATAGTTGCATTAAGAAGTATTTGATCTTGTCGGATCCAAAGAATAGAATTCGGATTTAGGGAGGAAGAAGCAGCATCGGGTAGAGTTATCATCGCTAGAGGACACGGCTTTGAGCCATCGATGAACCTAAATAAAAGAGATGTGAATTGTAGTCGTCATGCAGAGTAATTCATGGTTGTGAGTTTGAGCAATTCCTGAGCACTGATGTTGAGAATGACTATGTTTTGAGGCGAGTCAATTCCGATCATGATCGTAAGGGTATGAGAGGGCACGACGACAATGGTGGAAGAAGAGGCGTCGGCCATAAGGGAGAATAAGAGCTAACGAATAAGGTAGATCATGAGCAACGGTGACGACTTGGGTTTATTGTTAAACTTATGACTCTGATACCATATTATGAAAGATACTTTATTATTATTGAATGATTGAGGTATATAAATATACCAATATAAGAGCAAAAAAGTAAAATTATTGAGACAATAAAATTTTTTTTAAATATATTCTAATACAATAAAAATAATCCTAAATATACTCTAATACCTAGCACCCAAAACATGACTATGTTAGTAACTCTAACTAACAGCACAACCAATGTTCAAAAAAAAAAATTGGGTCAGGCCCACAAATCAGATGGGGCTAACAAAAGCTCAAGGCATGTGATTAGTCAAAATGGTCCGGTGGGAGGTGGGCACGAGTACAATCACTACTTATTATTATTATAATATTAGATAATGCAGAGAGAGAGATTTCTTTTTTCATTTTTTTCTTTCCAGTGGATGTCCACGTAACTTGAAGAGTGGAAGGCCGGCGGCTCTTAGCACTTAGACGAATACCGTAACATTTAAATTTGAATCAGACATGTCCATCAATGTCATTGTCATCACCACCCTCATTTCTGTCAATGGCTTTTCTAAATTACTTCAACGGTTCCACCCCCCTCATTATGTAGAGATATATGTAGATGGCACATGCCATGTCCTAAGAGCTTCCATTTCGAATCATCACTTTTGTGTTGAACTAAGTGCTTTTTTATCCTATGGGCATGGAAGGAAGCCGATGAAGACTAAATTCAAAGAATCCATCCCTTCTGTTAAAAAGGGAAGACACTTTTTATCATTTAAATAAAAAAAAATGTGCTGCTTCTTGTCCACACACATTCATCCCTTACTCCACAACAAGTTTTCACTGATTTTTTTTTGTTTCAAGGTACCTATTTTACTATCATAACTCATTCATGTCTATCCAGTTAAAAGACCATAATTAAATTAAAAACTCTAACACATATAAGGCATTTTAAGGACGTTTATCAATCTATGGCGTTTTCTAATAATAAAGACAAGAATGAGCTTCAGAGTAAATGTTAAGATGTTTTGAGATTGAAAAAATTTAACATACATATAAAATTCGAGGACATTTGTACACTTTATTATCCTCATTAATGTTTAACTTAAAATGAAAAATTAGAAAAAATTTAAATTAAAAATAAAATTATTTAAATTAAATACTTATTTTCAATCATAATAACTTTGGTAACACTTATCCCAATAAACCCTTTCCTCCACTCTAAAGTTCTAAACCATAATAGTCCCAATTATTTTTTTCCTCCAAATTTCGGATGAGTACCAAAGAGCATACGGATGGGAAGAAAGTTCTAGGCAGTGTCCCAGCTTTGGAAGTGTAAGACTGCCCAACTAGCATGGCAGTGAGTAGACAATCCATCTTCTCTACATAACTTTAGAGTTGCTGCCCAATCTTTCTTATACAAGCATTCACGAATGAAGACTCGCATTTTTATTTTTATTATTTATGTTTTTGGTAAATAAGTAAGTTGGGAATTTCCTGCTTTAATTTTTATTTTATTTTTATTAGGGTGGGATGATTTTTTACTGAGAGAGAGTTCAAAATTTTAAAGATAAAAATAAATGTTGGGTCGTCACTCGTCAGAAAGAGGAAGCGTTGTAGTCACGTGCCATGAATACACTGATCTATCTTATGTGGAAATAAATACATTTGAATATTGTCCGTGAAATTGGGTAGTTACTAGTTACCGCTCCAATACCACTGGGGAAGCTTATATAATCTAGAAATTGAAATTTCTTTCTCTATTAAACATATTAGAGTAAATGATGTATTAACAAAATCAAATTTAATTGAAATTTTGATGTTGGACATAATAGTACTAATATCAATCATAAATATAATTAAAAATAAAATAAATTATACATATATGATTTTTCTTCGTACAAAATGGGGGCACCCTATTTTTACTACAACTTATGAAGCTTCAGGATATTTATAAAAGTCAGTGAAACTTCAGGGATAACATAAATAAAAAAAGTACTCGATGACTGAGGCATTCCATTCAATTTGGTTCACATTACAACTCGTCAGATCCTTGGCACCATAATTTTTAAATGTCCTTGTTGTAAACATAGACAAACTTTGAACTTTAAAGCTTTGCACTTTGGTAAGCAAAATGAGTAAAAAATTGCCTACATATTTAGAACTCAGTGGGTTGATGATGAATGAAATTCTACCCTAAAGTGAGTGCTACTCATGAATTTTATTTTATTTTGATAATAGGAACAATTTACGACCTCAACTAATTGAGTATGAGAACCTGTGATCATTAAAAAGTAAACTCAAATCTTAAGATTGTTATACAAGAATTTTAAGGGAAGTGAAAATGGGTTCTATTTTTTGTTTTTGAAAACTGTTATTAAAAATAATTTTTTACTAATCTTTTTTATTTATTCAAAGAAATTACAAACTGTTGTTATTAAACGAATTTAATGTATTTTATGTTCCCTATGAATTTTAAAAAAGAGAAAGTTTTAAAAAACCATAAAAAAAAAAAAAAAAAGTCAGGCCCTAGAAGTCCCCAAAAGACTGAACTAATGGTGGAGGATATGGGAAAAAAAGAAAAGGAAAGGAAACCTCCAGACGCTTTTAACCAAGAAAAGCAAAAGATTGAAACCCTTTGGGTGGTGATGGTCCACTTAGAAGTGCACAAGCAAAAAGGTACAACAACCAGATGTCATATTGATTCACATTTTGATATTACCACCAAAAGAAATCCAGTGCAAGTGAGTACCCCATAAAATCAAAACCCTCCCCTTACTTCTTCTTCTGCACCTCCCCCCTTATCTTCCTTTCCTTGGGGATTCCCATACTTAATACCACACGCCAAAAACATTTTGGCGCTTCCTCACAAGCTTTTCGCTTTGCAACGGACGCCCAGATAAAGACTCCTTCCTTCTGAACCGTTTCAATTTCTCAATGGGAGGTAAAAATTTAACGTCATGGTGAAACAGTAAAAAGTAAAAAAGAAATTAAATTTTTTTAGAAAAAAGAAAAGAGTACATTAAAGTCTTCCTAAACCAGTTACATGACTAGAAACCTACCGCAACCACCACGGAAATGTACACTCGAACCGAAACTAACTCGGTCTATTTTGAACCGGGCCCAATGGACCCGGTTCATGAGCTATTCCTTCTTTTTTTTTTATAACACCTATCTAAAACTAAGTAGTTTCTCTTCAAAAACTGGGAACAGCCGGAGCCAAACCGGATTCAGGCCGGGTCAGTTCTCTTCCGCCGCATTTCCAGCACTTTCCGGTGGTGATTTGAATGAATTTCGCTCGAAAAAGTGGGGCTACACGCCGGTCTGTACTCAGGTAAAAGGCGGCCGGATTTGTAGCGAACCCCACATGCGTTGCAGAGGGTTTTGGCACCCAGTGGACCGGTTCTCCACTGTGGGGTCTTCTGGACCCCACAATGGCTGCACCGGTGGGTGGCGGGCTGCGCACCGCCGCCCGCTTCCAGGTCAAACCTCCTCTTCTGCTTCTTCGCCGGCAGTTTCACCGCCGAGTGAAACGACTCCATGTTTTGACACGTGTTGGGGTAGATAAGCCAAGGTGAGGAAAAAGACGAAGAAGTGGAAGAGGAAGACGAGGAGGACGATTCCGTTAGCGACGGAGAACCCATAGACCAAACCCGACCGCCGGTTCTCGCTCGCTTGCTTCTTGCCTTGGCCGGAAATGGTGTCTTCAGGCACGATTTTATCTCAACCGGCGTTTCCGGTGGTTCAGGGGCGTTTTCATTTTCGTTTTCGTTTTCCGTTCTGTTCTGGGCCTTCTCTGTTAGGGTTCCGTTGGGGAAAGGAACAGAGTATTCCGAAGAAGGAATCCTCTACAAAATGGGACAACCATTCAAGGTCCGCCAAATCATCCGCCTGTAAAAATGGTTCCTTTTCTTAGGCACAGAGCAAAAACCCTTTGAAAAAGACGATTTTTTTCAGGGGGGGAAAAGGAGCCATACCGGAACTGTAAGTTCGGTAGCCGGAACGGAAGGGAACTCGTCTTTCAAGGAGAAAGTCGTAGTAAGATTGGAGTTATCGTTCTCCGTTACTTCTCCGCAACCCTTATCCTCCTCTTCTTCGTCTTCCTCTTGCAACATCCCTTCTCCAATACCTTCATTTGTAAAGTCCAGAAGGTCGTCAATGGAGAAATCATCACCCGAAACGCCGCTTTGCCCATTTCCCATGCAAATATCGTCAATAAAAATCGGTTGCTGGGTCAATTTAAAAGCCAACTCCGGTCTAACCACACTGCTCTTCAAGGCATTCTCGACGCATTCCATTTCCTGTCACAATTTAAAAAAAAAAATTTAATAATAATAAACTTTAACCATCATTCACAACAACCAAATACGCACAGATGCAAAACCCCTATTAAAAACATACAGACAAACTCACCGGAGAAGAAGATAGGTGCAATAAACGAAGAAGATGAGAAAGAGAGGGAGAGGGAGGAGGAGGGGGAGGTGTGGTGATAAAGCGGTGGAATTGTAAAGAATAGGGGTGGTGAGTTGGGTAAAGCATTGAATGAAAGGGCTGAAAGCGTCCGTCACAAATACTAAAAGTGCCCGTTACTTGCCATCCCCTTGATTTATTTTTTGTTTTTTAATTTCTCCCCCATATCTATCCACATTCTGCTATGTGCATATTTACTTCTCCACTTAAACACGACCCAATATGTAACCGTACCATATGCACTCTTTTTTTTCTTTAATTTTATTTTTTTCGTGATAATTAAAATTGCCTGTGGGACCAGTCACATGACTTCCTCAGCAACTCTGTAACTTGTTGTATTAATTCCCAGACTGTTTTCAAATTTTAATCATCATAAATATCTACAATATAATTCTAAGTCTTCAAATTATTCAAAAATAGAAAAAGAAATTGGGAAGAAAATAATTAGGTGTTGGCCGGCCCACAAAACCAACTTGGTGATTATCCACGAAACCGCCACCTTTCTGTTTTTTTTCCATCTCATACTTTTCTTCATTTAGAAGAGTTCCCCCCATCCCTTTTGACTAATTTACGTGAATTGCCTACCGTGCTGATCTTGATTGCCGCTTCTTCCGGTGGTTTACCTTTCTATTTCCCGCTCCTTTCTTTCTAATTTTGTTATACCAGTACCCATTAAGACAAAATCTATCCCACCGTTTTTTTCTCCTTTCTCTTTTTCTTTTCTTTTTTTTGAATAATTTATTTAAATCTTTTGTCTTCACATTGAACGTTGATGTCTCCTTTCCAAACAGAGATTAGGAAGGGTTTAAATAAAGGAATTTTTTCATAAGAAAAAAAAAAAACCCTATGGATTTAGGTCGGTATTAGGTTGTGGTATTGGAGTTTTCTTTAACAGAGTCATCTATTGGCCACCGGTTGGTCTAATTATTTTGTTGCACATTTTTAGAAAATTAACCATGCTCTTTGTCTCTGTTGTTGAAATTGCATAAATTTCGATTTTCACTAATTATCTTGTTGATTTTTCTAAGCCATGATTATAAAATATCATTCATGCCCATAGGTCAAGCCGGGTTTATTTTGGATTTTGGATTGGATTCAAACGACCCGGTTCATAAGTAATGAACGAAGTTTGAGAGACAGGACATGCCTTAGAAGTTAAGGGAAGAAAAGAGAAAACGGGGGCCAGCTTTTGTCGCCAAAGCACACAAACTGGAATGATTCTCCTTCCCTCTGAAAGATTTAGAATTTTTGACAATGAGGTGTGAAGGGCAATGTGGGAATCATGGTTGGGTTGCATGTAAATCTCCGAAACTAGTGAAGAAAAAACAGGGTGTTTCCGTCAATAAGATAAATGATTTTTTGAAAAATATTTAAAAAAAGAAAAAGAAAAAGAAAAGAAACCAAGAACAGTAAAACAAGTTTAATACGTATGTATACCCCAGATTCCCCAAGACGACTGTTATTGACCATGTAAAACATTGGACAGCCGGCTACAGTCATTTTCAGCCGCCTGGAACTCTTCGTCTTACGTGGTGCGCTCTCATTGGGTGTTTAGCAATTCTTCATTTTCGAGGATTTTTGTTTTTATTGTTAACTTTGTTTAAAGAAAATTTTGAAAATTTGAAATTCAGAGGGCGGCTAGGCTATGGGGGCGCTCCTGTTTTTTTACTCGTATGAATGGGTAATGGCCCTAATGGTAGAGATTCTAGATAACCCAGTCTGATATTACGGAAATGTCCTTAGTTTTTGAGATGGGGACAAAGTACGGAACCTTCTGATTTTCCCAATGAGAGAGTTTCTAAAGCTGTTCCATTCTCGAGGCCTGCTCCCACAGGATAATTCTTCTCCTTTTCCAAATGTTTCCAAGTTAAAACAATGGGCCGAGCTCTTTTTGCCTTTCTTTTCTTGATGGGCTTTTAAGGTTAACCCATCACTGTTTGAACTGGTAATTCGAATTTCTATTTTGGAAGAAGGGTTCTATTCTACCTACCATGGGTCCCTTTGGGTGGTTATAGGTGGGAAGGAGAGAATGTCACATACAAAATCAATCATGCGATCAATTGGACTTAGTTGATTCTTCGGGATTTCGAAATCGAATTTTCCCGGTATTTGATAGATAAAAACATGGGCTTTGGGTGGATTTTTTGAGTTCACTCCAAAATACACTATATTCATCACATCACGGGCAATTTCAATATAACCATTTGCACGTAATTTAGGGGCAAAAAAAAAAAGAGAGGGGAGGGGTGTGTTGTGTTGTTATGACTTGTTTCTCTATCTTTCCGACTTTTCTCAAAAAATCTCCTTTCCAGACAGACAGATAGCAAGCAATCACAAATACCCTTGCACGCCATTCCGTGGGTCTTTAAATTCCAATATGTAAAGAGCCAACTACTTTCCCAACGGTTTTGAGCCCACTAGATCACGGGCTTCACTCTGGACACCTGTTTGTTTTGAGTTGGTGGCCAATGGCCCATAACAAGTTTGGAATTATTCTTTAATAAGATAAACTTTGAATTTGGGAGTTGGAAGAAAATTGTTGAGAATAACTGAGGAGAGAATCAATTGACAAAAAAAAAAAAAAATTAATGTGACACTAGAAGTGCACCTATCATGTTTATTGTTCTTGTTCTCCTTCGAATAGCATCCTCATTGCTTTGGTTAAACGCAGTCAGATGAGCTATACAATACAATCCCCTACAAGCTGTGATTCATGTTTTTTTTTTATTAACTATACAAGACATTTCAGAGGTTCTTTACACCGTGCACACGTGGCTAATCCCAATCCGCCCAAAAAGTAATTTATGCAGACGATTCACCAAGCATCTGTCATAGGCAGCTGAGGAGGTATCATCTTGCATCAATCTGGGTTTTAGTACTACACAAATAGTGTATTGAGACATAAAATTGTGTGAGCATAGCCTGCCTGGGATGTGTGAAACTAAGGCGGGTATGCAAAGTCAAATACATTGCACAGGAGTAGCTAATCCCCTGTTAAAGAACAAGCTAATTCAGTTTCCGAGCAAATCAAAAGAAGCTTACAAGATACTGAACTACCACATGCATGGCTTTGCAAAGAGCTCTGGCCAAGCTAACAAAGAATGCTCACTACAAGAAAAACTGTTAATAATAACCCTTTTTAACTGTCAAGAAATGCATAAGATTACATTTCCTAAATGTGTCAAGTCTCCCTTGTCAAGAAATGGTAAGGGCAACCATAACGTTTTTAAAAGTGTCATTTTTTTAGTATCAATATTCGAACCAAAATTTCAATTTCAATCTTGGAAAGCGTCATATTTAATGTCCACTATCAATACGCTTTTTTAAAGTATCATCATTGTTGATATAAATATGTTGACATTTTAAAAATTGTCATCTATGATGATACTTATGGAAGTACCAAGGAATGTGAAAAATAATTTCTTTATTTTTTATACCCACATCAAGGGTTATCTTATGTGGATAATAATATTGAAAACTCACCATTAACGAAATGGTATATTTATTTTGTATGATCTATTATATATAAATTTTGAAATGATTTTTTGTAGAATCCAAAATAATTGTTCATCAATTTAAAATGAAATTCAATACTAACAATTAGAACTTTGAAAAGAAATTGAATAAATTTGCTAATAATATCATGATAAATAACTAATGTCTCTCTCTCTCTCTCTCTCTCTCTCTCTCTCTATATATATATATATATATATATATATATATATATATATATATATATATATGAGAGTATATATATATATATATATATATATATATATATTGATGATGCCTTTTTCAATCGGACTGACTAGAGTGTGCCTGGTCGCTGGGCTGGATCAGATCAGTTGCTGACTTGCCTGCGCCATAGTTGTTGCCTTCCTCAGAAACAAAAAGAAGCAGAGCACGAGGCTTCGCCTACATCAAGCTCCGACGCCAAGTCGGCTTCCCCGAGAGAAAAGATGGACTGCGAAGGCGACAAAGGTATACCTTTAACACAAGCAGGCCTCAGATTTATGGGATATGTTATTCTAATCGAGGCAGTAGCTGATATTCCCCATCGGGATGAGATATTTTCCGCTTCATCGATATCAAATTTACTAGTGATATCGGCGAGCATTATCGGTAATTATCCTCCTTCCTTATTGGTGATCCGGCCATCTCGGGCAGTGGATAAGTCGCTTGCTAAGGAATTATCCTATTTTCCTTTCGATGAGATTTGTAGTCGAGATTGCTGGATTTATAGGATAAGATGTTATACGAGATTATCCTACTTTCCTTATTGGCGAGATTTAGTCTGATTTGTAGGATGTGGGCCTTCCAAATTATCCATGATCGGCCTTTGGGGCGAGCGGACTGGGCCTTCGTTTTGGGCTGGCTCCGGGGGCCTAGGTGTTTTACTGGGCACGCCTCTTCTTTGGGCTTAGTGAGTGGGCTTACGAGCCCATTTTTCAAACCTTATCGGGCTACCGTTCTCAGGTAATGGTATGCGGCGCGGCCGTAACGTTCATATCGGATGCTATTGCCACGGTCCGTTGGGTCAGTTAGTTGTGGCTTGGTCGCCGCCTTATGTCTCAGATAATGATGACTTTTCTGCTTGCACCCATTTCTCCCACTTTTCGCCTCTTCGCTTCTTCTACGTACACCCTCCGACCGTCTCACCCGGTGTGCCCCCGATCCCGGGTTAAGCTTTTCTTTGCTCTTTAGCCAGTCTCGGACTTCCCTTTCCCTTAGTGTCCAACCTTGCGCAGAGTCCTTTCCTCTCGCGCCTTCGAGATATTCTGCTTTACCCTGTGACCACTGCCTTTTCTCTCTCTTTAGTGTCTTCTTTTCGAGCAATATATCGAGGCGTCAGGTTAGGTCAGTTAAGTTTCTTTCACTACTTACATCACCATCCCGGGTCGCTCTCAGCAGATTGAGGTGACTCTTCTACTGCCGTTGCTCCATGATCTACACGCCTCCGTCCGTTCCTCGACCGCTGATCTTCGAGATGCCCTGCGGGAGCCCCTTTTCTCAACAAGGGTAAGGGGAGAAATGCACTGCATTAAGGTACACCGGGGACGAGTACCTAAGGTCCGCCGTGTAGAATGCTCGGGCGGTGGGGACTCAGCAAAGTCGGACCTCAGATGCCACTTTTGCTAGGCGCATAGCCCTTTGGTGTCCGTGTCCGTCCCCGACATTTTGACTTCTTACGTGGTTCCAATACCTAAGATGGTATGCTTCTTTAAAGTGGCATTCGATAATCCAGTTTTGCTTCCTTCGCAACCCTTTGCAAAGGGGTTTTGGCAAAGACTTCAATGTCCTGGCCCTTCTCAACCTCACCTAATCAGCCGGGGTATTTTGTCATATTGGTTTTCTTAGTGATGTGGGCCTCTGTTCCTAATATAGCCTCGTCTTTGATCTTTAGCTCGGTTGAAACCGCCGAGGGCTTCCTTTATTTTTCCCGGCGTTCCGACGCTCCTCTGATGATTTTCGACCTTCCCTCTTCCCATGTGCTTTGAAGGAGCATTTACTTCTCGTTAGCTACTTAATCAATATGACCCTCTGGACAAGGATGATACCTCAAGGTCTTGGCCGCCTCGACTACCCCCGAGAATCCCACGTGAAGTATCATGAGCCTTGTATAGTCTTTAGAGGCCAATGATATCTGACTCTGTCAGCCCGTATCGATCTCACTACATAACGTCATACAAGGGTCGACCGAAGTGTTCCCGCGCCCTATGTCGAAATGGATCAGTCTGATATTCTTCGCCCTCGAGCTCGAGGTCCATCCGCTCGCCGCTTTGAGGAGTTCGGGCCTTCCATTATGAAACTCTTCCATCGGGCCTTCCGTTGCCCACAAAGGGAGTAGCTCGTTCGAGGGAGATGCCGTCTCGTAAGTCCCGAGCATGAAAACCGAAAACTGACCACTGAAAGACCGCCCTACTTAGGCAAGGTTCAAATTGGGGCGTCTTCCTTTTCCTTCGCTCCACGCCGAACACCGGCCTGTTGTCGCTCCGACCGAGGTCCTTAGCTTGGTAGTCTCGCAAAACCCGCTCGCTATGTCAGAAGGCAAAAGGCTGAGAAGCGGTCAAGAGTCGCCGTTAGAGGTCATGCCCACGCTTGAAACCCCCCCCTACTACAGAGTGTTGCTTCTACCTTCCTCGAGGGCTGAAGAGTTGAAGAGGAAGAGCTCGAGACTGACGGAAATGGCGACTCCTTGCTCCTCAATGCCGAAGCCACAAGTGGCGCTCTCGTCCATCCTTAAAGACTCACCTCAAGAGGTCGAAGGCCGCCCGGTCGAGGAAGCTTTGCCTCATCCCCTTCGTGTGGGTCAGCCGTAAGTTCCTCATATCTGTCATGTCTCGTTTACATGAGTTAAAAGTTAATCAATGGTACCGATCTTGCTTTCAAGTACCGATCTTATACTGATAAGGGCGTGGCTACTCATTTGAAGAGTTTGGCCAAAGGCCAATTCTCCTAAACGAAGGCCATGCCAAAGCCGCCCGAGCCGCAAGGCGAGGGTGGCTTCCTAACTTCGAGCGGCTAAGCCAAGGTGGACCGGGTGCGCAGTATGACCGAGGAGGCGCGGCCAAAGTTTGACTTCCAAGCATACCATGCTCTGCAGATGCCGAGCCGAGGGTAGATAAGATGAGGCTAGGAAATGTTTTGAGGGGCGGCCAAGTCGAGCTCGGAGGTCCGAGACGAAGGCGAAATGCGACAAATGGCTTGTCGAGGCGTGACGCTCGCAGCCGCCCAACCGGCTTTGTGATGGTTAGGGATGAGCTTCTTACGCCCCAGAGCAAGTCACTGGTCTTAAGAAGAGCCGCGCGGCGTTAGGAGACAGCTGCGCGACAAGACAAAAGATTACAGACGGAGCTCGTCGCGAGGCTTCCGAGGCTATGAGCTCTGCGGAACGCCTAACCGAGGAGTGCCGTGGGCTGCGTAGGGACCTTCATCAACAAGTAACTCCGCCGCCCGTGAGGGACGGTGGCCATGGGGAGATCGGGAGGGACGAGGCCCCGACTCAATGGGCTTTTGGGTGGCTTGCCTTCGAGGAAGGTCAAGCACGCCTACCCAGCCCGCCTTCTATTTCGACCTTCCTAGCTAATGCAGGAGGCGTAAGATTCCCTCTCCAGACCATCTCCTGAGGACCGTGATACTCCCATTGAGGCCCACTCCCCTTCTTCGCCCTCTGCTCCTTCCTCTGATGTCTGATCCTCCCGCACATATCTTGGCTTGCTAGTTTTTTTTTTTTTTTTTTGTTGGGCTTGGGACCTAGGACATATGTATCATTTTCCTTAATGAATATTCATTTTTTATTTCACCGCCGCTTTATCAGGCACTTCGCACCGCTCGTATGAACCGAATCAACTTCGAAGGCCGAAGCCGAGCAAATGAGCTCTTCAAACCGAAATGGCCCGTGGGCCGGATGCCCGAGCCGAACTAACTTGGGCCGCTGCGGGCCTGCCGAGTAGCGAGCTCTTCAAACCGAGTTGTCGGGCTCGAGCCGAGGCCCACGGGCCGACACCGAGCCGATCCGACCCCAGCCGCACGGTCTCAGAGAGAACGAGCTCACAAACCGAGCCGGGGCTCCTAGCGCCGAGGCCTTGTGGGCCGACAGCCTGAGCCGAACCGACTCTGGGGCCGTACGGCCCCAGCAGAGTGGCTGAGCTCGTCAAACCTGAAACAAGCAGTTCCCCGGGGCGCCGAGGCTCCTTTACGGGTCAATAGCCTGAGTCGAACTAACTCTTAAGTCAGACTACACCCGAGCGCAGTAGTGGAGCTCGCCAAATCGAGCTGTTGGGCCCCGGCGCCGAGGCCTTATGGCCGACAGCCCGAGCCGAACCGACTCTTAAGTTGCATGGCCTAGAGTTGAGCTCGTCAAACCGAGCTCCCGGGCTCTCGGGCGCGAGGCCTTCCCGAGTCAAGAGCCTTACAAACCCGAGCCGTTGAGGCTTTGTGGGCGCCCGAGGCCTCTCCGAGTCAAGAGCTTTGTAAACTGAAATGCTACGTGCGTACCGCTCGACTTCCAATTCTTGAAAGATGCGAGTATCTTTAACACAGTTCATGGAGAATAGGAACGACATGCAAGTTTCCGAAAGTGCTTTAGCCTTCTTATAAACGACATCTGCTTGTTATGTTCTTACATTTAATCTTCTCGTCCTTTCTGGTGTGCAATTGGAATCTGCACGAAATGAAGGCCGGCTTGGTCGTCCTGTGGATCACCGATCTCCGGTTCAATTTCGTCGGGCCCCACCCATGGAGTTGTGTTTTTCCCTAGTCTCCCATTTATGGGAGTTGTGTTATCCCCTAGCTTCGTGCTAGGGGATATGTTTGGAGAGGGCGGTATATTTCTTGTATAGCTTTCTATTTCTCATTCGCTTTCTTTCTTCCTCTTTCTTCCTTTCTCCTTCTCTTTTCATTCTCTCCCCGCTTTTCTTTCTCCTTTCTCTCATCTCATTCTCCCTTTTTCCTTTCCTTTCGCCTTTCTCTTCCTCTCTTTCTGACGCACAAACTCTTTCCTTCCCTTTTTTCTTCTTCTCCTCTTTTCCATCTCGTTTTCCTTTCCTCTTTCTTTCTTGAGGGTTTTTTTTTTTTTTGAGGAACTGCTTGTACGGTTTGTTTCCGAGATGTAAGGAATGACACTACTGATTGTAATCAATTGTACCTTTATTATAATAAAGAGATGTTTTATTTTTTTGAATCTTTAAATTCTCATGCATTTTGATATGTATGTAACCTCCTTGTATATTCCCCGATCAGGATGTCTGACGGCATAATCAATAAACACATAGTTCGTTAACTGATAATACTTTATTTAAGATTACAACCAGAGGCCTATTGATAAAAACGCTTAAGATGCTCAGCATTCCAAGTATGAGGTAGAACTTTTCCCTCTTCCGTCTGGACCTCGTTATTGCTAGGTCCGACAATGAAGTCACGTATAGATAGGCCTCCAAATTGGTCCTAGTTTTCCATGCGCTGGATTCTTCCTCGCTGGTAGGAGCTTTTTAAGACTAAATCTCCAAGCTTGTAACTTATGGGTTTGACTTTTTGGTTGTAATACCTCGCCGTCTTCCTTTGGTAATCTTCCGTGCGCTTTAGGACCTACTCACGCTTTTCATCTAAGAGGTCTAGATCTCGCTTTATATTCGTTATTGTGTTTCACGTCACCGATCCTTGGGGATTTTAATCCGACCTCGACGGTGCTATCGCTTTCCGTGTCGGCTAGCGAAGGGGCTTCGGGTTGTCACCCGTAGTTCGCCCATAACACCTCTGGAGGTATTCTAACGCATTTTCCTTTTAAGATCTTCCCAATTTGTCTTCAATGTCGCCTTAAGGGTTCTCATGGTGACTTCGCCTGACCATTGACTGGAGCAGTCAGACGAGCACAATTTTCGATCCCGAGCTCAAGACAAAATCCCGAACTTGGTGTTATCAGATTGCTTCCCATCGGTCTCGACACCGCAGCCTGATACCAAACTTCAGATATTATGTTACGCCACACAAAATCAAGCAGATCTTTGTTTTCGTGATCAGAAATTAAAGGTTTCTGGCCAACTCACTCAAGTAAGTAGTCCACCGTAACGATGATGAATTTGCATCGCCCTTCCCAATGGGCAAGAGGTCTAATATTATGTCTGGGTCCCACCGTTGGAAAGGCCAAGGGCAGATCGACGTCGTGGGCTCGGGAGGGAGGTGAGAGATTTGACCGTGCTCCCGGCATCCCCATCGCCGTCTCTCGAGCATTGTAGGCCAATAATATCCCTGCCTTAACACTTTCCCTCTTAATGCCTAAGCTCCGATATGATTTCCACATACGCCTTCTCTGCGGTACTTCGAGTACGTAGTCCGCCTTCCCTACGTATGCACTTAAGGATGGGTGTGAAAACCTCGTCAGAAGGCTTCCCTTATGATTAGTGAACTCTGGTCGAATTCTCGTTTAATCTTAGAGGCCTCCTTCGGGTCGTCGGGTAGACGTCCGTCTATTAAGTAACCCGAATGGCTCCATCCAGCCTTGCCTCTGACCCTGATTGGGGTGACTTCGCCTACAGAGATCTTATGTGCTGGCTCTCGCAAGGTATCTCGAATGTGCTTTAGTCCGAGGTCTCTCGTGAGGTCAAGCCGCTAGTTTTTCCAAAGCACGGCCCTGAGTTCCCTCCCGCTCCGGGTATGTGTCTCGACCCGACCACTTTAACTTTTTCAAGAATTCCTGCACCTTGAGGCAGGATCATTTTTTTCTGCCACTCGTCTCGTAGGTGTCCTCTATTTGTCTTACTACCAGCTGGGAGTCGCTGTAGACCTCAAGCTGGTCAACTTCCATTGAATGGGCGAGGTTGAGGCTAACTATGATGGCCTCATACTCGGCCTCGTTGTTGGAGGCTTGGAATCTGAATATGAGAGCGTACTCAATATCTATTCCTTCTGGGGAGGTCAAGATTAGCCCGGCTCCGCTTCCTTGTGCATTTGTGGCCTCAAGCCACAAAGAGTATCCGCACTCGGATGTCAATAAGATTGAAAGTGTTCTCAAGCCCGCCGAGGTGAATTCCACACTAAGTCCTAAGATCTGCCTCTTTTATTGCAGTTTTTGGCTTATATCTGATGTCGAATCCCGCTCGCCCTATGGCCCACTTCATCGCCCTTCGAGGTTCCTGCTTATGTAGCACTTGTTTTACTCCGATATTCCGTTGAACTCAATGGCATTAGCCCTAAGTGTGGGCTGAGCTGGGCCGTTAGCCACTAATGCCAAGATTTCACTTTCATCCTTGCATTCCTCCTCTACTCCTCCCAACGCTCGGGCCGCACAGTACACTCGGATGCCGTACCGATCTTTGTTCCGACAAGGACAACGCCGGGTCAAAAAGTCTCGAAATCGCATATGGGAGTGAGGAGCTCCCCGGAGGGGCTCACTAATGGGAGCTCAAGTATGTCTTAAATGCTGAGAATGCTTCTTCGCATCATATCCTATTGAAAATCTTTCTTAGGACTTGAAGAAAGGTCGACATTTATCGCTAGCCCTGATAATGACCCGCTTAAAGTTTCTTGCAATCCTTCCATGTTTGATGGGTCGGACTTTATGCTTACGATGGGCGCATGTCGGTTACCAACCTTTATTTTGTTCGATTTGCCCCGATTACTCGGTTGTTGACTATGAAACCAAGAATTTTCCACGATACTCATGCACACTTGGCCGATTCATTTTCATGTCAGACCCTCTCGTGATCTCAAACGCCGACAGATGAGCTATGTGAAGTTCAACAGTGGTGGACTTCACCAACATGTCATCTATATACACCTCCATAGACGTTCCTATTTTCTTCTGGAACATCCTGTTTACTCAAATTTCTCGATAAGTAGCTCTCGTGATTCTCAGCCCAAAGGGCATCACACGATAGCAATAGGTTCCCTGCCCTGTAACAAACGAGGTCTTTTCTTGGTCATCTGGATCCATGCTGATTTGGTTGTAACCTGAGAAAGCATCCATGAAACTGAGGAGTTCATGGCTGGCTGTGGCATCTACGATGAGGTCGATTCACGGCAAAGGGAAACTATCCTTTGGGCAAGCTTTGTTGACGTCAGTGAAGTCGATGCAGAGTCGCCACTTGCCATTCTTTTTTTAATGAGGTGCAACGCTATTAGCCATTCAGATTCAACCTCCGATTGTCTTGTTCTGAGGAGTTTGGCCGACTCCTCGTTGATCGCTTTTTGCCTTTCTGGCGCGAAGCTCCTTCTCTTTTGCTTGACTGGCTTGGAGGATGGGCTAACGTTTAGCCTATGAGTGATTATTGTGGGGTCAATTCCCCCCATATATGCTTGCTTCCATGCGAAGACGTCTTTGTTCTGTCTCAAGAAATGGGTAAGAGGGCTTCTGAGGTCTTCCGCAAGCTTGGAGCCGATGTAGGCGAGGTGTTCAGGGTCGTCATCCAACGGTACAGGTTCCAGCTCTTCCGCGAGGGTTCAAAGGTGTTCACTGCCGAGCATGTCGAGCTAGTCCGTATACGCTGTCAATCGCTTGCTTCATGGATGCTGAGTAACACTCTCTGGCCACGCGTTGATCTCCTCGAACCATTCCTACTTCGCTTGTGGTGGGAAACTTGATCATCATGTGGCACGCGGAGGGAATGACCTTTATTGCGTTGTGAGAGGGTCTCCCTAGCAACATATTATAAGCCGATAAGGTTTAAGAACGAGGGATCTCTAATCTGTATCGTTGTCTGCACGGGGTCTCCCCAAAGTGAGCACTAGTTGTATTGAGCCTAAGGGTAACACATTCTCTCCAAAGAATCCTCGTAAGTGGGTGCTGACTGGTTCTAGCCTAGCCTTTCCGATGTCCATATTGTCGAAGGCCGAGGCGAAGATGATGTCAGCTGAACTCCCGTTATCAACTAGGACCCGATGGACCGTTTTGTTGGCCAACCGTCAGATACCAAAGGGTCGCCATGGGGTGCCGGGCATCCCTCCGATATGAGTCAGAACGTTATGGATGTGTCGAAATGGTGCGCTTGGACATAGCTTGTACTCCATTATCTCTCCCCGACCGATGTCACGCGCAGACGGCCTTCCTGGCTAAGCTGGACTCCCCTCCTCCTGCGAATCCTCCCGAGATCACATGGATTTCCCCTAAAGGCTGTTGGTGCTAAGTTGTTGTCTGCCGAGGTGGTGGCGGTGGCTGCTGAGCCTGAGCCTGACTTTGAGCCTGACCCTTAGGTGCTATGAAGCGTTGGAGATACCCACGCCGAATTAAGTATTCTATTTCTTTCCTGAGTTGTATGCAATCATCCGTGCGATGTTCGTAATCCCTATGGAACTCGCACACTGCATATCTCTGTGGCGAGGTCTAAATTCATCCCGGATGGCCACCAGAACTGCTCGTTGTGACTCGCAAGACTCGCTGGAGCATCAGGTCGCTTGAGGGGTGAACCGTCGAGGTGAATAATGTCATTGCCGTTTCCGATTGAGGTGAACTTAGGCGGTCTCTGAGGCTTCCACATCTCTTAGGGGACTGCTTCATCTTTCGAGACCTTTCCCTGGCCATTTTGTCTCGCTCCGCCCTGCCGCTTATCGGGTCCCGCTCTTTACGGGTCGAGGAGCCTTTGGATATGAGGGCTTCTTCACCATTAATGTACTTTTCCGCTTTAGCGAGCACCTCAGCCATGCTTGCTTGAGGGTTTTTTGAAATGGAAAACATCAAATCTTTAGACTGCACTTCTAGCCCAGCAATGAAGGCGGTGATCGCGAACTTTTCACGCATATCTACCTTCGTAGACTCTGTCAACTCCTCGAACGTAGGGACTCCTCGTGCTCTCTCATGAGCTATGCTTGATGGTCAGCAGATGATAACTTGGCATTTTGTATGTTCTGGCTCCAATGAAGTGGGAGACGAATGCAATGGATAGCTCTTTGAATGAGGAGATTGATGAGGGCGGAAGCCTGTTAAACCAAGCCAAGGCTGGGCCTTTTAATGTGATAGCGAAGCTCGCGATCACACGTGGTCCCGATACCCATACCCATTTGATTCTCGTAAGTGTCGAGATAATCGACGGATCTCCGCACCATCGAATGCTTCCACTTCGTGGTATTCTCGAACTTGGCTTCAAGAGGGAAGCGGGAGCACCTCGCCGCGGAACTATGACTCAGCCATGAAACAAGGTGTCCTTATAGTATCAGAGCTCGTCCCTTACAACCTCCTTTACGCGGCCGGTTCTTGTTGGAGGTTCTCAACCTCTGCCTCCCATGATCGCTCCCGTCCCCTTTGTCGAGATGGCGAGTTCCTCGTGTCTCTGAGGCTGCCAGCCCCCTCCGTGGTCTATGTGGCACATGCCCCTTGGCCCTGGGCCGACTCGCCCGTTTCTGGGCCCCTGGGAGTGCCAATATGTCAGACTTCACGCGAGGGGTGATGTTATGACCTTCTTGAGTTTGTCGCGCCTCCCGTGGCGCTAGACCGCCGGTGAGTTGCCTAACTCTCCTATCGCGTTGGTCAGAGGCGAGCGCCCACCTCTTCCGTTGGTTCAGATCGCTTTCTAACGCGCCAAAGATGCTCGCTGCCCGCGCCACCGCGGGGTCCCGCATCTGTGGGTCGGGCGCGTTCTTTGTTTGTGTTCGGTTGATACCATCGCGAATCGATCGGCTTTATTTAGGTGGACTGCCCACAGATTGACGCGCACTATGTGAGCTCAACGGATCGGAATGGCACGTCAATTTAATGTCGTGGACTTTAATATTTGATCAACTGCTACGTTGTCTAGAACAGAAGGGTGAGGACTGCAGGTCACTGTACGCTTCGATGCCTAAGCCGGCCTCCGAGAGAAAAGATGGACCGCTTAGAGGGCTTAATGTGTCATGTGACCTTTACCGATGGGGTGGCTCGGTATTTATAGTATATGCTATTCTAATCGAGGGTAGTATGATTCTTTCCTATTGGATGGGATATTTTCTGCCTTTATCGATATCGGATTTAATAAGAGATATTGAGGAGTAGTTTATTGAGAATTATCCTCCTTCCTTATTGGTGAGATCCCATTTGATCTGCAGGATAAGCCAAGTTTGGTCGTGGAATTATCCTATTTTCCTTGGCCGATGATTTAGTCGAGATTCAAATGATTTATAGGATAAGATGTTATGTGGATTATTCTACTTCCGTATTGAAGTGATTTACCGATTGTAAGATGCGGACCTTCTAAATTATCCACACCCACTTTGGGGCTATGGACCTGGCTCTGCTTTTAATGGGCTCCTGGGCCTAGGTGTTTTACTGGGCGCGCCTCTTCTTTAGGCTTAGTGAGTGGGCCTGCGAGCCCATTTTTCAAACCCTATCATATATAATTGATTGATATGTGAATTTGTCAATATATCAAAATGTTCACAAAAAATATTTATATTTCAACTCCATCCAAAATAAGTATATATGTACCAAAAACCAAGGTATCTTAAATTCCTAACAAAAACTAATATTACAAATAAGATCATAGAAGAACACGCCAAAACTATTCTTGATGGTTGCATGTACGTATTCTAAAACTTGAAATCTTTACCTGTATATATTACAAAAAATAAAATTGTGGAAGTGAAAATTAATTTTTAGTTAACACATGCAATGAAAGTTAAATTTAAGCCTATAAATTGTGCATAAAATGCAAGTGAGCATGTTTTAGTGTTTAATGAGATCATATATTTAAATGAAAATGAAAAATGATTGAACCTGATACAAATATATAAAATATTGATAGATTTTGAGTCATTTAAAAGGAAACAAAGTTTTAATCATATAAATTTTATAATATGAAATAAAGTGTAGTATAAAAAGTTTTATCCATATAATTTTTTATTTTTATCAAATTTTTTCCATATCTAACTAATGATGAATATAATTTCTCATAGAATGAATATAAAAGATAACAATAGATCTATATAGTTTACAATGTGCTTTAATTATTATATATATTAATATACAATTTAATATCAACTATTTGTAGATCTATTTAATTTATTGTTACAACTTTCCTATGTTGTTAAACTTAGTTAATTACTATTAATATTCTCTAAGTAGAAAAATATAATTAAATTAAAAATAACAATCTATGGATCATTATTTGAATGTCATCATAATAACGACCATTAAAATGTTTTCACTTTTCACTCATTATATAAAAAATGGTTTATATATATATATATATATTGCATTTTATATAATTGACCTTAAACAAAAGAAGTTTCTTATCATCTCTCAATAAAAAACAATATTTTCTTACAATTACAACCTCTTCATCAATAATAATTATTAACTACTCTCCAATTATAACTCATGTAAGTAAAAACAATAACAAAAACATTAATGATGGTTTTTTAAGGGCATTCAAATTAAAACATAATACTCTTTTTCTCAATGTAACAATGACAATAATAATTTCTCGATGTAATGATGACTACAATAATACCATTGATGATTAAAAGAATAGTTTGATGACTTGTATTAACAATATATGCATTAAAGTTTATCTTCTAACTATGAAGGAAAAATTAGTTACCATGAAAGAAGAACATGATAGGAACATGAAAATATGATATACACTTTTTGATGGATTAAAATGAAGACATATACATGTATAACATGGTAAATTTTAAAAATAAGTTCATTTAAAACTTTTAAAATAATGAAAATGAAATATTGTAGATGTTAAGTATACCTTCAAGCATGACTAAGAATTAGTTGTGTTGCCAAGGTATTCCACTCGGATCTCACTTCATTGAGGTCAGTTTCATCATATTATTTTTTCCCTTTAAACTAATAAACAAATACATACCGATTAGATAGGTTAACAAAAAATATATGTTTAATAAAATTTATTAAAGAGTACGTACCTTTATGGATAGAAGGCTTGGATCGGCAATAATATCTTTCATATATCTTATCACGTAATAGCCACACTCTTGACCGCTCTCCCTCGTTTGTCTCGGGCACCTAGACACGAATATGAATTATGAAACCACATACACAAGTCATTATTATCTAAGTGATTAAAAAATTATATTCAAAATTTATGTTAATCTTAGTGCTGAAAGTATAACTAAATCTATATAAGTAGCGCTACCACATTCTTACCTATGTTATTCTCTTTTGATGATTTTTGTTTACCTGTTGGATGAATTCGTAGTGTCATACATGAAAATATTAATATTTTAGACAATAATTAGTATATTCAAGTACAAAAATGACTTCACTTCATAAGTGTTCATACATCCGTGAGATCATCACATGCTGCTTTTGCATTGGATCAAGGTAGTGTGCATTCATTGTCCTCAAATCTAGTGCCACTAAGACCCTATGAAAATTGCAATAATACATTAAATGTTATTTAGTATAAATTAAACTATTCAACCAAAAAAATATTTTATATTTTACATAACTTACTCAAGATTATATGGAACAAAAATATAGTCATCACTTTTTTCCCGCATTAAACAATTTTCAATAAACCTTGACCGATTTACTTTTAGCTTTAGAGATTAAAGTAGGATTGGCAAAAACAAATTGTTCGGAGAGTCGAGCATCACTTAGCTTTTTTTGCAAGTGCCCATTTAAATTACATAAACCTTAATAAGAAATGAATATATATATATATATATATAGTATATATATATATATATATATATATATATATATATATATATATATATATATATATATATATATATATATATATTCAAGTTAACTATAAAAATTTCTACTATATATAATATGTGATACAATTAGCTGACACTTCCGTAAATGAAATGATCATATTCATGTCTTCGTTCATAAGTGATGTCTTAAAACTCTCACCAAAAACACTTTTTGGGATCTCGATAGCTTGTACTTTACCATTCTTTAGCATATGATCTACTAATGTATCAAAATTCTTGATATCTTGAAGGTTTCCTCCTTTGAGCTTTGTTTTATTTTCTTTTGTTTTTTGTCTTTTTCCTTTTTAAGATCCTTATAAGTAAAGGTGTCATGATATCAAATTATATATATCGCCTATAAAATGTAATAACACTTGAAAATTACAAACATGTATCAATTTAGTACTAAAAATAACCAAATTAATTGGCCATAAAACTTAGTGACTCGTTGTAGCTCCAACTGTTGCAACTTGATCAGAAATAGGGATAGGAAGTGGTGCTTTTGACTCATAAGAAACATCCACAATAGCTAGATAATCGAGTCCACAATCCATTATAATTTTTCCACCACCTATAATATTTTCCGTGGTCCCTATAGCCAACTCACATCTTTTTGCCTTCAAAACAAATTTAATTGTTAATTACATGAAATTAAAGAAAAGTTGTAAATCAAGTTTAAAGTGAATAAGACTATGTACATCTCAAGCAATACAACATTCTCTTACTTAAGATGATAGATATTGCTTAGTTTAAGGTTATATTTAAGATATGGATACATCTTTTACAAGTACTACTTATAGTGAAAATACTATAATCAAAAGTTTCAAGTATCAATTTATTTAAAATATTAGAATTCAAAAGAAATTACTTATGAAAACTGTCTAGGAATTATAGTGATTATAACTAGCAAATGGAAATTGAAAATAACACACATTTATTTGTGGTTCCATTTTCACAAGTAAGTCGTCATCAACGTTATGAACTAGTTTATCCACTACTTCTGGTAAGATCAATACTTTTGATTTCATGTTTCAACTGCCTATTATCCACACAGTGGCAACTACCTACGTGAGTTTACAACACATTAGCCTCAAACTTAGCTTGTCTTTCTTGAGTGACTTTCAGAATATTCCTTACAACATGATATGAGACACTATTGAAATATTGTCAAGGTGTATAATATTTCCCTTTACCCCGAACACGACCAATGTACTCTGGAGTTCTTAATGATTGAGTAAGTATGTCATACTCCCACTAAACTATGTTAGTCTCGAGACTGCTTTTTTATCAACTCATCTTAGAACAAATGAAGTTAACTTTGAAGTATGTCAAATCAAATAAAATGTATAAAAAAAATACCAATTTAGGTTTAAATGATTACTTACTATATTTCCAACTATTGGTACAAAACACATCATCATATCATTTTTGCATCGCTTCCAAAGTATACCCTATTGATGCTTCTATGGAACCAACTTTTTAGTCATCTAATAGAAATGACAAATATAAAATAAAGAAATTTACATAAACTATTTATTCATCACTTATAAAAATAATATAAAAATTAAACTAAAATAAAGACCAAACTAAAACTTATCATTTCATCTTCAAGTCTAGCATATCATTTTCATCTTAGATGATGATTATTTACATGCTTCTTTATTTTTGCACTTCCTTGTATTCCTATAAATTGGAAAAGATGGCTAATATATGTGAAAATGTGTATCATGTTTGATTTCAATTATATACGTACTTGGAATTCATCAGACAAACGATTTTTCACAAAAATATTTAAATATTTTTCATCGATAAAATCGTAGTCAAATGGTGGTTTCTTAAGAAGCTCGGGTTTATCTTTGAAATGAAGAATATATTTCACAGTCAACATGTTTTTGAAAGATCGAAAGCAATTTCTCATTGTAAGCATACAATTCCTTATGCTTATCTTATCTAATGAAAAAGAGGTCTACAAATTATAAACAAATCCTATAATTAGTATATTTGATGTCTAAATATAAAGCAAATGTAGAAAATCTTTGACTATATTTATATAAATTGCTTTACCTTAATGCAAATTTCATATCTGGTCTTTCCAATCAGAGAGACATCTCCGAGACGCCCCAAATACCGGGGGTTCATTGATCAACCATCAACCTGCGGAAGACCTGTAGATATCATGTGACCCGATACGACACCTTAGTGTCCCATGTACTGGGACCCATCATTTTACAAACCCGGTAGAGCCCTTGTGGATATCATGTGACCCTCGTACGTCCCATTCACCAGGATCGATTATTTTACAAAACTAGGTAGAACCTCCTTCGTGCTAAGAGCTCTTCCAAAAACCATCATGTTCAATGTATAGTACTATAGGAAAAACAACATCTAAGTAACTGGTTCCGGTTTGCTGTTAACCTTCTCTTTGCCTGGGGCGAGGTAACTCAGATGTGTGGCTATCCCCGATTCGCCAGCGGCCCACCTTCGCATTAGTGAATTGCTTCGCCTACGGCTTCTCCACCTTCACCCAGGAGAAACTACTTTGCCTAGGCGAGGTAGAGCCTAAAATCTAGACGAATTTCACACAAAAATCCCATAAGAGTTTTGAGTTCAACTCTTAACATATTATTTCATGCCAACATTCATTTGTTACAAAAATAAATGTTACAAAACAATTACAAAAGTAATTAAAAAGTCACAATCCAACTTTCTTTACCCTTGCAGCCCAGAATGAGAGTTGTCCACCTGCGCTTATCCCTTCACCTGAAATGTTATCCCGTATAGGGTGAGCCATGCTCAATAGAGTAAATCCTATAGAGGCTACTCACCATCTAAGTGCACTTGCAATGCTTACACTTAACAATTTTCACATTCACATCACAATTCCAAGCAAGATATGCAATCCTAGGTTGAAATTCTATATGTCATGTCATGAAATGAGATGAGACTCACTCATGCACCATACCCGAGTCTTTACTGACTCCTATCATACTCGGGTCTTTACTTACTCACACCACACAATGCAATGCCAATGTGTGATAAAATCTATCATTGATGGATTACATCAAATGATTATTTTCAAACAAAATTCGTTTGTTTATAAACCAAATGCTTTTTGGATATTACACCTCAAATTATCATTTCATTTACAAAACCATGTGTCTTTTATGGGCAACGAATTTTCGGGGTCTCACCGTAGGCTCCGCACGCCTTCCAACACTTTTTGGACTTTCACCGTTGGAGTGTTTGCACCAAATTTCAGTTCACCCGAGGGAGTATCTAAATTCTTCTCGCTTATTATCGACACAAGTTTACCATTTTTTATTCAACAAAGGCTACTTATTAGACTTCGCTCAATGGTACCGAGCCCATTCATCAATCACTAAGTGAGGTGATTGATTTTAATCATGCACTCATGCTCATGTAATGAGATGTTTCCCATGCATAATGCAATGTGATGCACCATTGCATGTCTATGTCATGCCACAAATGTGATGAATACCATATGGACAATTTATCTCATGCATTTAACCATGCATCATGGACAATTATATTACATGCATATAATTTCCAATTTAAACACTCATAACAATGTTAATACATTAGAACATGTATATTAACATTCATCAATTACAACAAGAAGCATGCTATCGCATATCAAGCAACAACACACTTAATCCTCAAGGCAAAATATAGCATATAGGGTGCCCACAATAATAGCACAACAACCCCTTAACCCGGGCTCAAAATTAGCCAAACAGGCCCTTACATCCCGGATTATTCTTTTTAATCCCAAATAGTCCATAAACACTTTTTGGGACATATTACACACAATTCACATAACCGGGCCATAAAACGACATTTAAAGTCATTTTTGCATTGTCCAAACAGTCCATAAGGGTAAGGATTTAAGCTAGATAGCCCTTAAACCATGATTTGAGCATGCCATGGACACTTCACAAATCAGGCCACGAAACCGACCACAAATAAGCCATAAAAACGGCTTTAAACAGTTTCTAAACCGGCCAAACAGGGCCTTAGGACCTCTACACCACATTTTCCCTAAAATCAACCCCTTATGGTGGAAATAAACTAGAGTATGAAGAATCCCTACCTCTTGAAGCATAGTAGCACGGGTAGGAAGCCTCCCTAACCCGAAATCCTTGATTTTCCAAAATCTCCTCATTTTGATCTTCGATGAAACCCCTCTTTTTATACTCCATCGCTGGTAAATTTCTCACGAAGATGAACCACCCCGCTCGACAAATTTTGATCACTAACCCAAGGGTCGAAGAGAAGTTTGGAAGCTCTCTTTCCCTTCTCCTCCTCTCACGTAAGAAAATGGAAAGAGCGGATATTTTTTGTGAAGCCCCTAACCCGGCACCTGGTGTCAAGCGAGGGTGTCATTATTTTTTTTCTTTAAACTTATTGACAGACTTCTTCCTAGTGACAGAAATTGCCGATTAACTCCACAAGAACTCCCACCCAAGCCAGCCGACCGACAAGTTACCATGAAGCGTCGCTAAAACCGCCGAAACTATATTTGGAAAACGGGTTATAAAATCTCACTTTTCTATCAAAATCACACCTTTGATTTAGCTAAAATCCCAGAGTATTAACGATCGCACGATGGTCAAGCCCAAATACAAAATCACTCGTATAAAACAATATACACTCTAATGTTTTCCAAATGTCCAACTATAACAATAAAGGACCTCCGTCCTCATCAAAATATAAGATAGCGATCAACTAACATAATTTTTATCGCAACCTCGTTTTCTCAAACCATGCATGTATTATTTCTTACAAAAGATATTTACATAAGGCTTAATGCCACATTTTAACTTTTACTATTTTTAATTTAGCACCTATCTTATATATAATCACAACACGTTTCCAAGACAGAGATCCTCGAAAGGTCTTTCATTTCAAAGACTGACCTTAAAAATTATTTTAAAAACAAAACTCATAGGAGCCAAACGGGCTCACGATACTCATAAGTTCTAAATGATGCCGGCTCACCGCTTGTACCTCCAACATAACCGTACGTAAATGGCTGTAAAACCGCTTATGAGAAAACTCGAGTTTTTTCTATGAAAACCATTTCTAAAACCGCTCAAAACTATTTCGCCGCCGAAAACTGCTTTCGCCAGTGGTTAATATCTAAAAGTGCTATACCTAGAATCAAGTACCAAATCCACCGTGGCCCATTTCTGAAATACCTTAGACGTGATGCCTCTAACCCTGAATCTCGGCATCTAGGTGAAACCTAACACTACCCTACATGGTCCGCGATCATGATCTTATATAGCATAATGGAACCTCTGAACCTAAATGCTCTGAGGGAACCCTCGGAACCAACACCTCATCGCTATGTACTAAGTCAGCGCGCTAACTATATACCCCCGGACGTGCGTGAGGGCGACTCACTATATATATATATTCTAGATCTAACCCCCAATACCACACCGTCTACCAGCAATATAGTTAGCCTCATAATATCCCATAACCTCGCCATGCACAACCGAAATACATCCGACCGGAAACCGAGCCATGCCATCCAGTACTTCATAAAACTGTGCCAAACTGCTTAAATAACAAATCGAACTCTCTCGCCGAGTACAACAATTGGGAGGTAAAAATGTTTTATAAATCTATATTTTCAAAGCACTTTTACAAAATTGTAATTTAAACACTTTCGTTTAAAACGATTTTGAAAGATCACCTTTTTCTCGACTAATTTCTTTCAAATCTTGTCAAGCACTCTAGATTCTCGTCGATGCTCAAATCGCTCTTACACAATTCATTCAAATTCATGAAAATGCCCTCGCTTTAACGTTTTAACCATAAAACATACACAAGGCTTTCAAATGACTATATCGAACGAACTCGATTCTAACAAAAACTTTACGTATAGTCCTATTCGATATGGACATCGATAATATGATGTGAAATCGACCAAAATGTCCATAATAATACTAAATGTCCCATAAAAACTATATGTTTTAGCAAACTTTTGACTCAAGGACTTTCCGCAGAGTCTAAAATGGTCTCGAAACATTTCGGTGGGCTCGTCCGACTATCCGACTACACTCCCAAATTTCAACCCAAAGTGTCCGTAAACAAACAATTCAGCCCTCAATCGTCGAATCACGCCTCAAAATTCCTAAAATTCCTAAACTCAAATGTTCTGGGACCTAAGTTTACTTAATTCTATCTCTAAGAAAATTTCAAAGTGCCCATTACCCAACCTTTGCGCTAAAACACAAAGAAAAGCAAATTTTCTACCTTTTAAAGTTTGACAGCGACAAGATATTTGCACCTACGCAGAGCTCCCTTTCGTATAGTCCAACTTTGTCTTCGCTCCGACGAAAGTCTCACTGGCCCACTCTCTCTCTTCGTGAATCCTTCTCGGCAAAAAACAAAAAGAAGAAAATAAAAATAAAAAATCCTCGTTTCCCCACGCTTCCGGGTCCGTCTCTCGTCTCATCCCCATTTGCATTTTTATCTTCTTTTTTATTTTCTTTTTTTAGTTATTATTCTTTTTCTTTAATTATTATTATTATTATTTAGATAAATAATTTATATTACCTCATTCAGGCCCATTTTGTCCGTAGTGTTTTATTTATCCTAATCAATATTCTTTAAATATTTGCCATTTTTTCGAAATTTTTCTAAAACTCGCAGCTTCACTCTAAACTCGCCGCTTAGAAATTGTAAAATATTCCGAATTATCTCGAATTTAACGAAACTTTCCCTGCCATTAGATTTCGCGACCGAACTTAACGCGCACCGCTTCGTCAGGGGTGTGCACTGCATTCGTGGATCTGGGATTTGCAAATATCCGTAAGATCCGCTCCAAATGTTCGGATTTTAAAATTCAAGATCCGGTCCCGCATCCACAAAAATGCTCGCTCCGCTTTTGTCCCAATATTTCTCGACAAACGGTTCGGTTCCTCGCCCCAGCCGGGAAATTTCAACCTGACAAGACGGAATCTGATATTCTGATAAAAAATATTAAAACTTTAAAGAAAAAAATTATTCATGAAAAGTTTAGCTACGATCAAAGATAACCATCTGCACGAGAAGGCCAATTAATATACCAAAAGAAAAGGGCCTTGTAAGAAATTACAAAGAATGTAATCCAAAGATAATTTTAAGAAAAAGGATACTTGTTTCCACTATCCTCTATTGATAGACTTAGTAGATCAACCAACCAAAGAAAATGGGAAGGCCAAGATCCAAAAGGAAAATAGGCCAACACAAGAGACTTAAGTTCTCACCGAGAGACAAGCCAAAAGTCCGATGATCATAAAAATCTAAGTGACCAATTAAATGAGATGCACTTCACCATACCATATGGTAATAGGAAAAAGAAAAAGCATAAATTATAGATACAAGCATACAAACGAAAAATAGAGAAACAAAGGTGTAACAAAAATCTCTTATCAATTTTAATTTTCTAGTGACTCCGCACAACACCATGCCGCAACCTATCCACTTGTAGGAAATTCTTACTATGCGCTTTTTCCATGGAGGATGCCAAATGTAATCGTGGCCATTTGCTACGCATTCTTTCCATTACAAATATGGCCATTTGCTAGGTATTCTTCCATTACAAAAGAAGTTGGTGAACCTATACGCTGGCAAATTGTCCTTCATATTAAAAAATTCAATAAACAAAATACAAAACTTCAAGTTGTCCCATATGAGCATCAATACAAATTACAAACAAAATATATATATATGCTAAAAACAATTCTTCAAAATATCAACAAGAAAATTTAACGCCTCATATGAACATCTGATTCTCCAACTCTTCGCTCCTATAAAACGTAAATAGGATTCAAATTAACCAATAAACAAAATAATTTAAAAGTCTAACTTAATTTTTCTCTTAATAAAACGTAACCAAAATAACTTTAATATATATTTTCTTACATTTCTAAAAGGAAGTTCAACAATCAACACGTTTCGCATAACACTCTCTTACAATTTCGGATCTCGAGTGATTTCTACAATCAAAATTACGTAAAAATATATTTCAAAATCAGAATATATATTCCATAAGAAAAATCAATCAAATTTATAAAAGAATCATACCCGACTCAAACTTTCCAAGTCTTCAATGGTTTCTTCAAGTTGGATAGTTTTACTGACGATCTCAACCAATTCTTGACAAGAAATTAGTAATTCTCAACATAGTATTCAAAGATCCCTAATCTGCTAAACATCTCCCATGTTAAGACCAACAAGATGATTTAACGCAAAAAACATCCATAACTAGATACATTGTAGTATTCACTGTTATATCTTTCAAACAATTTATGAGATCAAAGTCATGGGTATATTCTTCTCCGAAGTTCACCAAATATCTATCCAACTCCCTTTGAAACCAAATGTGATTTCGTTTTTCTCCTTTCTATAAAATAGCTCATCTAATTCTTCATCCTCCACCATATCTTCTACATCATCGGAAGGGTTAATGACCCACCCATCCCCACTCTGCTCATTTCCCTTGTACTCATCCATTAATGCTCCTCAAAGAATAGCTACTGAGTCACCAAATCATTTGCATCATTTTCATCAAAAGCTTTTATATTTTGTCAGCCAATAGTCCATTTTATATCTAGGATCAAGCACAACAAAGAATAAAAAGCATAACATTCATCTTTTCGGATGGAGCCCTCAATACTTGTCAAATTTTTCTCATCATTCTACCCATTTCAAATTAAGTTCAAGTCATTGCTACTTTGAAAAGCTTAAATCTTTCAAAACACGCATAATTTCGTGGAAAATACGCATTTGAAGTAGAGTACAAAGAACCCAAATCTACAAGTAACATCATAAAACCTTTTCAAGCAAAAATCTAGTAAGATTTCTAGCTTTGTCCTTAATCAACCTCACTAGGCATATCATTCCCAAATTCTAGCTAAAAATTTACTATCAACATCTTCTAACTTATCAAAGGCTTTTTGATAAACCACACCGATTCTAACATCAAATAAGTTGAATTCATCTAAGATATTACTTAATTGCAAAGATGCTTTAGACTTAATATTTGGCTTCGATTCACAACACTTTTTAAACATTTCTAGCCTCGCGGACTCTCACATACTTAACAACATCTCTAATTCTCCTAATAGAGTATCGAGCACTTTCAAGGCCATCCTTGACTACTAATTGAGAATAAGGAGCAAAACACCTCATATGAAAAGCTTCCCCCAAAACAAAAGTATCTTTTTTGTCGCCTTTCTTTAACGTCGAACGCGCTAAGTCATTAACTTGTATTATCAACAAAGGATACACATAACTTTGTTCAAACCCCATTCATCCATACAAAATCTATAGCATTCTAATGTTAATTCCTTTATGACTCTTAACTACACAAAAATTCAGAATTCTTTTATGCAAATTCCATCCCGAATCAATAAAATGAGCAGCCAAGCATAAATAAGAAACATTTTGGATACTTGTCCAAGTATCCGTAGTCAATGAAACCCTCTGACATTGAGACGTAAGCAATGCATGCAGCTTCTTTTCTTGAACAAACAAATAGTAACAATTCCTAGCAATAGTATACTCTAGATGGAATTTGAAACATGGGAAGACTAACTTGTATAAATTCCCTAAACCCTTCCCCTTCAACAAACCGAAAAGGTAATTCATCTTTTATAATCATTTTAACTAAAGCATCTCTACAAGCTTGTTGATCAAACTCGCGGCCATAATTTACTTTTCGATTCACTTTGCTTTCGAAAGTTTAATATCTTTTGCATTTTATCTCGACTCGTATGCCCAACAAATTCCTCTTTTATTTGGAAACTTTTGCAAGTATCCCCAAATGTTTCCATAACCCCGAGGTCCCCGCTCACTATTAGCGAGATAACCCTTACTACAATACACACACATTTAGCCTCCCTCGTCTCATTGCCTCGTCATCCTTTAGTTTGACAAATGTACCCAAACCCTGACTAACTTTTGCTAGCACAAGTAAGCTAAGTAGTGAAGGAGTTAATTTCATTGAAAGACTCTTCATTTGAAACAAAATTAGAAGCAACGGTTTGTGTATTGCGAACTGGGTCAGCTGAATTCAAATTTTCTTGAAGGTGGTGGTGGTGACGATCTCTTCCATCACCGAAATTGCTTTTCTTACCGTTGAGATTAAGTTACTAATTCTCATCGAGATCAGAAATAAGCACACAAGAAAGATATAAAAAATTATAAATATTTAAAACATATATATATATAATATGTTTTTTCTCATATAAAAATGCAAATAAAACTCACTGTGAATTAGAAGAAAATTCTCTCATTGGAATTTGAGGCCACATGAACACTATAAAGAATTTCTACTGAAAAGGAAAAAAATAAAAAATAATTAGATGAATGATAAAGTTATAACAAAAAATCAAAATGAAAGAAGAAAATCCAGCACCTGTGGCCAAGTCCATCCAACCATTCTCACAATATAAACAAAATTCTTTATTTTTTAATTTTAAAAAAATTGAGGAACAAGGACACTCTTAATTTTTTATTCAAAAGATCCTTAACTTTTCTTAAAAAAAAAAAAATCCTCAAATGGAGAACACTATTGTCATTCAAATTTTATAATTTTTCATGAACATTCAAAAGATCCTTAATTTTTCTTTAAAAAAAATCTACTCATAATATAATCAATCCACCAAATATTAATAATTGGGCCTATACGCACAACAACGAAAATAAATAAATAATAATATCATAAATTACCTCAAATAGTATATGGTTTCGACTCAAAGCAAATCAGTAACCTTCTTAAAAAAATATCCTTAATTGAGCATGTAAAGAATTTCGCAAACGTCAACCTTGAGGAGTGATTTTTGCTCTCCGAAAACAATCTTGTTAATACTAAGAAAGGTTAAAAATAAAGAAAATGGTAAATGTAATGGCCAAGAGGAGCTCCTCGATGGTGAATGACGCCACAAACTCATAAAAGTTAAGAAAATGACGCCAACAGATATAGCAGAAAGTGTCATTTTGCCATATCAAAACTACATCACGGCCTAAACTACGAAGGCTGACTAAGTTAAAATATTATTTTAATTGTATATTATATTATTTTAATTTTTTTAATTCAATTACTGGAAAATTCAATTTAAATATTACAAAATTTTAACTATTATAAATAATTATTACATTATAATTATTTAATATTATAAATTAAATTATAAATACAATTATAAACATAACAACATAAATATCAACTATTAATTAAAGATAAATACTATAAACTAATATATATATATATATATATATATATATATATATATATATATATATATATATATATATATATATATATATAAATTACTCCGCTCTAATTTCGGTTCTTCGCCTCGGCATACTGGCATACTCGTACGGTTCTCAGATGGATAACGATAGATCCAAACTGCACAAAAAATTTTTCCTAAGATTGCCCGGTTCTGATAAAGTCAAAAGTCAACGGTATTTTCAATGATAATTTCGGGTTCGGTTTTTTCGGATCAAGCCGTATTCCTGTCCCATTTAATACCTCTAGTTTCGTCATCCGCATCTGCACTTTGTGGTACTTAACTATTTGACAATTTATTATTATTATTATCCTTTAAAATTTCATAATTTATAATTCACTCCCTCCACCTTCCTTAATTGGTAAAGTGTCACAATTCTTGAAAATTTTATAATTTCACCCTTAAACCAATTTTCAAAATTCTATTATGGCACAAAAATAATTATGAAGCCCTTGATGCACATACTAAGACATACCGTATTGACCCTTCTGGATTGTGCTGCTATTAATTCCTATAACCTTTAAGCTGCTCATTCATATCATGTTAAACACTTAACTTGTACTATATCTTATAAAGAATGATTACAAAATATATACAAAGTTTCCATACACGGAAGTGTTCAACATTTACAATATTTACATCAAGCTCACGAGCCATACCAACAAAAAGGATATTACATATACAAAATAGACCAAAAAGTTTTCAAGTGAGCACCTAATGATGTGTTGATCTTGGAGACTGATACGGATTGTCCTATCCTCTTGCCTTTGCTTCCGTACCTACACGGATGAAAACCTGTGCTAAGCTTTACGCTTAGTGGAAATAAACTCGTGGACGACCACTAACACGGGTCATCACACTTCTATACACGTGCATATACATCTAACATATCCTATAATTTAAACATGCTTATACATATTTCATATTTGCTTATCATATCATGTTTCCATTTCACTAACAACATATACATTTCATATCATTTTTACACTTTGCTTCTTGTTCTCATACAAGATATTGTCACGCATACAAGCAGCGCTTCTCTTTATCATCTCGTATCATTTCATTTGTCATATTTAAGTCATTTGTTTTATGTTTCATGATTGTATAAACCTTACAAGTGGATAAAGGAAACTATAAGGGCCTGAAGGCGTTGTACTCACTGTACGAAACAAAGGTCTATATACCGAAGGCGCCGCATTATCAGGCGACATGACCATCTATAAGGGCCCGAAGGCGCTGTTATCATTGTACGAGACAATGACCATCTATAAGGGCCCGAAGGAGCTGTAATAACCCAAACGGGGCCAATTGATCAGTATGTTGCAGACTTGTTTTTCCTTAATAAGCATGCCCATCTATCCCTCTACCAAAGTTCTAAGGTATTAACTTATGTGTATTTTATGTTCGCATATCTCATATTCCTGAATAATTATTGTCATCCTGTAATTATATGCGATATTTACAATCATTTATTCGTATCTTTGCATTTTTCATATCTCATTATATGCATGAATAACTATGGTTACCATGTATGCTTATGATTTGTTTTTGAGTTCATAATATGAATAACTATGGTTACTAGTAGGACCTACCATTTTTCATGATATCTAGACCTAATATGAGTTCCAATTTCATCAAGCTATGTATGGATGGATTCTAGACTCAAAGGGGTTTCTATAGGAGCTCCAAGCAGAACATCCAAAACAAGAGTTCTACTTAAGGTTATGGTCGTCTCAAGTCGAGGCCAACAATTAGAAAAATGACAATTGTGTCCCACCTGGGCTGCTGCACACCATAGCGTGCTGCTCCACTTTGGATGAATTTCTGAGCCTAAAAGGTTCGGAATTTGGATATACCTATTTCAAGGAAATATGTTCTCTTATAAGTCTAGATTACCTAGAAATTTGAATCACTCAATTCGGATGAGTGATGACCAAGTTATGGCCAAAACTGCCAGAAATTTTGACAAAGATCTCCCATAAACCTCAATATTTCCTATCATTAAATATTCTTAAATCGGATGATTACAATCAACCAACCCACGTCCAAAACACAACCAATATACCAAGTAGGGTTCTTTTAGACCCAAATCATCAAAATTGAGTTTAATGTTTGATTTTTTTCTTCATACAAAATTCATACAAAATCTAGAAAAACCCATACTTCCATACCAAAATCATACTCAAAGGGAGAATCTACATTCCTAACAAGTAATCACACTCTTTAACACTCAAACCCTAGCTCAAGGAGAAATTTCATATAAAAGTCCACAAATTCATACCAACCCATAACAATCCATACAAACCATACAAAAATTTTAGTTTCCATACAAAAACCTAGACTTCCATACCTTTCTTTGGATTTCTTCTCCTCCTCCTCCTCCTTCTTCCCCTTCTCTCTCTACTTGTATGCTCTCCCAAAAAATGAGAGACCAAATGGTCTTCTCTCGTTTTGATCTAAATTTTCATTTTATTTACACTTTAGTCCTCCATCTCTTCTCTATTCACAATTTAACTTAACAAAATCCTAATTTTGCATACAATCTTTTATTCTTATGTCATTTGAGTCCCTTTATTTGACAATCTACCAATTTACCTCGCTATCTTGTACAAATTATGTTTCTCCATTTTCATGTTTGCATTTAAATTATGAAAAATTCAAATTATTCTTACAAAATACCCTAAACATGTCATAAAACTGTTAGGGCATATTTTGGGGTATTACATTTTTTGTCCCAAGCCTCTAACTTAAGTTTATGAGCAGCCACGCCGCGCCACGTGTCCGCGACTTGTCTACGTCGTTTTGCCTCGAAACGATGATGACCTTACTTAAGCTCAATTCTATTTTAAATCGAACATTTCTTAATTTATTTTTTTTCATTTTTGAGATTTTTCAAAAATCTTGTTTTTAGTAATTCAATTAAAGACTTAACGCCCCTCGAAATCGTAAAAGTCCGATTATCTCCATAATTCAAAGAAATTCTGCTTGGGTAACTATATTTCACGAGATCTAATCCTACGATTTATATTGCTTCACATCCGAGATTCAGAAAATTTCCGCGTGATAATAAATTAGATTGTAATAACAATTTACCATTTTGCCATTTTTTAGAAAAATTCAAATTTACTCGGGTTTTACACATCTCTCCATGTGTTATATCTAATTAGTACCTATGTATGTGTTAATACACCTAAGTAACTTGTTAGGTGCACAGAAGATTCTCCAACAAAGATACCATAAGTATTGTACTTTATGAGTAATTTAATCTCTCTACTCCGATTCCTTATAATCATAGGTTTCCTTATTGCCCCTCTATATTTTCTTTTTATTGGTGTCTTTTCTTCGTTAGAGCCCATGCCTATAACACATAGATGAAAAAGATATGTAAACTCGTTAACTAGTAGATAACAATATTAACATAATATCATTAAATTTATATTTACAAATAAAATTTAAGAACTTACCAAAATATATTCTTATAAAATAATACATCATAAACTTTGAACTATGACCTAATTGATATTCTTGAAACAGCTGATAAAACTATATATTGCAACAAACATATTTACAATCATGATGTTATAAAAAAGACACACTTAATAATTTAATTAGAACAATTATTTAAAAAAATAAACAAGATAAACTTATTCATCAATGACAAAGTTGGAACTTTGAATTAAAAAGGACTTATTTTTAATTACGTAGAAGATTTGTGCTAAAAAATGGGAGACGCTAGGGAAGTGGTGATGTTTATCCTGCAAGCAGGCCTGGCCCCGATATATTTTTGGCTTCCTGCATTTAAGTAACAAAATAAGGCCCTATAAGTATTACCATAAATGTATATTAATACAGTTAATCTAAAATTTATTTATGTAAAAACATCATTTAAAATATTTCGCCATTACCATACATTCTCATGTAAAAATAATGAATGAAAGTTTTTTTTTAATCTCCACCATAATGAATGAAAATATAATCACAACATCAAAATCTATTATATGGTTGGACGTGGTGTTGCATTTCTCATGTTTCATTCTATTAAAAACTCTCTTTTTTTTTTTTTAATTGAAAACCATAAATCACAATAGGGAGACACTACTTATTTTTATTATTTATTTTTAAAACTGCCAAACAAAATGCGACTCTCGAACAAGCTTATATATAAATAGGCAAAATTTTTGCTCCTATGGGTTGGGAACCCGTTGAAACGGGTGTTTGAGGGAAGGAACCATTAGGTTATACTTTTGTCGGAAATACTTGTTTGGAAAATTATTTTTATAACATTTTAATTTTTAAATTTATTTCTAACCATATATATCATTTTTATTTACATTATTTAATGTATTTGAATTCAATAAATTCAAAATTTTAAGATAAAATATATCACTGCTATTTCATTAATATTATCCTAGAAAAGATCATAATCCATGTTTATCGACGATGTATTGGCTAATAAAACCGATTTTTTTGTTCATTGGCAAAGACTTCAGTTTTTTTTTTTTTTTTTTGCTTTAACGAAAGGTTGGTCAACACAACTTACCTTCAATGCTTTTGAGACACATAATTAGTAATAAAAAATGATATCATATATATATATATATATATATATATATATATATATATATATATATATATATATATATATATATATATATATATATATATATATATAAAGTTGTTTGTATGCAAATGGTATAAGAAACCATTACAAAGGTGCTTTGGAATTTATGTGGTGGAAGTTGCAATGATCCGTCCTTGTGTTCTTTTAAAAGCCACCCCATCACCTCACTAGTTACTTTTAACCATTGTGAGCAAAAGACAAATAAAATGCTGAAACTTCCTTACTAATTATGCTTTGAAAGTTAACTCCATCTGCATGCTCACCGTTGTGTTACTTTTTTACCATTGTGAGCAAAACATCAATACTGAGAAATGAATATTTAGATAAGGACACAAACTGCAATAACCCAAAAATTTTAAAAGCCACGAAAACATATAATTCTAATTCTCGCGCACTCCAAAAAGAATAAATATAAAAAATTATTTGGCTAAGAAATCTCGTGCAAGAAAAGAGCGATAAGCCAGACGTGAATGGAAGAAGACAAAAAGCCTTATATTATATTTAAAGTTCCTGCCCCGCAGGCGAGGGTCTCCCGGCGCTTGTCTCTCCCGCCCTCGCCTGTGTGGCCTGGCCTGATCTGGTGCAACCTTACCAAAATTGAAGAAGCTATATTTCCACTATCCCTCACAAATTGCTCATCGGGGTGTCTCCTAACCTAATTCCCCACCCAACAGCTGGTTGGCGTAGTTCAATAATTTATCACTCCAAAGAACGATTGTAGTGGCAACGAGGGTTTGGGAACAACACCACTTACTCATCCAATTATTCCCTTAGAATGAAAAAAGAGGTGGAATGGCAATGAGGATGTGGTAGCAGCCTTGCCATTTAATTTCCTAACTATTATATCCCTCATTTTAATATAATGAGTATAATTCAAGACCACTTTTACAGTATCACATTTTAGTACAGTCCAAAAGCCTGTATTAAGCAGCATCTCCTTTAAAGTTTCAATACAGAGTATGCCCAGAATAATGATTTTTTTTTTATTTTATAAAACAATTACCATATATGTTTAGCCTAGAAAATAATGTTTTAAAAAAAATCCCAATCTAATTTTTAATTGTGCCTCTAAGTTCTCGTTCAAAACCCAAGAATGAATATTATCTTGAAAGTGACTCATAACCATTAAATCAAAAAATAATAACGAATATCAAATAAAGACTAAATTATTTTGAAAATGACTCGTAACAAGTAAATAAAAAAAATAATGAATATCAAATAAAGATAATAAAATTTTGACATAAATAATGATGATAATAAGTTCATTGACCTTCCTTATTTGTTTCTGACATGCCAGAAGGTGGAAAAATAATATCCCGGACATTCAAATTCTATTAAAGGGAAAATATTTGTCAAAAAATATCCCTAGAATCTCACTACTTATGCAGGCGAAACAAGAGGCCAAATAAGTCCATTAAATAATCTAATCATACAGATTAGGTAACAAAATAAAGCAAGCAGTATGTGCCAATTAAACATCCACACAAAAAATAAAATAAAATAAATTGCCTTTGGGCACACCCAAAAATTTATGTCTCAAACTCGTAATATTAATATGTGATATTTGAATTTACATAGCAATAAATTTGTTCAAGATTCTAATGAAACCCTACAAAATATTGATTAGGCATCAATAAATTCTTTCCATTTTTTTAGTTTAATGATATTTATGCTAATATGTGCCGAAATCAAAAGGTAATAAATTTTCATTAAAAATATGGATATCACCCAAAACCATAATGAAAGCACACATCCATAGTAAGATATTGTCAACGATACCATATATGGTGTCTTTGACTGTATTTAGCACAATATAAAAATCAATGATTATTGAATCTACAAGTTAAAAGTTTATAACACCCAAAGCTTGAGATAATTATATACCTAGGAGATAGAATTGAAAGAACACAATTTTATGAAAACAAACCAGAAAGGAAAGAGTGAATGCGAATACCTTCTATCATCTTTAAAGTAAAAAACAAGTCCCCTAGCCCTCCTCGCAATAGACAATGATAGTTTGCGTGGGAAGTGACTCACATCTATGGAAGAAAATCCAAAGAATTCAATGGAACTATAACAATGATTGAAGGTTCAATATTACAAAGTAAACCAAATTTTTTCTATATAATGTTGACTTGTGCATTTTTTGAGAAACCAAATAGAGCAAAATAAAATTTTTTTTTTATTTCATTATAAATAAAATGCATCACGCAAATTTTTTTTAAAATTATATATATAAAAACATTATGAATAAGATACATAATAAAAATTTGTATTATTCAAAAGAATTATTCTTTAAAATATTAATAGTTATTTATCTATTTTTTAAATTATATATTATTATAAGTAGACGTTTTTTAGACTTAAAAAAGCATTTTGTTTTAACTAATTAATGTGATATTAAAACAAAAATTAATTAATTAATGAATTTTAATTTATTTTTTATAGAAATATTAGTAAGATTTAAAAATAACCCTCAATGTTTCATTTCATTTCAATGACACTTAAAGAAGTGCCAAGGTGTTAACTTAAATGAGATCACTAAAGATAATAAAAAGTAGCAAGGAAATCAAATAAAGTGTGATAAGAAATAGGGTTTGGAAGAGTTGTAGAGAAAGAGGGTTTAGAGTAATCCAAATAGATAATGTTTTTATTTATTTTAAAAAATAGGTTTAGCATCATATCAAAATAATAAAATATAAAATATAAAATCAAATCCATGACATTAAATTTTTATAAATTTTATATATATAAATATTATCAATAAGCTACAAAATAAAAATTTTCATATAGATATTCAAAAAATTATTAATTAAAATATTAATAGTTATTTATCTATTTGTTAAATTATTTATTATTGTAAGTAGGCACTTTTATTAAAAGATATCACTAAATATAATAAAAGCAGCAAGGAAACGTCAATATCTAAAATAGAACAAAAAATGAAATAGAGAAAGAGTGATAAGAGTGATTAGAATTAGGGTTTTGGAGAGTTGTAGAGAAAGAGGGTTTAGAATAATCCAAATAGATAATTTTTTTTTTATTTTAAAAATTAGGTTTAGAGTATTATATCAAAATAATAAAATATAAAATGTAAAAACAAATCCGTGACATAAATTTTTTATAAATTATGTATATAAAAATATTATCAGTAAATTACAAAATAAAAATTTGGATATAGATATTTAAAAAATTATTAATTAAAATATTAATAGTTGTTTATCTATTTGTTAAATTATTTATTATTGTAAGTAGACATTTTTTATATTTAAAATAATAATTTGTTTTAACTAATTCATATGATATTAAAATGAAAATTAATAAAAATGATTGAATAAATGAGTTTTACCTGGATAATCTTGAATTCCTAATAGCTATAAGAGCGATAAGAATTAAGGTTTGGGAGAGTTGTAGAGAAAGAGGGTTTAGAGTGATCCAAATAGATAATGTTTTTTTTTTTTTTAAATTTTAAAAATTAGGTTTAGTATTATATCAAAGTAATAAAATATAAAAACAAATCCATGACATAAAATTTTTAAAACACACACACACACACACACACACACACACACATATATATACTTATCAATATGATACAAAATAAAAATAATTTGTATATAGATAATCAAAACAATTATTTTTTAAAATATTAATACTTGTTTATCTATTTGTTAAATTGTTTATTATTATAAATAGACATTTTTATAATTTAAAAATAATTTGTTTAAATTAATTAATATGATATTAAAATAAAAATGAATGAATAAATGAATTTTAATTATTTTATTAAGGAAATATTAGTATGATTTAAAAATAAGCATCAATGTTTCTTTTTCATTTCAATGACACTTAATGAAGTGCCAAGGTTCATCTCTATTTCCTACCATGTTTGTAAAAGGTGTTAACTTAAAAAAAAATCATTAAATATAATAAAAATAGCAAGACAGCGTTAATATCTAAAATATATTTAACAAGTGTCAAGAGTGACCTAATTCCTTGCCACTTTAAAGAATCAAGGGTCATAGTGGTTACAAGGCTGCAATAAAAATTAAAAACCAATATGATAACTGGGTATGTGTTCAGAATGGTTGCCGGAAAGATAGACTGACTGACTACTCACCAGAGCTGAACTGTGCCTTGGTGGTTTATAGTGTAAGATCACCTGAGTAACACAATTACTCGTTGTGGAAATGTGTAAACTGTAGGTTTGTCAAGAAATGTCCAAAGTGAAACTTTTAGTTTATAATTCTGCATCCAAAAAGTATGTTGATTATTTTAGGACATCACCTGACTGACAAGCCAATATAGTCTGACCAATTGCATTATACTGTTCACTGTAAGAATTTCAGATGAGAATGACAAGGCAACGAATGGAATTGTACCTATCATTCAGCATCCCCTGATTCCATCTGGATCAATCTTCTCAGCCTACAATAGTAGATAGTGGATGCTCAGACCCGTCATAGAAATCTAAAGATGATAATAATAATAGAACTGACTTATAACATGAACTTTTTCACAAGTTTTTAAAAATGGGGAATTTTGCTTCTGTGTGTGATGGACCTCATATTTAATAAAAGGCTTATAAAATATAACAATTAGGCCCAAAACCTACAACAACTAAAATTCAGAAAAAGGATATAAAACTTTAAAAATGTCAAAACGACCCCACCCACAACCCAACCCACACGCCCACCCACCCCCTCGCCCCAAGCCCGCCCCTTAACCCCATCCCAACCCCTTCTCACAATCGGCTCACCCACCCAAGCTTCCAGGTTTTTTTTTTTTTTTTAAATCTTCTTATTTTAAAAATGTAAAATAAGTATAAAATTATTTTAAAATATAATATAAAAATATTCAATATTCAATAAAAAATAAAAGTAAAATTAGTAAAATTATTTTAGTATTTAATTTTAAAATTAATATTTGAAAGTGAATAAAATTAAAAGTAGCAACATTAATTTTGTTACTTTTAGTTATTAATATTATTACTTTGAATTTGTAACATTGCTTTTTTTTTTTTTCAAATCATAATTTGTAACACCACCATATATGACAAATATACTAATTGTACAAAGAATGTATGCTTGCATTTCTCATAAGATTTAGATTTTTTTAATCTAAAATATTTTTCAAAGATTATATGCTAATATACCAAGTTAAAACATTTTTTATACGTGTCATACTTAGCTCATATATAATAAATAACATAATACATGTTTATGTCATAAACTTTCACAATTAAAAAATCCGGTTGCTTTTATTTTTTTTCCTTATTTCTTTCATCAATACCATAGAAATATACAAATATTACTATTTAATAATGTAAAATAGGGGTTTTCTCTCATGTATAAAGGATTATTTAATCAGATAAGGTAAATGTACTAATAGAGTGTATGTTTGTATTTCTTGTACAATTTGAATACTTTATTTTTTTATCCCAAATAGGACATTGTTGCATGATTTTTTTTTAGAGTTCAGGAATTTTGAATACAAGCATGATTGATATGCTATATTATAAATATTATATTATTATTTTTAGTCCATATTGTAAGTTTTAAAATTATGGGTTAACACCTTTGTATTATACTTTTAAAATTAAATACTAAAATGATTATTAATAATTTTTGTTAAATAGCTAATATTTTTATATTACTTTTTATTTTGTTTAAAAAATAATTTAAAAGTGGATAATGTTTTATTTTTATTTTCAAAAATTCTATGTTTATAAAAATTTAAAAAATAAAATTATAAAAAATGAGATTATAATATAAAAATTATGATTTAAAATATTATTATATATTTATATAGTTATTAAATTATTTATTGCTATTGGGAATGTATTTACATATTAAAAGTTAATTTACTTTAATATTATTATTAAAAAATAAAATAAAAATAATGAATAAATACAGATTTTTAAAATAAACTTTAATTAAAATATATTTTTTACATCTATTAATTGAAAATGAAATAATAAAATGATAAAATTTAATGTATTTGAAAGATTAAAAAAGCATAAAAACAAAAACAAAAAACAAGAAACAAAAACCTGGGTGGCTGGGGAAGGGCGGACCGCATGTCTTGGGGTGGGGTGTAGGGGACATAGGATTGGGTTATGAGCATTTTTGTCTCTTCAATATGTATAGCCTTATGTTTAATTTGGGTGATTTCATAAAGTTTTTATGAAATGCTTTGCACATCTACCCTTAAACATAATTCCCCTTTAAAAATATATAGATGTTCAGAAGTTGGTCATAGTGAAAGTTACTTTTATCCTTCTTCTCCTCCACCACCATGTCAGAAAAGTAAAAAAGATAAGACTATAGAAAACAAAACCCTCCACTACGATCAGTGATTTGTAAGCCTCATCCATCTTATTGCAAACAATAAAAAGTGAATTATTAATGGTATCACTAGAACCGGTTTATTGAAGTTAAGTTAGCAATGCAACAACCTTAAAACTTAGACTGATCAATTGTTTTAGAAATGATGATGTTTCAGCCAAATCCCAAGTTCTAAGGGAATTACGTTCTAGCTTGATTGAGTGGAGTCCCTATTTGTTCTTGCAGGCATCAGTTCAGGCTTTGAGGAAAGTGGAAAATGAAAAGAGCTTCCTTCCATGGTTCAAAAACTTGGCCAATCCCGCTTTGACTCGATGGAGTTGTATCCGCCTCAAAATTGATCGCGACGATACATTATCAGACTTGATGATGGCTCAACAAGACTCAAACGACTTGATTGAGATTCCGAGTGAACTTGATTAATTCATTCAAGATACAAAGGGAAAAGAACTATTTTGAGCTTTCTTACCCATCACAAGAAAAAAAAATCAAAATTTTCTTAGATATTTGAGAATGATTTTGTAGATTCCTAATGCTTTTTTATCATCTAACAAAAAAAAAAAAATCAAACTTCTTTGATAAATCTAAGATTCATCTTCAAGATAATCAAAGATCAACATTTTTCCAATACGCATTTCAACCTAATCGTTGTCGTGATAGTGATTAGAAACGAAGATGTCACGCTCGAAACTCCACCCTGCGGGCATGACCTGCCAATTCACATCCTCAAGCTTCTCACCAAGGTTCAAGCTGCTTAAACGACACTCACCTTCCTTGTAACTAGATTTTTGTCCAATTACCAAACACATGTTCAGAGTAAATGCGCAACTTTCTTATTTCATAAATTCTCCAAATTCAAAATTACATGCCAACAAAAAGTACTTCTAAATATCCAAATCTCAATTATACATGCAATATAAAGTTGTTCAGAATATAACAATATTTGGGATCTCCCAAATCCAACTTTGTACTAATATAAAAACGAATGTTATCATCGAAGTGACTTTCTCAATTAACTTTCAAAACCCAACATTTCACATAAACATGAACTTATTAGTTCAACATGATCCAACTTAAAGTTCTAATTAAATCCTAATCGATGACGATCCCCAACCCAACCATCACTCGCTGCAAACTGCAAAGCATTCGAAAAATATGTCAATGAATGAGAGTGAGCTAAAGCTCAATAAGAAATACTACTACGTCTGCTGGATCAAAAGTTTTCAATCATATAACAATAGATGCTTCATCAAAACTTTGATTCCAAAATAAGCCCAACACAACAGAAATAAAGACAAGGTTGCTACAATTCTCGTACAAAGACAAAACATTTTCACATCCATTTCAAATCTGCTTTCATATCAAATGTGATCCAAACAATTTCATATCAAATTTCGATTCAAACACTTTCATATCAAATCCAAAATCAAATACATTTCAAATATATTTTTCTCTTGGTCATCAAATATCAAATGGTGCCCAGTTATGTGAGACTTTCAAATGGGTGGCTAGCCGCAAATTGTTCATTTGGGCGACGGAACTAAACACTACTAAGCATTTCAGAACTCTAAACTAAACCCTGTATGCCTGGGCTCAAATCAATTACATTCCCACCAAGAAATGTAGCTAACTATTATATCCCCGTCGACAAGGCCAACAAGGTCACTCCAAAGATCACGCGCCATTTTATTATATCCCGCTGACAGTCGAATAAATACAACTATTATTCCCGCTGACACGAACTAACCGTGAGTCAAATATTTCATTCAAAATTTCAAATTACAAAACATCATATCTCCAGCATTTTCTTCGCACCAAAACAAATCTCAAAAGTACAATCATACAAAACTACTTTTGATCAATGGATAATCAAATAAATAAAAAGTAAAACTTTTCATAAACCAAGATTATATATAATTCAGTTAAAACAATTTTCATCCTCAAATGAAGTAAAAACAAACAATTTTTTTTTTTTTTTAAAGATCTGCATTAATATCATTTACACGTACATATATATAAAAATAATAATTTTTTCAAAAGTCAGATATAGAATCCCTTACCTCAAAGGAGTACTCAAAAGCTTTCTGGAAAGATTTTTAACCAAGCATTTCACCTCAATAAATTATTTCTCCTAAAATAATAGCGAAAAACTATCATAATTACTTATTTACTCTAAAACTTTCCTAATTTGATATTCTTAACAATTATATTATTTTTGTTCACCTCAAACATATTGAAACCGGCTCAAAATGATAACTATTTTGAATTAGGTGAAGTTTTACAAATTTTATAAAACTCATATTCATTTCTTGATATGATTTTAATAATTTATTTATTTTTATGCTCTTAATCCGAACTAAATCTTTACTAGAAAAGAAATAATATTAATAATATTTACAAATTATATTATTACACAATACACATCTACATTTTTACCTAACAATTATCATACTTGACAACAGTATTATTAACGGATCTTATTTCTATAATTGCTAAATAATTATTCTAATCAGTATTCTTTTATCTAATAAAATCTCAATCCTTAATAAAATATTTATTTGCCAAAATACATATATCTTTAAATACTTATCAAATACAAATATTTATACAAAATTCAGCCTTTTCAAATTTATCCAATTTGTTTATCATTATTTTCTTTCAAAAATTATACTCAAATATTTGTTTTTCCTTTTCTAAAATAAATCTTGAATATCTAACATTATTCTCTCATTTTTTTTTTCAAGCATCCGTCATGAATCAAATTTCCTAGATTTCTTATACCCAAGTTTTCAAGACTTATTTCATAATAAAAACTTTTTGGTTTTTTTATCACATTCCCCTTTTGTCTTTTTACTTATACCAATATCAAAATCATGCAAATACATTATTTTGACTTTTCGACCTATTTTCCATATACTACTGTTCATCTCTACAATTCTCACTTATGTTTCTTTTTTTTTTTTCTTTTACTTTTTCATTCTCATACTCAAAGTAATTTAGTATGACACCACCAATCTTTATTTTATTTTATTTCTAAAGAACGAAGGTGTAATCTAAATCTAACTTCTTCATGCACGATCTAAACTCAAATAAATTAAAGCACCCACATCAAAGAAATCTAGAAAAATAAAAATGAGGAAGATCTTACCTAAAGTTAAATTTGTTCTTCAAACCCTAGATCCGAAAGCTCGTACGCCATCCGGAATTCTACCCGCCGAGAGGGGCCCAAAGAAGAATAGAAATGATTTTCTTCTTACTCCACTATAACCGAGGGTATCTATTAAGAAGTTACTTTTTTACCCCTATTTCATTAATTTATACATATTATGATTTGTCATTACCTCTTTCATGTCATTAAATTAATTGATACCTATTATGATTTGTCATTATACCTCTTTCATGTCATTATACCTATTTTATTTCCACTTTATAATTCTTCATGTCATTAAATTAATTCGGATACCTACATGACTTGTCATTATATCTCTTCATGTCATTCTACCTATTCTTATTTCCCCAATTTCTATACCTATACAAATTCCTGTCATTATTATTTTCCGTAACTTATACCTATACAAATTCCTATCATTATTATTTTCCCTAACTTATACCTATACAAATTCCTGGGTGTTACAGAAGAACTCTTATTCGACGATTGAGTCTAGTGTGGTGTGGCGGTAATAATGATGCTCAGAAGTGGTGCGTGTTGGATGACGGTGCTGAAGAAATGCATAGATATAGGGAGAGAGACCCATAGAAAAATTAACTATTTAATCTCCTATCTAATTATTTGTATAACTTACTAAATGTGGATGATGTGGAAACTCAATATGCACAGTTAAATAAACTTTATATTTAATTATGATATTAATATAAATTATATTTAACACATGATATTAAAAGTATTATTTAATTAAATGGATATTTTAATTTTTATCCCTAATTTAATATCAAAATCAATTAATTAATAATACCTATAGATAAATAATAATTTAATTACAAATTTTGGTAAAAAAAATCTATCTTTAATAAGAAAAAATCATTTTCATTTAAATTAATTTAAACCATAAATTCGAAGATAAATATCAAATAATTTTAAATCACTATTAAACTTAACATAAAAAAACTTAATATAAAATATTATTTCTAATAGAAATGCTAAAATATTTTATACTTTTACACGTATTATTATTGATATTCTAATAGTTTTAATTCTTTTTTATATATATTTCATTGTTTTAGATAACATTAATTAATTTCACTGTACATATATATTTGCAATAATTATTATTATAATTTTGTAATTTTTTGGTGAATAATTTTATACTACTTAAATAATATCAAACATAAAATAATTTATTTTATTAATTCTTGATTTACTAAATTACATATGCTTTTTTATGAAATAATAAAATATTTTATAATTTATATAAAATTTCATTTTTTTTCAATTTTTTATCTTGAGTTACATGTCGACTGATACCAAGCCGATACATCTAAGAACCCTCTTAGTCGATGGTCGATACCGCAACTGAACCACGCTTCCTTCTTTCCAACCAGAAAATGCTGCCAACCATAAAAATAGGTGAATGCATGCTATGAACTGTCCTAAGTAAATGAAAAAATCCAAAGGGCAAAAAGGAGGATCTACCAGCTTGTAGGAATACATAATTCTCCAATGTGTACTCCCCCTTAAAACCGTTATGTTTCCTAAAGTGGTGGAGAACTTAGATGCTAAAGCCATTAAGTGCTAATGACCCCTAGCAAGCAGGAATTTTCTATGATGTCAAGAGAACTACTTCTAAGAGACCAAAGCCCACCTAAAAGAGCGAACTAATAGCATAAGATCACCTGTGTGAATACCATGGTCTTTAGACCCATTACTCAATGGGCTTCGGGTCCGTTTGGCCCAAGGCATGCTTGGTTCGTGATGTGAAGCGGCTTAAGCCCACCTACCATATTAAAACCGAAGGGCACTACCTAGACAGAAGAATTTGAAAGCCCATCTGTGAGAGCCAATGTGTCATCCAAGAAACTAGCTCAGGGTAGCCATTCTAGAGTTTTAAGTCCCCTAACCAGCTATCCTTCCGAATATGACAAGTTTGTTATGGATCAATGGATGAAGGTGGGAAATACCCAAAATATATTTATCAGTGAATTTCCTAGTTTTCTAATCTCTTACTTTTCGAAAACATTAATCCTTGATAAGGAAGAAGATATTTTATCACTAAAATTACGAGATTTTATTTCCTAAAAGCAAGGAGAGGTTAGTGTATAAATCAGGAAGACCCCCGGTAAGCAATTCCAAAAGTGCATACTTTCTTCTTCTCCCTTTCCATATTTTTGCTAACTTAATCATCGGAGAGGCGGTTGACCCACCGTCACTAGACCGCCCTTTTGTAGGTTTGACTATGCGCCGCTGATGCCCAGAGGTTCAGACGACTTAGGTAACAACAATTGGCGGCGTATGTGGGAATCGAATAGAAAGTCTCGTTTACAAGTTGCAAGGGCTTGACTTCAACGACTGTCTACTAGCCCTTCACTCTTTCTTGAACTCAGTTCCCCTTTCATTATATGATCCTTCCGAGGCAACAGAATGTTAACTAACCATGATCCAATCGCTAGAGATCAATTCCACCATTGGCATCGGGATATGGAGAGGAAACAAGAGGAACAAGCAAAACAGATGAAAGAGCTGCAAGGTTAGGTTGAACTCTTGCGGCGTGAGAATGACCAATTACGGGCCTAGATTGAAAAAAGTAGCGATCTTAGAAAAGAAGTGTGAGATAGCGACCATGCTACGCAGCCAATCGCCTGCAATAAAGGAAAGGAGCCTATTGCTCCTAACGATGTTGATACCCCAACGGACGATAAGTTATCCTCAAGCAGCTCCCCATCCTTGAGTCTCTCGTCGGCAAAGAATGCTTAGGCGAACACGAAGACCAGATCAAGCAAGAGGCCTTTGCCTGACCTTGCCTTCAGTGATGCTGTTAGCGATGCATCTAGCAGGGCAAGGAGAGAGGTACGTAGAATATAGTACTGGCCAGATCAAGCCCCTAGGAACCCGCCAGTGTTGCCCTAAGGCACGTTTCCACCAATGTTGCCTATGCATCCTACCTTCGGTGCAGCGCCAACGTTCTACATACCTCCTATAACCTTAATTCGGAGACCCGATGACATGCTCTCTTCTCCCTTAGGGCAACACATCCTTGACTACAACCCACCCCGTAGGTTTGTCATTCCGACTTTCACCACGTTCGATGGCTCCACTAACCCTTACGATCATATGCTCCATTATAATCAGGTGATGACACTAAATGCTGTCAACAACTAGCTATTATGCAAAGTATTCACGGCTACCTTGCGAGGGCTTACATTGGCCTGGTTTCATAAGCTACTGCGTTATTCTATAAATTCATTCAATGAACTATGGATCGCATTCATATCACAGTATCTTTGTTTGGTGTGGAAAAAGAGGAACATTAGCTCCTTACAGACTATTCTCAAGCAGGAAGAAGAGACTATTCATGACTTCACAAGGAGGTTCGGGCAAGCCGTCCAACATATAAAGTTGTATAACATGGATGTAGTCCTCCAAAACTTTAGGAGAAGCTTTGGGCCATCGACTCCTTTCTTCTTGTCACTATCTTTAGACCCGCCAGAGACAATGGAAGAATTATATAGGCAAGTTGATAGGTATTTAATGCTAGAGGACAATATCCATGCAGCAACCCAAACTATCATGATTACACACCAGCTGGCCGAGGGAAGGAAGCTTGTAATGTCCCAAAAATAGCCTTTTCGTTTTATTATTTTACTTTATAGCATTTTCTGCTATTATAAATTTTTATTTTATTTATTCAATATTTTATTGGTTTTAAGTGATAAAAATAGACGTTTTTAAAGTGAGAATTCTCATAGTCGATTAGTGCACCCCAAATTAAGCCCTAGTAGTTTAATGATATGTTTAGGGTATAAAACAAGTTAAATTTGAATTTTTCGGAATTTAAATGCTAAGTGAAAAGAAAATAATAATAATTGTTAAATGAGGACTCAAAGGTCATAAATGAAGAAGAGTATATGCCAATGTAGAAATGTGATAAGTTGTTGTGCAAATGAAATAGAAATGAAGGGCTTTAATGCAAAAATGGGAAATTAAGTCAAAAATGCCTTTAGCCAAACATGGCCTTGTACATGAAAAGGAAATAAGACCAAATTTTGTCTTGTAATGGGGGAAGAACACGTTTTGGTTTTAGGAGAGCATAGGCTACAAGCAGGATGTAAAGCCAGATTTAGTTTGATCGTACCCACAAAGTGTTCAAGGGTTCTATGTGATCAAGAAAGGAAAGAAGAAGGAAGAAGAGAAAGCTAGTGAAGATCAAAAAGATCAAGGTTAGGAACCCTCCTAACTCCCTCTTTGATTGTGTTTGGGTTTGGTAAAACCCTACTTTTGTATATATATGTTTGATTTGGAGTTCAAGCGGCCTTTTTGCTTTGATTAGGATTGGTTTTGAGGAATTTTTATATAAAGGAAATGTTAGGGTTTTAGGGGAGATGCTGTCAATTTTTTTCCAAAACCTATGTTTTTGTTTTGGCCATAACTTGGTCATTACTCATCCAAATTGAGTAATTCAAATTTTTGGGTACACTAGACTTCTAGGAGAACAAATTCTCTTGAAATAAGTTTATTCAAATTTAGACCCCATTTGTAACGCCCCAAAAATACCCTAGAATTTTTATAATAATTTTATTATATATTCTGGGTATGAATTGAGTCAAACTTGGGTTTTTCCGGGTAATTTGATAAATTGAAAATGTAAATTGAAAGAGTGAGCATATGATTGAATTTTATATGCTAAATTGAGAAATGTATTGAACCCGGAAATAAACCCAAGTGAAAAAGGGAAAAATGTGGAAAATTTGTAAAATGGGGACCTAAGGGTCAATTGTTATAAAGAATAGATGTTTAAGTGAAATTGTGATAAATGAATGGCCAAAAGTAAAATAAAGGGTTAGAATGTCAAAAATGGAAAATTGGACTTATTGGGTGGCCAAACAAGGTCTTATGAGGAATAAGTGATTAAGACAAAAAATGGAAACAGATCAGAATAAGGTGAAGGCCGCCTTACACTTAAGTGGGACTTATAAAGACCAAACATATGGTCTTTGGGAGCCTATTTGTGAGTCATCCCGTTTTGGAGAAGGAGGAGAAAAATAGAGAAAACCTAGGGTTTGGTAAGGCGAGGGCTTCGGGTCAGGCTTTGCTTCCCATTTATTGCTCCTAAGAGGCCAAACAACATACAAGAAGAGATTTGAAGAGGTTCAAGGTAAGAAAAATCAAAACCCTAACCTCATATTTTGATTTGGATTTTGGGGGAAAAGCCCTAACTTGAGAGAAAAGGGTTTTTATTGGTTCTAAACCACTTTTGGAATTGTTTTGAAGTGATTCCATGGTGGGATTTTGATATGGGACGTATCGAGAAGGATCAGGATGAAAAATGAGTAAAATGCAAATCCCAAACATTTTCGTGAAAACGAAAGACTGCACTTCCAGACAGGTCAAGCCGCATCGGGATACATTAATATGGTGAAAAAGAGGCAAAGGATCATCTCGGTAGACCGCACAAAGCTGAACCCGGTGACCGATACACCCCAAAGAAGGAGCAACCCGTAATTTGCATAGCCAAGGTCAGATCGGTACAGTAGTTCCAAAGTTCCTCGCTTGACATGTTTGTCGCTAAGTCTCGTGATTCGTACCGGCGTCTAAGGACCCTAAGAAACGATTAATGGGGGTTCAATTAAGGTTAGAACTAGGTGAAAAATGTACAATACCTCGCCGCTGAGGCGAAGCGATTCGGGCATACTTAGTGTCTTAACCCAAGACTTTTAACAAAAATAAAATTGTAATTCGCTAAAATTGTTATTCACTAAGAGTGACGTGAATGTTATTGACTAGGGACGGGTGACGATCGCCTAACCTAGGACCGAGATCGAAGAGAAGGAAGCTAGATTCGACAGCTTCGGTTTGTTCTCTGACTCTATCCTTAATTCAAGTATTTTGGTAGTTTACCAATTAACTATGAATGAGTATATGAATGAGTATGTGATATAATTACATAGATTGAGTATATCTTTGAAAAGATAATACGAAAAGGGAATATGAAATGATAATCGAAAAACCAAATGAAAATGAATGATGAAAGGACGGATTCATCAAACCTTAATCCGTGAGGAATTGTGAACTCAATGATATACCGAATGAATAGGCTGACGGGATGCACCAAACGACATCCGTCACGAAAGCACCCCGAAATTGTTCAATGTCCTACTTGGCGGGATGCACCAATCGGCATCCCTCATGATGGCGTATGGCATTGAAGAAATGTCCCACTTAGCGGGATTCACCAACTGATCCGTCATGATGGCGTATGGCATTTAATTGATACTGACATGCTCCGGTGCACCAAACAACATCCGCATGATGGGAGACCGAATAAGTGATACAATGTGTCGATGCACCAAACGACATCCCCGCTGCGACGTGGAGATAGAATTGTTAAAATGTATAAGCACACACAATGATAATAAGGGCGACCATCAAACTAATCCGCCGTAAATTGTGAATTGAATAGTTATGTGAAATAGCCAACATTGACGAAAGTGTAATGATTTTTATGCATATGCTTAAATCTCATGAATTGATTTGTGAATGAATTGCTGCATTGAAATGCATGATATGACGGGTAAATGATTTGTATATCAAAGCATGCGGAAATGAATAGCATGAGTATATGTTGATATATTAGGCATGGTTTAATGATAAATGCATGCCGAGTTAAATTGAATATTGGAATAGAACTGTATAGAACCACTAAGCATGAAAATGCTTAGCGTGTAGTTTTAACTATGCGCAGATCGAGTGCTAAAAGAGAAGAAGGCCAAGATCGCAAATGTGAGTCATAGAGAGAGTACTGTATAAGTGTATCAATTCAAATTTTGCATCTCATCTTTTGAACAAGTGGAGTTTTGAAAACAAAAAGGGTTAAACCTCAAACTTGATTTTTGTATATCATTCTTTGAAAAGGGCATAATGCCTTCCTTGTAAATGTATTGCTAATGTTTACGGGCCTACCGAATTGTTTTGAATTTGTAAATGATTATGGGCTTGCCTAAATGAAAACCGGCTTCCAAGAACTAAATAAATTAATAAAATGTTTTGATAAGATAAATGAAAACGCTGAGTAAACCGCCCGGCCGATCTCATTCGGTCGGGGCTGTGGATTCGGTCGCGACATTTTGAAAGAAAAATTTAATAACACGAAAATAAAAGAAATAAACCGAAGGCCCCCTGTTTCTTTGCTCGACTGACTGAGTCGACTCCTCGCTCGGGTCGCTTACACCATTGTACCTTTAAATACGCTATTTTCGTGCAAATTATGGTTCCTGGGTTTGGCATGCTTTTGTGTTTTGGTATTTAGACCATAAGTTGAGTTTCACTCATCCAAATTGAGTTATTCAAATTTTTAGGTTAACTAGACTTCTAGGAAAACAAATTTCATTGAAATAAGTGTATTCAAATTTAGACCCCATTGTACCCAGAAATTCGTCTAAGGGGAGCTCTGTTTATAAGAAAATTATGGTTATGTTTTGAGAATAGAGTAGTCTCGGTTGTTTAGAACATATCTTGAGTTTCGATGCTCCGAATTAGATGATTCCAATTTCTGAATATAATAGATTTATAGAGGAACAATGGACTTGAAGGAAGTTGGGTAAAATATGGCTCATTTGTTCTCAGAAAATTTTACAAGTGAAAGTATATTGGGTAGAAGTCAACCCTTAACCAAAAACACTAGCATGCATGACTGATATTTTTCTCTGTTTGTGATGGACTAGGGGTTGGTGACGAGGAAACCTGTGTAAGATCGGGATTCAAAGGATAGGAGTCAAGGAGCAACAACCTTTTTGGTTTGTTATTCTCATTTCTTTTCTCATTGCAGCTTTGTATTATATTTTCCAAAAACCAAAATGATTTACATGGGAAAACTACATGTGTGCTTTGTTTTTAACCATAACAAATTTGTCTTAAGTGATTGGGAAATTGATTGCAAATGGATTGTCATGAAAACTACATGATCGTCAAAATGTGTTTATTGGGGTATATATGTATATAGAATATTGTAATTTACTATGACTAAGTATTAATGCCCTTAAGAGAATGTTATCCGTCATATTCGAGTTAAGGATAGATTGGTATACCAATAAGGGTCAATGTAATAGTACTGTGAACAAAATGATTTATAGTGGCATACCGATCCGTAGCTCCTGGGACAAGATAGTGTAATAATTAGGGCTGCCTCACGGACTCGGGAGATTCCCGACCAATTCAAGTCTCATTCCAAAGAACCGGAACCAAGAAAACTGCTGATTCTGACTTTTCCTCGTCCCTGCTCAGTCTCCGTAATCTTTCTTTGGGACAGCTCGGATCTAAGCAATATCCATCCCGCGAACCGCCCTGTCCCGAAACCGAAATCAGAACTGAATATATATATATATATATATATATATATATATATATATATATATATATATATATATATATAAATATGAAGATAATTATTAAAAGTGTTTGAATTTTACATAATTAATGTAACGCTGAAGCTTAAGAACTGCTTTTATTACACTTCAAATACTATGCTTATTATTTTTATTTCACAAAAAGTTAATTATAGCCAACTCCTCAAATAACTCACAAATATTTTTTACAAAATTATGTATCTGGTTTTTAGATTTTGATAATAATAAAAAATAAAATTCATATCTCCAATTCTAATATATTGGAACTACAATTATGTATAGGCATCAGGGGTGGGCTAAATGACTTACTGCTCTAACACAATTGCATGAATTAATTAATTAATTAAAATGTATTAATATGAATTGTGAATTATATTAAATTGAGCGATTGAATCAGGTTTTTCTATCAAGTTAATATGAATTGATTAAAAATTTAAAATTGTTAATTTATATTATGATTATTTCAAACTTTCACCCTATAAATACTTCGCCCAATTATTGCATCCTCGAGGTCTCGCCCTGCTATTTTGCAATTTTGTTTATAGATATAAAAATTACTTTGTAATTAAATAAAGGATGCAAATGAAAAGAAAGGCCAAGTAAAAATGGTTGATATTGTGTAGAGCTGATAAGGTTGTCGAGTACAATTGACAACTTATTCTAACTAATGCAATTACAGCAGCTTTATGGTTCATTTAGCTCTCACTAAAGCTATTACAAAGATAAAAGGAAGCTTTGGGTAGTTAGGTCACTAAATTATGGCTCTATCATAAACGAGCACAAAACCACAAACCCATTCTAAGTTTATAACCCACAAACCCTTCTCGACTCTCTCCACTTCGCTCTTCTGCTCTTCCCTCTTTCACAAATTTACCAAAAATTTGAACCCACTCTTTAAACACCATCTCCGTCGCGCCATCCCTTCCTCAAGCATTTCCGCCATTGCCTATCCACTCGACGCACCGGTCACTGCCCGACGATTCCCGCTCACCCCACGCCTGCTCCAACCGTGTTCAATTAGGTCCACTCAACCGTCGCGACTTCGTGCCGCCTCCACCGTGTCCTCGCATGCCACCAGCCTTTTGGTTTGTTTTTCTGACGAGAATTGAGTGATTAATTATTGTTATTATGTGTTTTAGTCAGTTTTGTTGAGTATTGGTCATGGTGTTTGCGGAAGAATGACGAGTGGGCCGAATGTGTTTCACTACTTTTGGTAGCTTCATTTGTTCAACTATTTATATGTATTTATGCTTAACATATCATATTAATTAATGGCAATGCAGATGGCACAATCCAGCGGTAAACGAAAAATACAACAAATTGAAGATGATCACATCTCAAATGATCAAAGTACTGGTAAATCCAGTCATCATCCTTTCACGAACCCTCCTATTGTTACGGCAGGTTCTTCAATTCCAATTGTAAAAGAAAGTCAAGGTACATCTGAACCTCAAGCTCATAAAAAGTATAAGTCTGCTGTTTGGGAAAATTATGAGATATTGGTTGATTCAGAGGGAAATGAAACTGGTAGGGCAGCTTGTATATGGTGTAGGAAAGATTATTTGGCAAAAAGTGATCAAGGTACTTCGGGTTTATGGAAACACTGAGAGACTCAGAGGAAATTTCCACAAAAGAATTAATAAGCTCACAAAGGTAAAGACAAGTCACAATCTTTGTTGAGTTTCACTAAAGGTACTAGTTCGTAGGATAACAAATTAATTTGTTACGATTTGATCAACAACTAGTTAGGAGGCTTTGGTGAAAATGATCACAAAAGATGAATTGCCTTTTCGCTTTGCTGGAGAGGGACGGGTTTAAGGAGTTTTGTGAAGTTACAGCTCAATTTAAAATTCCATCTAGGCACTCTATGAGGGATTGTTTTTCTTTGTTTGTGAAGGAAAAGAAGAAATTATTTGATAGCATATCATCTCATTGTTGTAGAGTTTCATTGACTACCGACACTTGGACTAGCATTCAAAATTTGTCTTATATATGTTTGACTGTTCATTTCATTGATTCTCAATGGAATATGCATAAAGGCTTTTGAACTTTTGTGTAATTAAAAGTCATTCTGGAGTTAATATTGGAAATGCTATTGAGTTTTGCATGAATTAATGGGGTTTGAGAAAGTTGATGTGCATTACTGTTGACAATGCATCAAATAATGATGTTGCAGTTGAACAATTGAAAAAGGCTTAGAAGAAAGTGTTGTACCTTGAGAGGCGAGCATTTTCTATATGAGAGAGATGTTGTGCTCATATCCTAAACTTAATTGTCGAGATGGCATCATAGTATTGAGGGTGCTATTCAAAATTAGAGGTGTGGTGAAATATGTGAGGAGTGTACTCTAAAAGATTAGATATGTTTTGCTATGTGTTGAAGAAGCAAACTTATATATGGATCTTTCATTGCAATTAGATTGTCCTACAAGATGGAATTCAACTTATTTGATGCTACAAACTGCTATAAAATATCAAAAGTATTTGATGCTGGAGGACAAAGACAAAAGGTTTTGAAGGAGCGGTTCAGACGCGCTAACCGAGAGACTCCTGACAAACGCCCAAAATTTTGGCCTGCTTCTTGAAAATCTTACGAAAATCTGAAAATTTTCCTGGCCTTTATCATATTCTACCTCTAGTGTTTATTTTCTTGAGATTATTCGAATTTTGAAAGAAATTGAGCTTTGTGAAAATAGTAGAGATCCAATGGTGTCTGAAATGGGTATGGAAATGAGGCATAAATTCAACAAATATCAGTCTTCTACCAACAAATCTGCGCTTTTTGTAGCAGAGTGTTGGATCCTAGATATAAGCCTGTTATTCCCAAGGTTAAGTACACCAGCATTATGGAGAGGAATTGGTTGAAAATTTGGTGAAAAGGTTATAAATGCTTAAATGAGATGATGGATGATTATAGAAATTTAAATGAAGATGAATCAAAAGAAGCATGATTTTCTTCTAATCGTGTTGAAGAAAAATGATGATTTCTTTGATGGTAGTGATACTTATGTTGATGATTTTTTGTTGAATTGAGAAAGAACAAGAAGTTAAACTTTGGAAGAGTTGGATAGAAATGGAGGACAAACTTGAAAAAAATAGAATTGATTTTGATCTTCTAAACTGGTGGAAGGTAAATGAGGTTAGGTATCCTTCTTTGGCAAATGTAGCAAGGGATGTATTTGCTATCCAAGCATCTACTGTGGCCTCCGAATCTACATTTAGCACTGGGGGGAGAACTTTAGATAAATTTAGGAGTTCTTTAACACCTATTACAAAATTAAGTTCATATATTCATAAGATTTATTAGAAGCTCAAACAAACCTATTGAAATTGAAGAATTAGTTCAAGACCTTGATGATAATGAATCAGGTTAGTATACAAATCTTGTAAATTTTAATTTCACTTTTACTTATTTTATTCATTCAATTTAATAACAATATGGTTCAATTACAATTTTCAGAGGTGTCACAAGATCCAAATATTCTTCCAACTATAGTTGGCCAACTAAATTTGGAATGGGAGTATTAAATTTATAAGGTAATATTTCTTGTTTTTTATTTACTCTTTCATCTTAGAAATTTATGTCTACATGATTAACACGTTTATCCATCTTAGGTTGTCCTCTTCTAATAAAGTGGAGGAAGAAAAGGGAGGAGTCAGAGAAGAGATAATTAATCGGGTTTGGACTGCTGGCCAAGCTCCTGACGGACCTTGGAATTGGATTATTATCATGGCTGTTATTGCTGTATTTTTTTGTTATATTGTCGCTTAATTTTAGCAAATGTGTTTAAGTAGTAATTAATGCTACCAATGTTTCGTGGGTCATCTTTACCATTCTATATTTATAATTGTTTACAAACAGGGTGTTGTTATTATGGTTAACTTTCACTCACCAACAAAAGCCAACTTAGAAAACAAAGAACCAAAAGCTCAAATAGGCATTATGAAGGATACAAAGAACCAAATTAAGCACACAACTCGGTCCCGTTCTGTTTAACATTTCTATCCTTTTCTGCACTTCAAAGTTTTTGACAAGGTAATGGAACTCGTTTGCGGTATTCAGCCTATTTGACAAAACAAAATTGGCCCTATTTGAGTTTGAAAGATACATAACTAAGGAATGATAAATGGTACAACAAAAGGTTTCGACATGAACTAACCCTGGCGGCTTCAAGAAAGTAAATTGAAAATCTCTCGATCTCCGTTCGCCCTTAAACCGTTTTCTCCGTCCCAAAATCCCCGATCTCCGTCCCGTCCCGTCCCGAAATTTTGGACGGATGTGGGACTTGAGGATTTTAAACCTATGGACGGGTCCGATCTTCAAAAAATCTCCGAACCGTGGACGGATCGAGATTTGTAATCCTCGCCCCGCCCCGGCCCCATGAGCACCCCTAGTGTAATACACAAATGAATTTGTACCGCCTCAGACAATGGGACTAGGTGATTCCGTTATCCTATGCACTAAAAGTCATGGTTAAATTCGTTTAAGGGCAAACTTATAAGTAAATGTGTGAAAAAAGATACATATTTTGTGTTTGATTGAAATGAGGATAAAAATGCATAGAACCACTAAGCATGAAAATGCTTATCGCTTTGTTTTATCACTCTTAGGTATCGGGTGAATAAGGGCAAGATCAAGGACTGCAGAGCCCGGAGTCATCGTCGAATCGTGCAGAGTATAAGTAAATGCTTTTTCTCATGCATACATTTCATTTCAAAGAAAAAAATCATGTAATTGTTTTGCATTGCAAACAAAGATGTATAAATCTTCATGGGAAGAATATATTTTGACTTACGTTTAGACATGAACTACAATGTTTTGTGTAAATGACAAAAGGGCAAGAAATGTTATTCTGGTATAAATGTGGAATTGAGCAAATGATAAACTCTCTACCATGATTAATGTATATATATATATATATATATATATATATATATATATATATATATATATATATATATATATATAATGCGTGATAAGAATGAGATCATATTTTCACACATACATAAATATTTATTTAAACGATATTAAATATCCCATCGAAAAATAAGTATATGAAATATGTTTACAGATAAACGATTTATGGTCCGCTGCCCCCGTCCGATCCAACCGCTTGCCTAGCCGAGTCGGTAAGGGGGCGCGACAATTGATTAGTGCCCAAATAGTGTTATTTAAAGCCCTGTATAATGCAGGTTCTAAACACTTTTTGTGTACTAATCGACTTTAATAACTCAATTGATACATTGGGGTCCCTAGCTTGCATCGATCACATTTTGTAGCTATTTTTAGTAGTTTTGCAGGTCAAATGCCTCATTATCTTCAATCCGATTCAAACACGATAAACCAGAACCGAATTCGAAGATACATGATTGAACTAGAGGAAATTTGGAGCAAAAATGTTGAAGAACAGGAAGGCAGTGGAAATTTTGCAGTATCAAGTAAAGTTGCAACTCGCAAATTTCAAGTAGTGTTGCAAAATTTCGCAACACCGCCTCCACCTCGCTATTGACTCCGCTTTTGACCTCGACTTTTGTGGTTTTATACAAGTTTGCCCTTGATGTAATCTTGGTTCATTAGCACACTTTTGTAATTTCCTCATAATCGAGCACCTATATGTTCAATCATGCTTGTAAATCAATCAACTCGACCCATCAATCGCCAATAAAATCCTTGCCACCTAAGCCTCTCTAGCGGCTGGTGATTTTTCTTTCTCCTCCTTTTCTCATTTTCAGATGCTTGGTAGCCAAACACCCCTTGATGATGACAAATCAAGGATGCTCGCAAAACCTCCGATCCTCTGGAAGGGAAGGCCACTCGGGTGTTGGTTCCTGGTGCGCCGCATGTTCTCTCATGCTTTTCCTGTTTGCATCTATGGGTATATGTGTTCCTGCTTCTCACATTAGGTTAAAATCTCCTAGGCATGCTCTCCTTAACGTGTATTTGGCAAGCTTTTTGGGTTCAGTGGATACTTTCACTAGATCCATTGATGCCTAGTTAGTCATTCCTATTAGTTACCGGTGTAGGGCAGGTTTCAGATATGTTTTCACCGCGGCGCGACATTTATGCCCAATCAAATGCCATCTTTCAAGAGGAAAAACTTGGAAGGGTTTAGGCTTTGTGCTAAATGAAGATCCGGGTTCGGAAATGACTATATGTCATGATCTCCAACACGAGGAAAAAGACCGAGGGCCATGTTTAACCTAGAACCCTGTTTCCCAATGGCCCGAGACTTCAAGGAATTCTTTTAACTTTTTACTTCAATCTATTTCTAGTTTTCAACCATTCACCCACACTGTTTTTCACAAACCCTTAAAAATCCAACGAGAAAACACCATTTTCAATTAAGAATCGCAACTCTTTTTCACGAAGAAAACCCATCCCCGTGTTCGACCCTAGAGCCACTATATCATAGTGAGGCTTTGCCATCGGTGGCAGAACCCTAGGATATAAATTTATTGGATTCCGAACACCTACTTGGCATAAGCAAATCAAATGGCGCCGCGTCGGATGGTGCCTTGTTAAGAAAGAAAAGCTGTGAACTTGTGATTCACATCACAAGTGTTGGTGAAATTTCATTTCTTTTTTATTTTACCATTCTTCTCACTTGCAGTTCACTGCAGGGGAGTTTGAAAATTTCACTACAGGGGAGTTTGAAAACTTTACAAGCAGACTATTTTCCCCTGTTTTAATTTTAGCTAATATTAACCTTTTTGGTAGTCTTGTTTCGTTGGTTTCTGTCAAGGTGTGTTCATAGTAGCTTATGTTGGGACGTAAACACTAAGTAGCGTATTAGAAAGGCAAAGTGCTCCAGCTGGAACAAGGGTGTGAAATCAACACACACCATCCGTATGAGACCCCACTAAGAGCAAAGAGCTGGTCAGGGGGTTCAAAGGGAGCCCAATGCCTATTAGGTGGTCATGAGGGACCACATTACACCCACCAAGGGTGAGTGCACCATGCATAATACCCCGCTGAGGATGGCAAAGTGAGGCCTTATCTGGTTCCCCTTCTCTTGACTTTTCATGGTATGGAAAATGAAAATCCATACACACACATCCGGGATTTTGAGGAAGTTTGCACGACTTTCAAAGAGGGTGCAATCGATATGGAGATGCTGAAGCTGAAAGCTTTCCCATTGACCCTCAAAGACAAAGCCAAAATTTGGCTTAATTCACTAAGGCCACGGACCATCAGGAACTGGGCAAAGCTGCAGGCGGAATTTTTGAAGAAGTTCTTTAGCGCCAAGAAGACTAACAATTTGAAGAGGCAAATCTACACCTTTGCAACCCGTGACAGTGAGAAATTTTATCAATGCTGGGAAAGGTATATGGAAACTATCAAGGCATGCCCTCACCATGGCTTTGACACATGGATGCTTGTAAACCACTTCTATGATGGGATGTCCCCTGCCATGAAACAACCTCGAGAGACCATGTGGAGGGGCCTCCTCAAGAAGAATCCTCGACATGAAGCCAAGGGACTTCCCCTCAATTATGTGGCTGGAAACTCTCCAAGGGATGGATGAGCCTAACCCAAGGAGGCAGAGAGAATGAAGCACACAAGAAACCGCAGGGGAGGCATTTATTCACCGACTGAGGATGTGGAATTAAAGGCTAAGTCATTCACAATGAACGTATGATGCAAGAACTTGAACAGAGAAACCAACAGAGGTACGGCAAAGGATTCAAGACATCTATGTCACAACCATGTTTCAATTGTCAATCTAACCATCATCAAGGAGAAAATTGTCCAATTTCTCCCCGCAAGGAATTGATGGCCGAAAATGCAAATGTGGCGGGCTGCAATAAAGCCACCAACCGACGCCCAAGATGGCAACACCTATAATCCCAACTCGGAAGAACTAATTCCCACCCAAATTGAAGCCTAAACTCCCCTCCGTATATATTCCCAAAGCACATCGTACAGCTAGCAGCCTGGGTCCACCTCTCAAAGAAGAAGAAACTAATTTAAATTTCATCACCTCGAAAGCAAGCCATCATGAATCCTGAGCAAGGTGGGCGGAATTTCAGAGGAGCAAGTAAAACTATCAATGCTCAAATAAAACCAAAGAATAGAAAATGTAGAAAGCTCCATGGACAAAAGAATCACGGGCTCCACAAAAAGCCTAAATCAAAAAATCGATACCCTCGTAGGTCATCCATAAAGAAACACCCAATCAGCCACAAAAGCGTGAGAAAGGAGCCCTCCCGTGCACCGCCTCAACTTAGGAGTGCATGAACTAAGCTTTCCCAGTGAGCCTGCACAAAAAATGGATGAAGTCCAGGCCATTATCACCTTGAGGAGTGGTAAGGAAATTGAACAGCCGGTGCTTAAACCTGTGGGAAAAACCAGAGAACAAGAGGAAGTGGAGCCAGAACACATATTCATTAAAGAGGATTCAATTAAGGAAAGCATGCCTCCTCCATTTCCCCAAGCACTGAGAGGCAAAAAGAAGGCTTCTAAGCAAGAAGGTATCCTGGAAGTGTTGAGGCAAGTAAAGGTGAACATCTCACTACTTCGACATGATCAAACAGGTTCCAACCTATGCTAAATTTCGCTGACTTGTGGCACCGGGCCAAAAGTGTCAGCACAACAAGAAGGCGCCTTCCCGATCGAACAAGTCAGCTCAACTATCCAAAGGTAAAACTCGTGAAATACAAAGATCCAGATCCCCCACCATCTCAGTCAACATTGGAGGGACCTGCATAGACAAGGCATTGTTGGATCTTGGAGCTAGTGTCAACCTACTGCCATACTCAGTGTACAAGCAGTTAGGTTTGGGGGAGATGAAGCCTACCAACATCACCCTATCCTTAGCAGATCAATCAGTGAAAATACCAAAGGGGATAGTTGAGGATGTCTTGGTGAAGGTAGACAAATTCTACTATCCTGTGGATTTCGTGGTCCTTGATACAGAGCCAATGGCAGAGAGCACTAACCAAGTGCCCATCATACTTGGGAGGCCATTTTTGGCCACATCTAATGCTATAATCAACTGCCGGAATGGGGTCATGCATCTCACCTTCGGCAACATGACATTGGAGCTCAACATTTTTCACTTGAGCAACAAGGATAAACCAGCTGAGGAAGAGGAGCGGAAATCAGAAGAAGTCTGCCTGAGTGGCACAAGTGTAGGAAAGCACAGTGCTCAAAAACTGCAGGGAGAATTAACAAAGAACCAAGAAGCAGTTAATGAAGGATCAACTGCATCTGTCATTCCACCAGCACCACCAGAGTGCAGGATGTTTAACACCAAGGAGCAGGAGCTGAATTCAACTGCAGCAAACCACACTGCAAGCAAGGAGGAGATTCTCCTCCTGGACCCTCCATGAGACCCTCAGGCTACACAGATGGGAGTGGCTTCTGCAGTATCTCAGAAGCCACTAATTTAATTGCTTAGTCTTGTTTAAGTTTAAGTTTTGTTAATAATCTCATTGTGATCAGCCGGGTGACTTGTTTTTCTATGTGTTGGCAGCCGCAGCAAAGACGCCCACTTCACGAGCAAGACCTCAGCTGTCCTGTGCCGAGGATGATTCTTCCGTACCCACCGATCAGGAGGTACCACTTCCTCCGCTAACTTTCTGGTTCTGTTGCCGAGAGAGTTAGTTTTGGAAGTGATGTTCATACTCTTGACATTAGTTTTTCTTGTACCACATGCTCAGTAAAGCCCATTTTTGTATATTTAGAGGCTTGCTGTTTACTTCTTTTTTCAAAAACTGAAAATTTTGTAAAATACACCCTTATATATAATACAACTCTATTTTTTTCTACACTTTTGCACCTCATTCGCCTCTATAAGCAGCAGCATACATATGGTTTTGCTTTCCCCGTGTTGAAAAGTTGAAGCACTGTTTGATGCCATCAATGCTAGAAAAATTCCATGCATGACTAAGTAATTGGTTAGTTGAAACCCCGAGTATTCAACCTTTGTCTTCCACCATTATCTAGCCACACACACAAAGGTAACATCGCCATCTATAGGTTGAGTAGTCGTGATCCCCTTACTTTGCAAAACCAGCCTTAGCTTCGTTGACGGCCTATAATAGGTTAGAGTTCCCTAAGAAGGACGACCAATGTGTCTTCCAAAATAAAAAGAAAAATTAAAAGAAAAAGAGAATAGAAAAGCTCACAAGGCCATTTCTGAAACCCGAGCACCTGGCCCGAGGGGTATACGGAGAAGCCTCAAAGCCCGTGCCCTAAGCTAATCAAGGTTGGGAGCCACCAACTTATGCTCGCTACATGGGTGGATGGGTGGAGTTTAGCGAGTTATAGGTGTTGGATTCTCGAATCATTCAAGTCCCGGTGAAACCCGTAGAGCTCAGGGTCGCAAAGATCCTTTGACTCGATGCCCCAAACCTTAGTTGGTCGAGTCATCGTGGATTCCTCGCTACACGGACTTTGGTGGAAGTCGAGTTTTCAGCATTGCACCTTACAATACAATAGAAGTGTGAAATAAGAGTGGAATTGAATCTATTTAAGTCGGGTCAGCCTAAGGTATCGTAGTAGCTCGTCAGGGATAGTAGCTTAGCAAATTGTTGGTAAAAACTGATCACTTAAACACTTAGATTTTGGTGGAAGGTTGATTTCCCTTGGAATGAACACGCTTTAAACTCGTCTCCTCAGATGGCACTTATTCTCCCAAGTCGGTTTTTGTCTTCGTAGTCCCAATTTTTCATACTGAAGGTAAGGCCTCACTTATATACACACTTTTTGAAAGATGTCCCTTTTCAGATACATATAAATTCGCATGATCTTCCTTCTTTTTATCATTGCTAAGGACTAGCAATGTGTCGGTTTGATGAGTGATTAGCGGCCCAACAAGGTTATTTGCAGCCTTGTATAATGCAGGTTTTAAACACTTTAGCAGCACTAATCGACTTTAATAACTCAATTGATACATCAAATACTACTTTGCTATCGATCACATTTTGTAGCTATTTTTAGTGTAGTTTTGCAAGTCAAATGCCCTTCATTATCTTCAATCCGATTCAAACACGATGAACCAGAGCTGAATTCGAAGATACATGATCGAACTGCAGGAAATTGAGCAAAAATGTCAAGAACAGAAGGCAAGGAAATTTTGGCAGGTTGCAAAAAGTTGCAACTCGCAAATTTCAGTTGCGAACCCAACACGCTCCACCCGTCGTGACTGCCACCCGCCTTTGTGGTTTTATACAAGTTTCCTCGATGTAATCTTCGTTCATTAGCACACTTTGTAATTTCCTTATACCGAGCACCTATATAAGCCTACCATGCTTGTAACAATCAACTCGACCCATCAATCGCCAATAAAACTTGCACGAAGCTTCTCTCGCGGGTTGGTGATTTTCTCCTCCTTTTCTCTCATTTTCGCATTTTTCGTAGGCCAAACACCCTCATGATGACAAATCAAGGATGCCTCGACTAAACCCCCGATCCTTGAAGGGAAGGCCACTCGGGTGCTGGTTTCTGGTGTCATGTTCCCTGCGCTTCATGTTTGCATCTAAGGGCATGTGGTTCCGCTTCTCACCCAAAGTTAAAACTTCCTGCATGCTCTCCTTAACGTGTATTTGGCAAGTTGGGTCTGTGATTTCACTAGATCCACTGATGCCCAGTTAGTTGTCTCCTATTAGTTACTATAGGGTAGGTTTTTGAGATATAAGCCACCGTTGTGTGACATTTATATGCCCAATCAAATGCCATCTTTCAAGAGGAAAACTTTAAGGGTTTAGGCTTTAAAGCTAAATGAAGATCCGGTTAGGGAAATGACTATATGTCATGATCTCCAACACGAGGAAAAAGACCCAAGGACATGTCGGTTAACCTAGAACCCTAAGCCCAATGGCCCGAGACTTCAAGGAATTCTCTTTTAACTTTTTACTTCAATCTATTTCCGTTTTCAACCATTCACCCACACTGTTTTTCACAAACCCTTAAAAATCCAACTAGAAAACACCATTTTCAATACACCAACTCTTTTCTCACGAAGAAAACCCATCCCGTGTTCTAATCTTTTTAGAGCCACTATACCGGCAGCAGAGCTTTGCTACGCGCAGTAGGAATCCTAGGATATACCCCGGTTGATTCCGAACACCTACTTGGCATAAACGAATCAACAATTTATTTTGGTATCAGAGCCTAGGTTTGGCGATTCTATAAGTTGATTTTTGAAATTATATGTGACATGCATTGCATTCTAATGCCGATCTTGTCGGTCTTAATACGTTGCTTGAAAGTTCGTGCCACTCATGGGGTTATTAGAGGTGACTGGGAAGTCTTCAAATAGCCTCGCTTAGTGTGGATGGCAAGCCAGCCCCATGCTCCATCGATACATGAACAGGGATGTCACATGAGGTAATTATGGATATCCTCAAACAGATAGCTCAAGCATTGCAAAGAGCAACACAACCAACCTAAGTTGTCCCTCAGAGGATAGCAATTGAGAGAATAGGAAGATACCAACCCATAGATTTTCTTGGAAATAAAGATGATGAGCCTTCCATGGTGGAAAATTGGCTTGAAAGAACATAGAGAATGCTTCGAAAAATGCATTGCACACCAGAGGAAAATTTAAAGTGTGCGATTTCGCTACTTCAGGATGACACTTACCAGTGGTGGGTGTACGTGCCTAGGCGCACCAGGAAAGTGTTACGTGGGAGTTTTCATAGAAAATTCGAAACAATCGTGGGTTGTATCTACCTTAGCGATATGAGAGAAGTTCCTATAATTTGAAGCAGAGGTAGATGAGTGTGACAGAGTATCAGAGGGAATTCACTCGGTTGAGCAAGTATGCTCCAGAGATGCTAGTTATAGAGGAAGAAAAGTGCCGTAAGTTTGAGGATGGCCTAAATGACTATATTCGGGCCTAAGTCACGGGGTTCGACCATGATGATTTCTCTAAGATTGTGGCATGTGCGTTAAATGTTGAAAGGGTAAAGAAAGAAGAGTATGACAAAAAAGAAAGAAGACATGTTAAGAAAAACCTTGAGTGATCAGAGTTTTGTGGCCATAAGAATAAGAATTTTAGGGTCCACAAGGTTCTGATCATTACCACTCTGGGGACCAATTTGCAGACTCTTAGGTAGTAAGACTATTCTACTGATCTTTGTCGAGTAGCTAGTGGGAGGTTCTTCGAGGTAGCTCCTTCTTGCACACACATTGTGGGAGGAGAGGCATAAAGGAGATTGTTGGAGACTAATAGGTGCTTGTTTGTGTGGATCTAATGAGCACAAAGTAAGATTGTCCCTAGAGCTGTTCTTTCTGACACCTCATCTGCGAGGTATAGCTTCAGCGATCTGAAGGGAAGTAAGGGCAATGAGACTTTGCGTCATTGGAGTGCTCAGGGAGCAGCGACCTGTGAGCCATGAGCAAACGGATGCGGAGTGCTCGGCGGTATCTGATGAAGCGATTGAAGATAAAATGCCTGGATGTGATAGTTAGTAATTTCCATATATTTGAGACTATTGTACATGCATTGATATCGAATCTACCCGTTCTATGTTTGTACTTCCATTTCGAGGTTAGGTAGTTTGCAGAAGAGTGAAGTGAGTGTGAGATCTTGACAAATCGCTAAGGCATAGTGTCGGTACAATGAATAGAGTTTACGATTGTCCATCGGAATGTAAGGAGTATGAGTTTTTGGGAGACTTAATCAAGTTATCATTCAGAGAGTTTGATGTGATATTAGGGATGAACTGGTTGTCCCAACACCAAGTGGTAGTTGATTGTAGAATGAAATGAGTGACCTTAAGGACACCGAGTGGTGAGGAAGTGGCTTTTGTCGGTGAGAGGTCAGACATCTAATCTTGATATCCACGCCCTTTGTTAGAGCGATGGTTTGGAAAGGGGTGTGAAGCACAGCGACATATGTGATTGATATGAAGGGCGGAGCCCTGGTTTATCGAGACATCCACACCCAGTTTATGATTATCGGGACGTGTTTCACGAGGAGGTGCGGGATTGCCTCCCGCAGAGAGATTAGATGCCTTGATCGGCGTTGTTGAGGGTGCCACTCCGGCATCCATTACACCTTATAGAATGGCTCCGGTGGAGTTAAAAGAGTTGAAGCTTTAGTTGCAAGAATTATTAGAGAAGGGATTTATTCGTCTAGTGTATCACCATGGGGCTCCAGTGCTCTTTGTTAAGAAGAAAGATAGTACACTTCGGTTGTGTGTTGATTATAGACAAATTGAACAAATGACCAGTGAAACAGTATCATTATAATTGATGACTTGTCGACCAATTGAAAAGGTCGCGGTGTCTTTTCGAAGATGGGCCGTTAAAGTATCATCAATTAAGGATTAAGGATGCGGATGTGAATAAGATGGCATTTAGAATGCGGTATGGACATTACGAGTTTCTTGTAATGCCATTTGGGTTGACAAATGCACCAGTAGCTTTCATAGACTTAATGAACCTTGTTTTTCGATCGTTTTTAGATTGTTTGTCGTGGTGTTTATAGATGACATCCTTATGTATTCAAAGGATTGGGAAGATCATAATCACGCTTTTAGCCGGTAGTGTTAGAAACCTTAAGAAATGAACAGTTGTATGCAAAAATGAATAAGTGTGAATTTTGGTTGAAATAAGTGTCCTTTCTTGGACACATTGTATCGAAAGAAGGAATTAATGTGGATCTAAGGAAGATAGAAGTGATTCTTGAATGGAAACCACCGAGAAGTGTCACGCAAGTTCGTAGCTTCTAGGCTTGTGGATTTTCTGAAGGCCGTTAAGGGGTTTTTTTCGATGTTGCGGCCCTATGAAGAGATTGCTCGAAGAATGTGGGAGGTGAGTGGAGTGGAATGTATGAAACTAGTTTTGAAAAGTTGAAGCGTTCTTAACCGAGGCCGCCGGTTCTTACTCAGCTGGAAGGCTTACGGTAAAATTATATGATCTTTAGTGATGCCTTTGTTAAATGGACTCGGATGTGTCAGTATCTGAAGGAGTAAAGTGGTGGCTTATGCTTCAAGGTAGTTGAGCCGCATGAAAAAGAATTACCTACGCATGATTTGGAATTGGCCGCCATTGTGCTTGTGAAAATATGGAACACTATCTTTACGGAGAAAGTGGTGTTTCATCTACACAAATCACAAAAGTATTAAGTTTTGCCCACCTGGCGGGGCTTAACTTGAGGCAATAGATGAATGGAATTGATCAAGGATTACTGATTGTGTCATCGACTACCATCCCGGGAAAGCTAATGTTGTGGCAGAAGCTCTGAGTAGAAAGTCAGTCTGAGATTATGAGGCATTGAATGCTCTTGTCATTATCAGACGACGTCTGATAGTAGTGGAATTGATGGCAAAACCCGAATTTGTTAAATCAAGTGCTAGAGCCTGAAAAAGTGATAGAGAAAATTTACTGCTTGATTGTAAATTGAGAATAGAGAAGGGGAAAGAGCGAGTTTCGGTGAATGAGGATGGATTCTTGTATAATAGGGCCGAGTTTGTGTACCTGATGATGATCGCGTTGAATAAATCCCATTCTTGAAGAGGCACATAGTGGATCCTTTGCTATAAATCACGGTAACACGAAAATGCATCGGGATTTAAGACTTCATCTTGGTGGTTTTTGGAATGAAGAGATGTTTGGATTTTGTGACGAAATGTATGGTGTGCTAGAGGGTGGCGGAACATGGGTTCATGGGTTGTTGCGACTGATAGAATACCCAGGAGTGGAAATGGAGGCTGAATCCTGATGAGTTTTGTGGTTGGGTTACCATTGTGAGGAGAAAGCATGGTCAGTTTGGGTCATGGTAGATCAATTGGCAGTCGACTCACTTCTACTAGTAGGCCCGATATTCACTTGATAAGTTGGTAGGCTTTACATAAGAGGAAATAGTTCGGTTATATGAGATTCTATAGTGTCTATCATTTGAGATAGAATCCCGAGGTTCACCTCGGATTACAAGGGAAAATTACAAGAGGCTTTAGGCACTGGCTAAATTTATTACGACTTTCCACCGCGGGCAGGATGTCTGGCAAGAGAGTTATTCAAGTTTTAGAGGATATGCTTAAGTAGTGTGATCGTATGGGGGTAGTTGGGATAGACATATTCCTCTAGTTGAATTGTGTATAACAATAGCTGTCAAGTATTGGAATGACACCTTACGAGGCTCTTTACGAAGAGTGTAGAACACCAATGTGTTGAATGAGTTAAGTGAGAAGAAGTAATCGTGATTTGATCCAGAGATCGGAGAGGTGAAAATGATCGAGAGAAAGATTAAAGGTAAATTCTTGAATAGACAAAAATCTTCTGTGACTTGAAGAGAGAAAAAGAAATTGATATGAGATCGGCGAAAGTGTTCTTGAAGTTTCTCTTTGGAAGAAAGTTATGAGATTCGGGAGAAAGGGGAAGTTGAGCCCTAGGTTCATTGGGCCGTATGAAGTGATCGAGAAAGTGGGTCCAGTGGCATATAGGTTAGCCTTACCTCTAGAGTTGGAAAAGATCTATAACGTTTTTCACATTTCAATGTTAAGGAGGTATAGGTCAGACCCCTCACATGTGGTCTCTTCGGAGATTATAAGTTTTGCCCCGATTTGACTTACGAAGAGGAACCTGTAGAAATCTTGGCTCAAGAAGTCAAAGAATTGTGTTGAGGAACAAACGAATTCCATTAGTCAAAGTATAGTGGAGAAACCACAAGGCGAGAAGCCACGCGGGAAAGTGAAGCGTAATCGTATTATCCTGGCTTGTTGATGAATGTAATTTAAGATGAATCTCTAAGTGAAGTTGTAACATCCCAAAAATAGCATTTTCGTTTTATTATTTTACTTCATAGCATTTTCTGCTATTATAAATTTTTATTTTATTTATTAAATATTTTATTGGTTTTAAGTAATAAAAATAGAGGTTTTTAAAGTGAGAATTCGCATAGTAGATTAGTGCACCCAAAATTAAACCCTAGTAGTTTAATGATATGTTTAGGGTATAAAAAAAGTTACGTTTGAATTTTTCAGAATTTAAATGCTAAGTAAAAAATAATAATAATAATAGTAATTGTCAAAAGAGGACCCAAAGGTCATAAATGAAGAAGAGTATATGCCAAAGTAGAAATGTGATAAGTTGTTGTGCAAATGAAATAGAAATGAAGGGCTTTAATGCAAAAATGGGAAATTAAGTCAAAAATGCCTTTAGGCAAACGCTAGTGCTTATACGTAGGAGATAAGACCAAATTTTGTCTTGTAAAGGGGGAAGAACACGTTTTGGTTTTATGGGAGCTTAGGGCTACAATGCTTATGGGGGATGAAGCCAAATTTGGTTTAATTTACTCCATTTTGTTCAAGGTTCTATATGATCAAGAAAGGAAAGAAGAAGGAAGAAAGAAAGCTAATGAAGATCCAAAGAAAGATCAAGGTTAGGGACCCTTAACTCTCTTTGATTACATTTGGGTTTGAGTAAAAACCTAATTTTTATATATATATGTTTGAGTTAGAGGGGATTCAGTAGCCTTTTTGCTTTGATTAAGATTGGTTTTTGAGGAATTTTTTTGTATAAAGGAAATGTTGGGGTTTTTGGGGAGATCTGTCGAAATTTTCTTAAACACATGTTTTGTTTTAGCCTGCTGGCCATTACTCATCAGTGGTGATTCAAAATTTAGGGTAAAATAACTTTTTGGAGAACAAATTTCCTTGAAATAAGTATATTCAAATTTAGACCCCATTGGACCTAGAAATACTTCAAAGTGAAGCTCTATTTTTCGGCAAATTCTGGTTCTGGTTTGGTACAATTTTGGTATTTAGACCATAAGTTGAGTTTCACTCACCAAATTAAGTTATTCAAATTTTTGGGTTAACTAGACTTCTAGGAGAAAAAATTTCCTTGAAATAAGTGCATTCAAATTTGGACCTCATTGTACCCAGAAATTCGTTTAAGGAAATGTTTATAGGAAAGTGCAGTTACATTTTGAGAATAGAAGCGGTCGAGTTATTTAGAACATATCTTGAGTTTCGGTGCTCCGAATTGGATGATTCTAATTTCTAAATTAAATAGATTTATAGAAGACCAATGGACTTGAAGAAAGTTGGGTAAAATATGGCTCATTTGTTCTCAAAAATTTTTATAAGTGAAGGTGTATTGGGTAGAAATCAACTATAACCAAAAACAGTAACATGCACAACTGATATTTTTCTTTGTTTGTGATGGACTAAGTGTTGGTGATGAGGAAACCTGAGTAAGATTAGGATTCCAAGGATTGGAGTCAAGGAGCGACAACCTTTTTGGTTTGTTATTCTCATTTATTTTCTTATTGCAGCTTTGTATTAGATTTGTCAAAAACCAAAATGATTTACATGGGAAAACTGCATGTGTGCTGTTTTTAACCATAAACAAATTTGTCTTAAGTGATTGGGAAATTGATTGTAAATGGATTGTCATGAAAATTGCATGAGCGTCGAAATGTGTTTATTGAGGTATATAAGTATATACAATATTGTAAGTCTATGGTAGTATTAATGCCCTTAAGAGAATGTTATCTTTCATGTTTGAGTTAAGGATAGATTGGTATACTAATAAGGGTCAGTATGCTTGATGCGACGAAGTGATTTATAGTGATATCGCTCATTGGCGTGAGACGATGTCAGTGGTGTGCGGATGTAACCCGAGTGAGGCAGATGCTGTGTTATTAAATGTTTTTTACATCGGCTATGACCCGAGTGGGATAGATCTTTAGTGATTAGTTATCCTATACCAAAAGTCATCAGTTGATTCTTTAGAGGCAAACTTATAGAGTAAATGTGTGAAATGCATAATTTGAGTTTTGAACGAAAAATTAACATATATATTGTTTATTGTATTGACCATTGAAATATTACTTAAAATGTTGTTTTCGAAAGATACATATTTTATATTTAATTGAAATGAGAGGATAAGTATAGAACCACTAAGCATGAAAATGTAGCGCGTTGTTTATCACGTCGCAGTCACCGTGAATAGGGCAAGATTAAAGGCCCAAGTAGAGCCCGAGTCATCGTCGGTGTGCGGAGTATAAAGTAAATGCTTTGTCTCATGCATACATTTCATTCAAGAAAAATCAATATGGTGTTTTGCATTGCAAAGCAGATATAAATCTTCATAGGAAGAATATATTTTTTGACTTATGTTTAGACATGAATTACAATGTTTTGTAAATGATTTAAAATGGTAATGTCATTGTATAAATGTGGGAATTGAGCAAATGATGGACTCTATAACACCCCGAAATACACCCTAGTCACTTTTAAACATAATTAGGATATATTATAAGTGCATTTTGAAATTTTTCGCAATTATTATTATTTTGTTAAGTGAGAAAATTTCGAAACCCAGAATTTGTACAAGATACAAGGGCAAAAATGGAAAATTTTAAAACGAGGACTGGAATTCGATTGTAAATGGAGTTATATGCAAGTGTAAATGTAGAGATTGAATTGCAAATAGAAATAAGTATGGGCTATATAGCCATTTGGGAGAACTTAACCCAAAAATGGGTTTTGAGCCTAACATGACCTGAAGAGAATAAGGGATTTAAGACCACATTTGGTCTTGGAAAGACACATGGTGCCAAAAACGTTTTTGAGAGCAAGTGTGGGAGAAAAGCTAGAGTTTTGCAAGAAGAGAAGAAGAAGAGGAAGAAGAAGAATGAGAAAAGGATTTTAGGTATGGATTTGTATGGATTACTATGGATTAGTATGGATTTTTGGACTTTTGTATGGATATTAGTTTGTTCCATTTCTAGGGTTTAGTTAGGAATTCATCATAACCCTAGATTTGTTGAAAGTTGGGTTCGTAAAACCTTAGTTTGTATAAGATGAGTAAGGAATGAAACCCTAGTTTTCCTCTTTGTGATTTTTGATTTGGGGCAAAGCCACAACTTGGAGTAAAAAGAGGGTTTTTATTGGTTCTAAGCACTTTTGGAGTTGTTTAGGATTGGGTTCTATGGTGGGTTATGATATACATGAGTTAGAGGGAGTAATTTTGAGTTTTGTGGATGAGAAATGGAAAAATATGCCATTTCTAGGCGGAACCCACACTTCGATACCGGTACGAGAATGCCCAGGGTACCGTGGAGCAGGTAGTGGTGCAGTGCAGAGTCAAAGTGGTATCGATGCGTGCTTCCAACAGCCTGTTTTTTTGTACTCTTGCATCGTTAAATACTAAATTCATGCATAGCGATAGTATAGGAGTGCACAATAAATGAATAATGGGGGTTTAAATAAGAATGACTAAGTGAAAAACACATCATACCTCGTAGCCTTGAGTTTGATGGCAAACAATGCCTAATGATAATATAGTAGTTCACGAACACATATGGTGTAGGATTGCCTAAGGCCAGGATATTGAATGACCGCAGAACCTGTTATGTATTGGGTAGGCACGTATAGTACTTGGTACTTTCTTATTAGTGCGGCGACACTCTCGATATGCTTGACATTTGCTTTATCGTACTCGATTAGTGTGTGACAACACTCTTTGTCGGTCTTGGCGGCCTCCTGCAATGGTGCCGGTACTCGCAGCGCTGTCTTCTGATGCCTCGGTATTATCAAAGTACCTTCGGTGCTATTGTGTTGTGTCCTACTCATTTCTTATTCTTGATGCAGGTAGTCAAAGCAACGGTTATATGATAAGGGCCTTAATAACGAATAAGAGTAAAGTAATGTACATCATTACACTCCCCCAGTCTTTTCACGGGTACCTCTATACAAATATAGGTGCGTAGTACATACGGTGCCTGTGCAAGTATAAGCTGTGAGTGCCTACGGTGTGCCTCAGAGTACAAGTATAAGCTCTATAGTACCTACGGAATGCCTCAGGTACAAGTATAAGCTTTGTAGTACCTATGGGTACCTCCGTACAAGTATAAGCTCTGTAACTCCTACGGGAGATCTGAACAAGTATAAGTTTGCTATAAGTACAAGTATGTGTCCTATGGGAGATCTGAACAAGTATAAATCTGCTATAAGTACAAGTATGTGTATAAGTTTGTTATATAAATTCATGAAAAATTATGATATCTGCTATTGTATATTTGTTAATGTTATATGCTTACTGTAAATGAGTATTAGTGCATTTGTATACATATAAGTCATATGTTTCCCACTAAGCGTAAAGCTTAGCACGGGTTTTAATACGTGTAGGTACAGAGGTGGAAGTCCATGATCTTCCGCATTCTATTGGGCCAGCACACTTGTAGGGGTCCATCACTTATAGGTTTTGCGCTCTAATTATGTAAATGTAAATGTACAGTTTTTACATATGTATATGTAAATGGGACTGAGGCGTATGTGAGTGACACTTTATGAGAAACACCACTACGGTGGTAGTTTTATTTTGTATCTTTGTTTATGATATTTTGGATTCGGTTATAAGACTTAGGCCTGATGTGCGAAAAGCAAGTAAAGAGTCCCATTTATAGTTTGTGCCCTTTCATCCCACCTAGCGAGGGGTTAGGGAGGGAGTGGAGTGACAAACTCTCACACCATGATTGATTTATATATATATATGTGAGTATTAGTAATAAGATCTTATGTTCATACATACACATAAATATGATTTAAATGGATATTAAATATCTCATCGAAAATAAGTATATGAAATATGTTTCTGAGATAAATGGATTTAATTGGTCAGGGTCAGTCCGGTAGTCGGGTCAAATTCGGGGGAGCGTGGCCTGTGGGAAGAAGTCGTGAATCTAAGGAAGGTCGGACCCGAGAGGCAGAAAGCAATCAGTGACCAGTCACGGAAAGAGAAGAAGGCTCCTGATTTACCCCCTGAATGTCTCTTGTAGTACGCCCGTCATTATGACTTGCGGAGTTTAAAACGCCAAGTCCAGACGGATCCCTCCCAAAGAAACAAATCATTGCGGTGCGATTATCATAGAGATCACGGACATGAGACCGATAGGTGCCGAGGCTTGAAGTTTATGGTGGAAAATCTTATCAAAGCGGGACACCTCAAGAGGTATATTATAGAAATTGATCACGGGGGGGTAGAATCGAGGCGAGTAGGTGGACGAGTTATGGTTCTTCTGACGACCCTTGGAGTCTGACGAGGCCATTAACTATCTTTGGGTGGATAGTCGGCGGTGATGTCGATTGAAGCGCCAGCGAAGAAGCTCTTGTGGTATCACCGTTAATGCTGTAGATAAATGCTATCCTGAGGCTTGAACATGAAGAAACCCAGTGATAGTGGTCCCGTATCCTTTCCTCCTGTCAACGAATCAGTTATTGTATACTATGATGTATTGGTACTCACCCTCTGTATTAATAGTTTTAATGTGCACAAGGTACTGATAGATCTTAGCAATGCAACAAACTTGGTGCAACTACCCACGTTCAAGCAAATGAAGCTTTCATTAGGTGCAGTGAACTCAGTTGGGCAAGTCCTCTCTGGTTTTAATGGTGCAACCACCATAACTCTAGGAGATGTCGCGCTTCTTGTAAAAGTTGGGCCAGTGTCAGTAAGTTTTGTTCTCAATTGTCGAAGACTTAGGGCCGCCTAGCGCCATAATAAGGTGAGAGCACATTTCTTGCTTGATGAAATCTATTCCCTTAACCTACCATCAAACGATCAACTATTTGACTAACATTTGGCAGGTCGACCTTTTAAGAAGTTAGTTAGCCTCATAGCAGTGTTATCGACTATCTATGTAGGAACAGATAGGGGAGAGGAACGCTGAAAATCCTCCCCTCGAAGATCAACCCTCGCATAGCAATCACAGTTCGTCACCCAGATCAAGGCGAAAGAGAAGGATACGTTGGTTGTGGATCCCCTGGAGAAAGTAATGTTGGACGGGCTAGAAAAGTTCACTTACATCAACTCTCTCTTGTCCAATGAAGAAAGGGAGCAGTTACGACTCATGCTGTTGAACAATATAGATGTATTCGCTTGGAGCCACTTAGATATGGTTAGGGATTAACTTGCGATGATGGCCTCTCCTGTTTAAATATTATCCTGTGACGAGCACACGTAAGACGAAAATGGGCGTTTCCTCCCAAATAGCCATTAGATCATTCAGACGGAAGTAGACAACTTGCTAAGGGCAGGTTTCATCGGGAAGTAAAGTACCACAGAATGGCTGTAGCGTGGTGATGGTTCGAAAGGGGGTAAGTGGGGTATATGTAGATTGCGACCTCGTGAAGCATGCCCCAGATGGCTTCCGCACCCACGTATGGGCCCAGGTGTTGATGTCGCGGTCGGGCCTGAGAATACTTTCGTTTAAGACGCTTTCTCGTTATCATCAATTCCGTACACCCGCTAATGCGGGCTTGACATTTCATTACCGCAGCACATTTATCTTCTTTATGATGTGAAGCTTTCTGCCAAAATACGACGACTTATGAGTTAGTGACTAAGATATTCAGGCCGTATTAGGTAACATAATGGAGGCCTATATCGACGACATGCTCGTGAAATCGAACGCTCCGACACGCAAGCATCTAGCGAGCCTTTGAGTTATTGTGAAAGTATGGCGTAGCTTCGACCCTCTTAAATGTCGCGTCGAATTCGATTCGAATGAGTTTTTAGGCTTTATGGTGACTGAGAGGGATGAGGCTAATCCCATTCAACCTCAAGCTATAATGGACACTCGGCTCCTACATCTAGGAAAGGAATTGCTGATAATTAACTTGGCTTGGCACCTCTGGGAAGTTCATATCAGTTTCCTCAACGAGTTAAAACCATTTTCATCACCCCAAGGGAGACAAGAGAATTCGGTAGACGAGGAATGAGACCAAGCCTTCACGGCGATCAAACAATATCTTACTGAATCGCCAATTCTGGCCAACACCAGAGCAGGCGATACACTTTACGCTACAGCGTGTCGAGGCCTCGATATGAGGTATAACTTGTTGAAAACAAAAATCAGCGAGAGACCAATATTCTTCTTGGAAATCTCATCTGACGAGATACAGTATCTTATCTGAATAGGAGCTTTTAGCCTCATTGTGGCAATAAACATTTCAGCTGGCTTTATTGTTATGTGACTAATCTCCCTTGCAAAAGAGCCATACCTGAAAAACGACATATCGGGGAAAGATGGCCCAATGAGGCGGATTAAGTGAATTCGGTATTCAGTATAAACCTCGATTAGCATTGAAGGGGCAGGTATTGGAAAATTTTTTAGCATAACTACCCTAACTGGATGCGGACAGAGGTGTGTTAGTTCGTGGATCCTCGATGTAGACGACTTCATGACGGGAGGCTGGTCGGCTTGCAACTTAGAGCCTTGACTGGGGAAAGGATCAAACAGGCTATACGGCTGGGCTTCCCGCGTTCAATAATGAGACTGAATATGTAGCAATCTTGGCCCGGGAATTGGAACCTCATAAGTCATATCCTTAGAAAAACTCATCGCCCCGCACAGTGACTCTCATCTAGTGGTGGGACAGGTGAACGGAGAGTACGAAACAGGAGACCATCTCATGGTTAAGTACGCAAGTCTAGTCAAGTAATGATTAGGAAGTTTTCCGGCTTGGAAGCTCGAGCATATCCCAAGGGACTCAAATGAAAAGGCGGATGCTTTGGTAGTAATGGTCGCATCCATCCCGATAAGAGAAACAATGTTTGCTGCGCATCTGCTGCGGCAGCGTCGTCCATTACAGCGAAACCCAGTGAGTCGGATAGACCAGAATCCTTCTTGGCTAACCCTTATAATCGTTATTTAAGCTCCAAGGGAGAGCTACGGTCTGGAAATTGAAGCCTGGTCGAGTCCGAACCTTCTGGTTTTCCCTTATGAATGAGCAATTATATAAGAGATCTACGGATGGCCTGTCTTGTGTCTTACCACCGACGAGGATAGTATTATGTATTGGTGAACTCATGAGGGACATGCGGAGACGATCGAGGCGATGAATGCTTGGCTCCATAGGGCCCGTACACAGGTTATAGTGGCTGACCATGGCGGATCTTGATCGCCTAGGAGTCAAAGTGTGACCCTTTGCGACAATGACCCACAGATTTCAAGGTTACTAGCTCGAATCTAACCGCAATCAGGCCCTTGGCCGCTTTGTAGTGGGAATTGATATAGTTGGACCATTGCCTACCGCCCTAACTCAGAAGAAGTTATTGGTTGTTGCCACCGACTATTTTAGTAAGTGGATATAAGCTGAAGCCTTCTCCTCCATCAAGGACAATGATGTCGTCCAATTAGTGTGGAGAAGTATCGTCTACCGATTCGGAATACCTCAGTCGATTGTGACTGACAATGGGCCATAATTTGATAGTCGGATATATAGAAATTTCTGTCACGAGTTGAAAATCAGAAACTTGTACTCAACCGTGGGTACCGCAGGCTTGATAACGACGGAAGCATCTAACAAAACTCTTTTGACGACATTAAAAAAGTGTCTACATTCGGCTAAGGGAAGGCCTGGGTAGAAGAGGCTGCTTAGGGTTTATACGGGCACATAGAGCTGACTAGCTTCAGAAGCCAACTAGAGTGTCACCATTCACCCTCACCTATGGGATGTAGGCCATAATCCCTACTATATGACAGACGAGTTCCGTATAGTAGCAGTTGTGTGTATGACATCATATCAACAAAAAACAACAAACTTATACAACAGGAGGGTAAGACATCGTACATTCCAAGTCGGGGACCTAGTCTTGATGAGGGTCTTTGTAAACACGGTAGACCTAGCAGCTAACAAGTTCTAACCAAATTAGGAAGGGCTATACACGATAGTTAGAGTGGGGCCAACCGGATCATACGCATTGGATAAATTGGACGGGATGCCAGTATTAAGGATGTGGAATACTATGCATCTAAAGAGGAATTATTAATAGAAGTTTTCTTTAAAGGTATAAGGTTTCCTTTAGAGCATTTTATTCCAATTCTCGGAATATTATCAATAAAGTTTTCTTTAAAGGTATTATCAATTAAATTTCCTTTAAACCATTTTCTTTAAATGCTGACACTTGCAAAAGACTAGACTTGTGGCTCTAAGCTTGCTGGCACTTTCAAAAGACCAGACTTGTGGCTCTAAGTTTGCTCCCACTTTCAAAAGACCAAACTTGTGGCTTTAAGCACCTTGCTTTCTAAAAGACCAAACTTGTGGCTCTAAGCACACTGTACTTTCAAAGACCGGACTTATGGATCTAACTGTGGCACTTTAAAAAAAACCATACTTGGATCCTAAACTGTGCTTTCAAAAAGACCGGATGTGTCGCACATTGCTGGCACTTTTAAAAGACTAGATGTGCTATAACCAAAACCCAGGGATGGTGACTTGCCTGTTGGCCTAAGTGTGATCCCTACCAGCTTTTAACTCATAAAAGATTTAACATTGATATCCTAGTCATGATTCGTGGAAAAGAGTTGTGAAATAAAAGGAATCAATTGAGTAAAATAAAACAGTATTTCGTAAATACGCCAGTAGTGTTGATAGTTACATAAACGTTCTGGCGAACAAACGGGCCAATTACAAAAGGGGGGAGATAGGAAAAAGAAAGGAAAAAATCAGCTCTAGTTCCTAGTGGAAGCACTCTTCTCAGGATCCTTTATTGCTTCGCTCTGATCTACCTCTACTATCGTGACCTTAGTGGCTTTTAAGGCAAGGGGCACCCGAGGTTTGCAAAGAACTCTAGAGGAAACGGGTTAGAGGAGTTGGGCATACCATTTGGAACCTCTGGTTGGTCTCTCACAAATGTTGTGTTTGAACGCATAACATCCGTAGCCATTAACAAAAATCAGCTCCAGGGCCTTTCGATAGTCTTCCTCCATGGCTTCCTTATCCTTGCCCGCCTGAGAGTGGATGGAGGACACCTCATCCTTAGCCGCCTCAAGCTCTAGTAGGAGTGATGTCCGCTCAATCACCAGGTAGGAAGTCTTAGCCTCTACCTTGAGCCTGGCCTCCTCCACAGTCGCCATAGCTTCTTGGACCCTAGCCAGGTCATCCTCCGTCCTTGCCCTAGTGTCACCCGCTACAATGGTAACTAGACGGGCAACTTTGGAGCTTCATACAGCCTCGTCCATTTCCTTCTCACATACAATCTTCTACACACTAGCCTTAGCCTCCAGCTTCCCGGTGTAGACTTAGATTTGGCCTTGACGGAGGCGATCGAGGCTAGTGCTTGTGCGTCGACTAGGCATAAAGCCCACGGCTCGGTATCGTCAGTAGAGCATGAATTCCTTATGCTGGCAAGCCATATTCCGAATAGCCGTGATAGACTGTAAAAGATGAGATGTTAGAAGAAAATTAGAACACAAAACTCACATTCAGGTGCTAAAAGTCAAAACATACCAGCTCAATCGACTCGTTAAAGTCGTGGTTGTGGATGAGCATCCCATTTTCGGCCACGCGTTGGAAGGACTTCCTATCTAAATTGTCGGGAAAGGGGATGGAGTACTCCTCGGCTGCAGTGCCCAGCTGGTCTTAGGAAGAGTGGGGTAAGAGGTCGCGCATGCGTGAAATGAAGACTCCTTTTGTTGAGGGCTCGAAGCGGTCGATGATTAGGGCGGCCTCTGGATCGGGAGCCACTAGTATTCGTCGAAGGGCGGGGTCCCCATCCTGTGGCAAAACATACAAGCCCTGCTTTGCTTGGTCGGGTAGCCTTGGCTCTGGGGCTAACATTTTGCAAACGGCGAAACAATGGCCTAGCGAATTTTGTCTCTAAAAATGAGCTCCCCTTAAATCCCGGCATCATTGGGAAGCCTCTAGTTTAGGACCCCATCCTCGATAATCACATAAGCCTCTCTGGGAAGCATCTTGAAGCACCCTCTAAGAGTCGGAAGAGCACGAGTTCGTTACGGGAGTCCACGAGTAATTCTTGTCGAATCTTGAGCCTCTTTATCTAGGCCAGACCGTCTTGAGAACTTTCCTCCATATACTTCAGAGCCAGGAGTAGTTTCCCACAGGCACTGTAGCCAGCGTGCATCGGTGGTAATTCCAAGACGAATGGACATATCGTCCTCTTTCTCCTTGGCGGGTTCTTAGGGTTTTGGATCTCTGATCCACAAGCCCTCCCAACCTCATGCAGTGACTATGATCTTTCCTTTCTTCATCTTCTTTCTTGCGGGCTGTTGGAGAATCTTGTTTGTCCGAATGGCGGTCAGGCCGGTAAAGATGCTTAGGGTTTCTTGGCTTGATCTTAGCTTGAGGCTCTTAAGCGGACCTTTTGTGCGATTTGCGGGTTGACGGAAGATTCGGAATTGACAGTGTTCACCCTTGACGAGATCTTTTGGCAATAAGAGGGGGATGACGGGGATTATGTAGCGAAATGGGCTAGTGCTTAACTCCCGCAAGTTCTTAACTAACAAGAGGAGCTCATGATTACGCTCGACCTCGGTAATCTCGGCGGTAGTCTAATACGCTTGAGTTGGCCTTCTCCGCGGTAACTAGCCCGGCCTCTTTGTACTTACCTCTGAAGTCAAAGAAAGGGGCATGTTAGAATGTGGCGATCTAGAAAGAGCGAGCACCGTGGTTGAGACAAACCCTGGCGAAACCTTGGAATGGTTATGTGACACCCCGAAAATCAAGTGCGTTGTTCGATAACCGACCGGAAGACTAGTGGATATCGCATAACCCGATATCATGTCATGTGTCCCTTTCATAGGGACCTTTCATTTTACAAACAGGGCAGAGTCCTTGTGGTTTCATGCGATCCAATACCACATCATACGCCTTATTCACCAGGACCCATCGTTTCAAAAAACTGGATAAAGCCCCGTTCGTTCTAGGAGCTATTCGAAAAACCATTTTGCATAATGTACCTTTGCGGGAAAACAACGACAGCTATCACAGGTTCGCTGGTGAAGTACACCTTCGCCTGAGCGAAGCCGACTGTTCAAGAGCTGCCTCGATCTTACCGGCGAACTCACCTCGCGTCACTTCCTAGGTAGAGTGAGGCTTCACATTGTCAGGTGTTTATACAAAAATCTAATTTTGAGTTTAATTACACTCCTTTACATAAAAATACACATATGAGTTCAATTTCACTCATGAACACATGTATACATGTCAAAATGAATTTACTTCAATCATTTTACAAAAATGATCACAAAGCTACAAATCGGCTTTCATCACTCTCGCGGCTCAAGATGAGAACCACCCACTGGCCCATTTCCCGCACCTCAAATGTTATCCCATATAGGGTGAGCCACGCCCTATGCGAGTAAATCCTCTGAATACTCCCACCTAAGTGCATCTTGATAACACACTTAATAATTTTTCACATTCACATCACGATTCAAGCAAGATTTGTCTAGGTTGGAATTCTGTATCCATGCCATGAAATGAGATTAGACCCACTCATATACCATGCTCGAGTCTTTCACAGGCTCCGGTGCCCGAGACTTCCTGACTCGTGCAGTATTCTGAGCTCCACCACATAATACGATGCCCATGTGTGATAAGCGGGTGTGATGACTTACATCCAATGGTCATTTTCAAAACAAAAGCATGTTTTTGTAAGCCAAAATTTTTGGATGTGATTCCTGAAATGAACATTTTATGTACCAAACCATTGTGTATTTTGTGGGTAGCGAATTTTTGGAGTCTCATTGTCGGCTCCACACACTGTCTACACTTTTTGGACTTTCACAGTCAAAGTGTAGTAAACCAGTTTGAGTCTTTCACCCGAGGGAGTATCTAGCCCTTCTTGCTATTACTCGACATAAGTTTTCCATTTCATGCTACGGTGTGACTTTGTTAGACTTCGTCCAACGGTGCAGGCCAGCTCATCAAATCCGCGATTTTGATTGTTTGATCCCGACCGATACACCCGTACCCGTAAATGCGATGTTCCGTGCATATACGTCTGATATTGCCATTGCAAGTTAATGCCATGTCCCACATGTAATGAATGCTATATGGACTATATAAACCATACAATTTACCTTGTATCCTGGACAATTATATCAAATGCATATATTTTCCAAAACAAACATTCATTCCAATGTCAATATATATAAGAGCACACATATCAACATATCATCAAGTCAACCTTGACCGTACATGTTATACAAGGCAAGTAACTAGCATCTCGATCATCAAACCAATTATGGCATATAGCATGCTCACAAAACCGCCCATAATAGCCCCCAAAGCAAGCTATGTGGCAAGGGACCAAAATCCATACAGGCTTCGCAATTCTGACGGTTTATCATAAAGAACTCTCGAGGCTCGCTAAGCGAAGGATCCGCCGCTAAGCGGATGATATTATACCATCCTGCTCTCGAGTTCGCTTGGGTGAACCTCTCCCTTGCCTAGGAGAGCCCCTTTGCCTTGGCAATGAGCCAATCTTCCTAGAGAAGATTCATGCCTTCGCTGAGCAAATCTCTCGGTCGCTTAGGTGAAGAGCATCATTTGAAGCTTCGAAAATCCTAATTCTCGATACTAAGCGACCTCGATGCGCCCAAGGTAGAAAATAAGCCAGTAGGGAGATCTCTACCTCTTGGAGCTTAGAAACACCAATAGGGAAGCCTCCTAGCTCGAAATCTCACCTTTGGAACTGCGAAATCTTATTTTTGGTATGTAGCGCCCTTATCACAGGTGGTCCGTTGATAACTTGTCGACACGGAAGCACTGTGGATATCGAGTGCTCCGATATCACACTCAAATGTTTCATATATCGAGACCCATTTTTGTATAATTTTGTTACAAATAACAAATTCTTTAATAATATTTCACAAGAGTCTGATGTACAACTCTTTTACACTTTTACATGCCAAAATAGATTAAAACTAGATTATTCTAATATGTTTTACAAAAATGCTTCTCAAGGCCACAACCCAGCCTTCTTCGTACTCACGGCCTCAAAGGAGAGCCATCTTCTCGTGTACCTGAAAGGGGGGTCCCACGAAGGGGTGAGCAAAGCCTAATAGTGATAATCTCCTCCAAGGGTTACTCCCCAGCTAAGTGCTCATGCGATGATCAAACACACATTAGTAAAAATATGCACATTCTACTAGAATGTCTACATGCCATGGATGAGAATGTGACTCACCGTATCTATGTCACGAGTCTCGTCGGCTTCCTCACATCCGATTGCAAATGTGAAAACCTATCATTGTGGTGTTTCACCCATTGACCTTTCTTTGAAACAAAGCTTTTTGTTTTTTAAAACTTGTAACATTAGACGAGCCCCCGATGTTCATTTGATTTGATCAAATCTCGTGTGTTTATGCATTTGTGGGCCGCAGTTTTCAAGTTTATGAGGATATCAACACCTTTCAATATTTTGACGGGCTTTCACAATGGGTGGTATATCTAACCTTAATAAATTTGGGTCTTTCACCTTACTGAAGTTTACCACCCAACTTCTTATACTTGACACATGTATTTTCATTTTTTTTTTCATTTTATACCACCGTGAGTCTCAATTGGGTGCTGTCCATTTTGAGCTTACCACACATTCACCAAGAATGGTGAATTAACCCTTTTTTTATGCACCCACACCCAACTTGACGCGATAATACTGTGTATATGCAATACTAATGTCATTGCAATTTCTCACGTTACATGTATGATGCACACTACATGAATCATTCTCATCAGTTGTATTTCATATCAATTACCATGCAAACATATATCGTAAGCATATAATTTCCATATATTTCATGCCAATATATATATATATATATATATATATATATATATATATATATATATATATATATATATATATATATATATATATATATATATATATATATATATATCATATCATGCATATTAGCATCCATCGATCCATGACTAAACAAATGATGTCCACCTGACCTTCCTTAGGCTAACTCATGGAAGTGCACTTGATATAGTAACTGACATGTCATCACGTGGTCATGTCAAAACCCGGCTATGTACATTGACACAACTAAGCAACCTGCACACTCGGTGCTAAACATAGAATTCAGAAAATTTATGATTACCCACTGTCCTCCACAGGCATGTGGAAATTTTAGAGATCTTATTTCGATAAAAGATTTCCAAGAGTCGAGAACACCTAAAAACGAGTTCGAGATGAAAAGTTATGGCCGTCCTGCACGAGAGTTGGAGGCCTCGCATGGTGTGACCCTAGCCGGCCCGGCCTGGCCGGTGACTCTGATCGGCTGATCACTATGGCTGAACCTTAGTTGGTTGACCCCTAGCCGACTAGCCCTGGCCGACCAGCCTAGCCAGCCATTCCACTTAGACTGTTCAAGGTAAACGGACTATAACTTGGGCTATAAATGTCCGATTTGAGTAATTCAAAAGCATAACATCAAGTTCACTGATGTGGTTAAAATTTACCTGAAGGACACCCGGCCACATTCCCTTTATTTCCCACTTGAAAACCGGAGTCCTAAGAAGTTGTATCGTAGATCAAGCTGGAATGGCTTCCATGGTTCAATCTGACCAAACATTCCTTGAGGCGAGAACATAACCACACAACCCTTAAGATAGAAAATAACCAAAGTAGGAGGAGACCTACCTCTCGAAGTTTGTCGGTCTCTACTTGAAACTCTTGGTGCGGGGAAGCATTTTTCTTCTTGCTCCGTTGGGAACCGTCGGTCCTATCGCCAAGAAACCTAGAGAGAAGGTGAAGCTTCTCTCTCTAAGCTTTCTCCCCCTTTTCTCTTTCTCCTCCTTTTTTTTATTTCTATCGAATTGTTTGGTATAAAATCAAGTTTGGAGAGTGATGCTTTTGGCCACATGTCGATACCAGGTGGCTCTTTGGATTACCCATATCACCTTATCCATCTACCTTGGATTTCTCTCAATCATGTGTTGCCACATGTCTCTTATAGGTCCAGCCAGACGCCGTCTATTTCATATGCTGAAATTATTCCCAATGTACGAACTAAGGTCGTCGACATTATATTCTTGTGGAAGTCCTGGGTCATTTCCCTGGAGTGGTTTCCTAGGTGATCCTTAGGGATTCTCGAGATAATGCGTTTAAAGTAAAATGCGGGGTTGTGATTGATTGATTGGAAGTAGCAGTTAGTTAGCTATTTTTAAAGCGGTGAATGATAGGGTTCTTAGGTTTTCCACTCCCTTTGCTTAGATAGGTATTACCCACCTCTTATTCATAATCTCATATAGGAGCCATTGATGAATGGTCTTTGACGGAAGATTTTACATTAAAAGCTCTTTTAAAATGAAGAACGATTGAGCAATGACAAACACTTGTTCAAACGATTTAGCAGACTCTTAGCTGCATTTGTGATCAGAAGCCTGACATGTCTTAGAGGGTCTCTTGTTCTACGTTGTCGAAGATGCGAACTAAGGTTTTATAAGATTTTCGCAGAGTGTAGCATCGTACAATCCGTTTGAAGCCTGAAGGGGTGAGGTTATTACCTGGACGGAGGTGAGTTTCCACCATAGAACCCCATCATGGAAGTTTAGAACTTCAATGAAACTGGAAATCGATTCATATTTGAAAAGAAACTACTCATAAATGAGACTTGAGAAATAACACTTCAATTGCAAGATTGAGATATCAAAAAAGCACGAGAATCTGAGAAAATCTAGCGTTATCTGGAACCATTTGAAAAGATTACGTGGTGAAATTCAAAATCCAAAGAAAAACTAAGTACTACCTTTCTACTCTCTATGAACCTGGCCAAAGAAATATGAAGCACTCTAATTGTCTAACACGAACCTAGAATCAAAAATTGCCCTTCTCACGCCTTTTTTCGGGTTTAACCTTGTCATAGTGATCTCGAGTGGTGGTTGAAGACAGCACTATCAGATTGGAATTACACTTCGAATCCAGCAAAATTGCATGTTAGTGCAGGTACCCAAAGTGTCTTTGGTGCTTTCTTTGCTTTGGGATGGGTACGATTTCTTTGGTGCAGGTACCATCAGATATCTTGCATGTGGTGCCAGTGCCATTGTGTGAATGCAGAATTGCCACTACTCTGCAAATGTCTTTCTCTCTCAGTAGTCTTGCCGATTGCTTCTTGTTTTGCCGTCAGCAGTAATGATCTACATTTGTTCTCTGGACACGAACCCCTACAAAAAGTGTGCATGGAACTCGAAAAACCCGCACAAGCACAAAAACATGAGAACGATAAAAGGCACCTATTCTTACACAAAATGAGAGAAAAATATGAGCTCGGGGTATTAAAATCCGATATAAATGTTGCCCTTTCATGTATTCAACACACCCCCCAACCTAAAACTTGCTAGTCCCTAGCAAGATTTGAACTGGTAACACCTGCCGATTATGAGTTTCAACAAAATGCGCTAGGTGCAGTTAAGCATTGCAAGTTTCCTATAGGGCAAAAATTGAGCATAGTGCTTTAACCTGACAGAGTATGCAACCGTTTGACTCAAATGAAACCACAGTCTCAAAGTAATGGACATAATAACAAACTGTTACGAAACAGAGATACTCATATAAAGAACCATGGATTTGAGAAAAGAAAGGCTGCAATGAGATCACCAAACTGAAATGAACTACATCATCACGACAAACATTTTAACATAACCAAGCAAACTAATATGCATAAAAGTCAAAGAGGAACATCCAACATAACTAAATCAAAAGGTCTTTCTGCTTGTAATGACCATAGTTACAATAATAGGGCCAGGTTCAAAATGGGTGTCGCCATGACGTGGCTGAGGTCTCTACCCAATTGCCAACACCAACCTATTCTAACCCACAATGCTACTACTCTACATCCTCCCCATCATCAGTCGAAGAGAATGCGTCCTCATCAACACAGTCATCGAGCTCATCAGAATCCCCTTCCAAGTCAGGAGGAGGATCATCTCCCACAGCAGGTTCTCCTCATAAGATGTGACTCTCAAGCTTGGAGAGCCTGTGATCCAGTTGCTTTTACTTTCCCACTATGCACTTAAACCAACCCTTGATTCTACGCTCCATCCTTTTCCAAGGAGATGTACTCATCGACCCGCGAGCTGATGACGATGATGCCCTAGAAATAGTCGAAGGAGAATATGATGACTGAGGCCTTGTGGAAGCAAATTTCGCTTTGCTTCGCTTGGTTTGTGATGGGCCCCAAATTTTAGGAAGAATTCTTTTTCTCTAACTACTCCCTTATCCCCAACTTCCACAAGATTTGTAACTAAAGTCTGAACGGGATATGCCTTTTTTTCATTGGGACCTCAGAAGTCCTCATAACACACCATATAACCAAGGCATAATCACGATTTTTTCCAAATATTACCTCATTAAACCGGATTTCTTCCTCGTTTGACAACTTCTTCTTTCCCTTCTCGCCCGAAGGATATTGTGAATGATTTTGTTTTATTAATGCATACTAAGTTTTAACTTTAATGAACTCCTTGTACACAAAACCTCCCATGGTAACCGGGTTGGTGCACATGGCATCTACAAACAACCTGGGGTCAAATTCTGTAATGGCCATGAGAGGGTAAGGTCGGTCATGTGTGGCAGGGCAGACATAATTCAACGATTTAGCTATCGAGTCGTACGACCTCACCTCGTTTCCCCAAAATAGTAGTCTCCAACAGGGTGTCTACATTCTGATCTTCTCTTAAATTGGAATAGAATTCCCTGACCATGGTCAGTAAATACCCTTTTACCTCTTCACCAACAAAGTGTAGATTTTGCTCCTGAATAACAGCCAGGATAGGATGGTTGAACAAGAACGTGTCAATTTCCACTACCCGCTCACAATGGAAACCCCGCTCAGAATTGACGTTCTAATTTTTCTAATTTTGATTATGAAGACTCCAAAGCAAAACATGGCCTCAATTTCATCTTCGCCTCGATGCCTCGCCTCAAACGAGGAATCTTTCCGCTCCCCTTCCTTTCTTTACTGGCCCGCGAGGTATCGCCTTCCGTTTTCACCTGGGCCGCTCCATGTAAGAGCTGTGAGCCTTCCCTTTCCAAAGGTTTTTCGATCTTGTCATAGATATGGCAAAAATAGCGAATATAGCGAATATGGCCCAAATACCCAAATTGATCTCCTAACAACCCATCTCCAACAAAGACGGCTTGGCCCCCGCGCTTAGTCGCATCTTCCTCCCCATACTGTTCACGCGGCCGCCTTAAGCAACCAAAAACACAGACCAATTAATCAAAGCTCACCTAAACAAATCCATGTCGACACAATGAATAACTACAAAACGCTCTCAAAGAAATGAGAGCACTGGCCACGTCTGCGAAGAACCGAGGAGGACTGATCGAGCGCGATGGAAAAACACTGAGGGGATGTGCTCGATCAATGGTTTGCTTCGGGGTGAGAGGGAAATTAGGTCAGTTCTCTTATATGTGAGTTAGGGGAGGTGGATATGAAAAGGGTTCAAAATTAGGAAGAAAAGCCCTAAATTGGCTCCATTCACGCACCTGCCAGACTAGTACCGGTGAAGTTTTGGTACCGATACCAAAAGGTTATCGCCGCTTACCAGGCGCCTAATTTTTAAAATCATGTAGCCACATAAAGTACAAATGAGGGCTTCAGATTGCCTTGGAGAAAACAATTTCTATATTTATGCAGATACGACCACCACTACTAAATGAAGTGATTTCAAAGCCTATCAGATTTGAATGCTTAAATGCCACAATATAATCAAGAAGCTTAGCAATTCCATGTTTAAGTGCACTCCAATATTCTAGGACATTTGAAATCATTTCAACATAGCAACTCATCAAAGTATATATCAAGTTGGAGATCGACATCATTCAGTCATTTGACTCATTTCCATATGTTACTCCTAAAGCCAACACATAAACAAAATAATCACTAAACTAGGTACTTGAAAAAAGAATAAAAAATAATAAATAGAAATTATGATACTCAAACTTACATCAAGTATAGATGTCATTGATGATGTTGAGCTTGGTTTAGTTGTCATTTGAGGACATTGTTTTGAATGCAAACTCATGGTCTTTAATGATGAGGTAGCTGAAATTTAAAGCAAATTGAGCTCGATGCACCCCATACTTTGTATATTCAATAAAGAGTTTATACAAGGCCTCTTTCATCCTATTCACCTCTCTTAATGGTCACAAGTTGTTTTGTCTTTTCCTGTCAAGTGTTTTTTTTCTTTCTTTTCTTTTCTTTTCTTTTTGATAAAAGCCCTTATAGCAAAAGCTCAAAGTTCAACTTTAGAACGAGGGTCAAGAACACATCCATGTGTAAGAGTGATGGAATATTCGCTCCAAAGACTTATCACCCTGTCTTCATCCTTATACTACAGCATTCGAATCACCTCATCTTCACTATACAAGTTTTCATTCAATTTCTTTTCTATACTATAAACTTGCATGAAATACAAATTGTGTAGTGGGGTAAGATTACCGGATATCAAGTTAGTAATATGGGATAGAATGGGGGGCCAAGAAAGCACACATCTTCTCCTCGCTCTTTCCCCACTCTTCATTGGATGGGCAAAGCATTATAACTTCTATCATTAAAAATTCAAAACTATTGAAGCACTGACGATATTTCTGATAGCACTTTCAAGCATCAAGTAAGTAGCATTCCATCTAGTCAACACATCCAACCTCAAGAAACTACCAATATCATCTAAATGCACTTCTTCAACACATTTATGAAATTGTCTTAACCTCTCCTCCGAAGCCTTCACATACTTAACGCTTTCTCTTATTTTATATAAAGTCTCTTTAGTCACTTTCAAACCTTCTTGAAATATGAGATTCAAGATATGTGCACAACATCTAACATGAAAAAAATCACCGTCACATAACAAGCCATTTTGCAAAGTAAGCCTCTCTTTCAAAATATTTTGCATGCTATCATTAGAAGAGGCATTGTCCAAAGTCGAGGAAAATATTTTCCCATCTATTCTCCAATCCTTAAGCACTCCAAATACCTTTCCAGATAATTCCATCCCTATATGTGGACTCTCTAACTCACAAAACGCAAGTAATTTACTATTTAACTTCCACTTATCATCAACATAATGAGCAGTCATAGTCATGTAGCCTTGAGTAGTTACAGAAGTCCATCATCAAAAGTTAAACAAATTCTACCAGGAACATTAGCTAATATGTTCTTTAGCTTTGTTTTTTCACTCAAGAAGACATTCCAACAATTAGCCTTAGCAGTGTTTCTACTAATAGGTTTAAAATCGACCTCTAAAACTCTATTCACGCCTAAACCCTTCATACTCGGCCGATAGCTAAATGGCATGCATTATAATACATCTAGAGAGTGCATCTCGATAAGCCTTATGATCAAGTTTTCGAGACCTCAACATCCCGGGATGGTCAATCAACATGGTGACCACATCATTGTATTTAGGAATCAAATGACACTTTTGAACATGGCGTCTTAAATGGGTAGTTTCCTTATCTAAATTACAAGTATAAAGTCTCTCACAACCCTTATATTTACATTTTTCCACCCCATCTACTAAACCAATCTTTGTGTAATGATTCCACACCTTAAAGGTATTACCCTGAACTTTCTTAGAAACAGCTTCTTTCCCAACATCACTATAAATTCTTTTACTACTAGCACCAACAGACTTAATCCCATCACTAGTACCACAACCAATCCAAGCATTAGAGTAGTGAAGTACTTTAGTTTTAGGTGTATTTTCAAACATTTGTAATTCATCATCAGTATCCCCACAATTAGATTCAAAAAATCCACAATTGCAAATGTAAAATTAAAAAGATCAAATAGCTTACAGATTATTAGATGATTCAATATAAATTTCAAATTATGTCTATTAAACTTGAAACACATCATATATATATATATATATATATATATATATATATATATATATATATATATATATATATATATATATATAACAAGAAAAGACCGATATTTCAATAAATTCATTCAATAAATAAATTACATTTATTTTAGACATCACATTATGAAGAAACAAAGAGAGGGAGAGAAGGAAGACACATACTTGATAAGAAGTAAGTCTGGAGGAAGATTGCTGATTTCAAATCCAACGGACCTTCATCTCCGTTAGAAAGCCTACTCAGTTCTCTAACTTCTCTCCAAATATGGATCATTCAAGAGATCTTGTGGATCCTTGTGGACGAAGGTCATAAGTTTGCTATTTTGCACTCAATTACAAATCAAAAGCAACCCCACATTAAAAAAATGCAAAATAATTCCAAGAATGAGAGAGAGCTTCAGCTTCATATGGAAAGTATATCTGGAAATACAAAGATACCAAGAAAATAGTAGAAAATTTTCTATACTAAATCCTTGCACCAAAAAAAGGAATTGCTTGAATTACCTAAATATATCATCCATTTAAGAAACAAATATGCATAAACCCTAAACCCAACTCTGTTTGGTTGACTAAGAAATTTGGGAAAATGTCACAATATCAAAATTTCCAAATCTAAAATTCCCATCATGAACCCAATAAAAACAATAAGCTCCAAGCCAACCTAGCCTACAACAACTAAAGCTTAGTTCAGTTGAGATTTTAAGTTTCTACAAACAAAAACAAACTTATCGTATTCATACTTCTAGCATTCCCCCGTCACCTTATGATGGGTAGGAACATAGTTTCTGGTCATATGATCGCTTAGAAACAAATCCATTTCGGGGCGGATGTGGCATCAACTGCTATTATTGTTAGCCATCCTATATTTGGTTATCAGGGAGGTCTATATTTCAAAATCTGCTTGGATACCGTGTAGAAAAATAAAGAAAAATCCCCTTGATTTCAGAAAACTCACATTAGATTTAGAGACGATAGCAACAATCTACAACCTAACTCCTTTATTTTGGGATAAATATGATAGAAAAATCCTAACTAATATAGGAAATTCAAAACAAACTAAGGAGATTGGATAGCAAATTATTCTATGCATTTCTTTTTATTTATGCTGGCTAACAAACACAGAAACCTTGCTCATGACTCCTTAGAATCATGCGACCCTCCATAAAATTCAGATTCAATATCCGAATCTCGTCTAGATTTTGACAGGAGAGATTAATCATGGTAGCATAAAACATAATATAAATACTACAACAACAAAGCACCATTTCCCTTCTGCACCCAACAAGCTTTATAAATAGCAGGCCACTCTAAGGTTTAACAAATAATGAAGCCAAAACGGAAAAAAAACAAAAGAAAAAGAAAAGAAAAAGAAAAGAAAAAGGAAAGGAAAAGAAAGGAAATTACCATTGTGAGGGAAAGAAGTGGGTTAGGGTTTGTCTATATAAGAAACGGGATTAGTAAGAAAAGGAATGGAAAAAAGGGATTAAAAACCCCACTTTGGCCTAAAATCGCCCAAATGTGTACCAAGATTTCTAGCGCAGATCGGTGACCGAACGGGCACTCGCTTTTGCAATGTGTGGTACCTAAGATCACGAAGTGGTACCGTGTACCACCGTCTCATATTTTTTCTTTAATTTTGATATTTTGTAAATTTGGAATGCAGTGTTGATATATAAATATATCCTTTTCGAATGCCCTTTCATCCCTGGGATTCCACTAAATGCTCATTTCTCTCTCGCTATATTCTGCCCAAACTGAACAGGTTCACGCAGCTAACAATTGTACTTCCCTTGACACCTTCCACACTTACCATGGGGTCCATCAGATTTCTTATGATCATGGTTCCTAGGGTTCGAACTGAATTGGCAACTTAAGGCCCAAGATGGGTGCAAGGGGTAAGTCAAAATGATTTCACATAATGTAACACATAAATAATGGCCTCAAATCATTTTCCAGTTATGCATGGTTTTCCTTAGAGAATATGATGCATGTAGTTAACATGGAATACTATACTAATGCATAGGCGGAAGAAATAGCAGGCAAAATAAGAGTTTGAACATAAAGTCCGTGGTTCGTAGGGAATAGGAAGAGAATTCGGGGCGATAAGGTCCACAATATGAACATAAAGATTTTGTGCATGCTTGTTATTGTGTAAATGCATTGAGATTACGTGGAATGCGTATAAGAAGTCATGCAGCTACAGACATTACAGGTCAAGTACTATACCCAAAAGAGCCGCAAATCGAAAAAATTTTGTCATACACTGAACATGCAACATGCACATGGTCGGGTTCCAAACTAGCAAAGCCCACCCCCACTACGCACGAAGCATTGTCCTCAATGCACACAGGTACCCCCACTAGCTGCACTGAATGGACCCTTTGGGTCTTTTTTTGTATGTTTTTTTTTTTTTATTGAAAATAAAAGCGCATCTAAAATAAAGAAAGCATAAAGAAATGCAAGAAAGAAAACAAAAAACTATATACAACAAGATAGGATAGGGATTACTCTAAAGGAGCCTCCTGGCAGAGTGGATCTACCAATTCCTCACTACTCTCCTGACGATCAAAGTGCTCGAGAAATGGCTTTAGGCGTTGGCCATTGACTTTAAAGGATTTCCCCATTTTCCTCGATTTTCAATCTCCATCGCACCATATGGGTAAACTACTCTTGACAAACGAACGGGGGCCACCCACGGAACGAAGTTTTCCTGGAAACATGTGCAACCGTGAGCTGTATAGTAATACCTTTTGGTGAGGTTCAAAGGTCTTCCAAACAATGGTCTTGTCATGGAACAGCTTGAGCCTCTCTTTGTAAATTCTGGCCTCTCATAAGATTCCCGCCTCAATTCATCAAGCTCGTTCATATGCGCCAGGCCGTTGTTTACCTCGCCGAGCCAAATCAAAATTAAGAGTTTTAATGTTCCCAATATGCCCTCGCGGCTCCATTTCTACCTGAAGATGACAAGCCTTGACATAAACAAGCCTATAGGGAGACATACTAAGAATAGTTTTAAAAGTGCATTTGGTAGTTTCAAAGAGCATCGCAGAAGTCGGTTTACCAATCTTTGCGATTCGGCTACCGCTTTTTCCAAAATATGTTTGATCTCCCTATTAGCTAATCTGACTTGACCATTGGCTCAGGCGATATGCCATCAAAACTTTGTGGTTGGACTCCATACTTTTTCAACAAATTCTTAAAAGATCGACATAAAAATGGAGCCCACCATCACTAATGATTGCACGAGGTACTCCAAAGCCAGAAAAACGTGTTTTTTTATAAATTTCTGAAACAAATATTTGCGGGTTGGCGGTTTTGTTGGAATGACTCCCACCCACTTTGACGCGATAGTCAACGTAATGTAACAAAATGTAAAGTACCTACAAGAAGGGGAAAAGGCCCCATGAAGTCTATACCCCAACAATTGAAGATCTCAATGATTAAATGGGAGTGCAGGCATCATGTTCCTTCAGACCTCCAATCACCGGGCACCGAGCACACGTTTTGAAAAATTCAAAGCAATCTTTAAAAAGCGTAGGCTAGTAAAAACCAGCTTGCAAGATTTTATCAACTGTTTTCCTCGCAGAGAAATGCCTTCCACAAGCTTCCGAATGGCAAAAGGTGAGAATCCCACCTGATCACTACTGGGTACACCTTCTCATAAATCGGGTCTCGACAATATTTAAACAGATATAGGTCATCAAAATAATATTTCTTAATGTCCGCCAAAAATTTCCTTTTTTGTTGAGAAGTCCATTGGGGTTGAATTTGACCAGTTACTAGATAATTGACTATGTCCGCATACCATGGGTAGTGAACAAGAGCAAAAGTCGCCATCAAAAACTATCGCCTATGGGTGTCGTGAGAATCGATTCGAACCAACCGAGACAAGCTGCCGCCTACCACATTCTCGAATTTTTTTATCTTTGGCAGTCAGGTTAAATTCTTGGCACAAAGAGGATCCACCTTAGTCAACCGAGGCTTTGCATCCTATTTAGAGCAGTACTTCACACAAGGATCTCGTGAAAAATGGTTACAGGAGATCCTACAATGTATGATCACGAACTTTTCTAAAGAAGCGAGCAATGACCTTCTTTAAAGTAGTTGTGCTTAGTTTTGTGGTAAAAATCTAGAGTCTTATTGGCGTAGATCCTGGCCATACTATCTTCCCTTTGTCCTAAAAGCATTACATGGCACTTGTAATCACTAGCGTCACATGATCTCAAGCGGAAGAGTTTCAATTGGGAGATTGCATGATAGGAGAGACACTAACAGTTTTGAGTTTATCAAATGCGACCTCGCGGCTTATGACCATCGAAAGACATCATAGCTCAACAAATTGCATAAAGGGGCAGGCTATAGCACTAAAATCTTTTATGAATCTCCTATAGAATCCAGCATGTCCCAAGAATGACCTTATATCTCTAACACACTTAGTGTAAGACCCGAGAAATTCCAATTTCTGGAAAAATGGCAAAATCGTAATTTCGGTTACAAAATTGTAATTTCGGTAAAAATTCCAAAATTTATCCTCTAGATCTCAGATGATGAAATAGATTTCACTATTGGAATCGTCTCGTGAAATCTAGATAGCATGTTGAATTTCGTCGAATTAGAGACCGGTCGGGTACACTTTCGAGCATCGTGTTTAGATCATAGTAAAGCGATTTAATTGCAACAAAAATCACATATAACATGTACTCATGTGTCATAAGTGGCATAGTGAGAAATGATGAAATGGATGGCGAGATAGTACCAAGTGTCAAAAGAAGCTGAGGAAAGAAGGACACTTAAATGTCAATTTTTGGTGTTATAAGTTGGAAAAGAATAAAATCTTGCATATGTTGTCTTCTTGAATAGAGGCAAAAATGGGAAAGGCAGACGGCCCATTTGGAGGATCACGATGCAGCGAGAAATGGCGATTTCCTTTAGAGAGAGAGAGACTTCTCTTTAAATTTTCGGCAAATCGTAGTCGAGTCGTCGGAATGAGAAGCGAAAAATTTGCTCTACGCGCGCTGAGGCCCCTACGGCGTGGGCTCAGGTTTGTAGGGAGTTTTGACATACTCCGTGAGGTAGGGGTTTCTCCTACTTGGGTTTTATTCTTTATTTAAGTACTTTGTTAATGTTTGAGTTGGAATGAGGTGTATGAGGGCCGTTTGATCGATCCCAGATCTTGAACAAAGTATTCTGAAATTTTTACCCATTTGTGTGGTCCCTGGGAGTGCACAGATGTTTGGAGTTACAAGTGTGTGGTGAAATAAATCATGCATTGGTTTGTATGAGGCCGAGAGGCCAGCGGTGAAATTCGAGTTCCTTAAGTGAGACCAATGATTGAGGTGATTTCTTTAGAATAATGCTTAGAGGGTTTCATATTCTAGGAATGGTGTTCACAAAATAAATTTGTGAATTAATGTGTTTAATTCGAGTAATTCAAGTAGGGCTAACAAATCATTTGATCATTAGCCATGAGGCTAATTTTGATGCTTGATGAAAATGCGAAATTACATAACATGATTGTGTGAAGGTTGTTTATGTGAATATATGCATGTTTATATATTTGCGTGTGTTATAGGCTGTAATGGAATTGGCATCATGCATTCCATATGCCTTTAGGACCTCCCCTAGGACGGTAGGAGTGAGTGCATGAGATGAGTCTAGAAAGAAAATTGGGTTAGGAGGGTTGTCTAAAAGTAGTAATTATCGGAAATTTAGTCCATCTCAAAAATATAATCGACGGAGAAGGCGATTGATATACATCGGAGTAGTCCGCCACGTATCAATCGTCGGTCGACCCGATTGTGTATACATTGGAAGTTTATCCCTGAGCAATTAAACATAATAAATTCTCATCAGGCTTAGGCGAGTGTGAGGAAGTCGGTGAGGACTCAAGTGCAGGATGATGGAGTTAGACATTCAAGTAGGATCGTATTTACTTGAATGTGTGTGTTTTGTCTGGAGCATTTGCATTGCACTTAGTGAAGTAGCCTGCTTAGGACAGTTCACTGCAGGCATTAGCTCACCTTGTCGAGGATACTGTTTTGCAGTACGGGAGCGTCTTGGGGAGACCAGCTCGTCTGAGGCAGTTTAGAAGAAACCGGATCTTGGCTGATGGTTCTACATGTATTAAATTGTTTTAATTTTAACATATATTTGTATAGAGTAAAAACAGTTGAACTCACAGAAACTATTAGATATAGTTGGATATATATATATATATATATATATATATATATATATATATATATATATATATATATATATATATATTGATAGTAGTGTTGTATTGGGCCTAAGCGGCTGTTTGTATACTCACTGATATTAATGTTGGGACGGGTTATATGCACAATTTGTATTTGAGTAGAGCTCCGTACAAAGGGCTCTACGATTTTAGTAATCACCCAGATATTCCACGAGTATTCAGGGTTGACGGGTAGTCAGCGGACCCCGAATTTTGGGGCGTCACCGCCCAGGAGTAGGTAGTTGGAATCAACTCGACTTTAGCCTTATCACCTCGATTCCATTTTTGATACTATGTGACCTAAGAGCGATCCCTTGTGTCACCGCCAGAAGTGACACTTTTCATTAACACAGGTTCTTCTCTTGGCATCTCTCCAAAACCTTACGTAGATTCTCAGGCATCCCTCATGAGTCTCCAAGCGAAATCATGTGAAAATTTCAGGAAATGATTTCTATCATATCATTGAAAATCCCCATCATGCATTGGAAGAGTTTTGGTGCATTACATAATCCAAAGGGCATTTTCCTAAAAGGCAAAAGTGCGGGACGGTGAATGTAGTTTTCTCTTGATCTTCTAAAGCTATCTCAATTTGATTGTACCCTGAGTACCCATCAAGAAAACAATAAAATTCATGCCTTGCGACTCTCTCTAACATTTGATCGACAAAAGGTAACAGGAAGTGATCTTTCCTAGTGCCCTCATTGAGTTTCCTATAATCCTATGCGACCACTCCAAATGGAGGTGTGCAGTGAAATTGGCTCATTATTTTCATTTGCTACCATGATGACTCCAGTTTCTTAGAACGCTACAGTCGGTGACCCACTTACTATACGCAATGGGAGTAAATAACACCTCATCCGAGAGTTTAGAACTCTTTCTTGACCCTTCTTTCATTATTAGGTTCGATCGTCTGTGGTTGTATACAGAGTTTAACAATATCTTCCGATGATCCTATAGGTGCGAGATCAAAGATGGATATGAGACTCATCATAAACATCATCTCTATCCAGTTTTGTGGTTCTTAAATATCTCTGACAAACTTATTTTCTTGTGCATGTATAAACTCTGGGAGGATGTTATCGGAAGTTTCGCTGCACCCAGTATATTGGGATGGGTGATAAAGTTTCAGCTGGGTTGGTTCTCTTCTGAGAAAACATCCTCCTCATCTCCTGCAGCCCCTGATAAATGCACATTAGCAGATGGATTCAATTAATAAACGCGGTGTTACCAAATGATAGTGTCATTAGTCCCTCCCTACAAGAATATGATTACTACATTGAAGTAAGAGTTAAGAATGGTTCAACAAGAATCACTGCTGGAATCAGTTCCTCTTCGTTCACCAATATTGTGCCGAGTGTCATACCTAATAGAATAATAGATGCAAAACATCTTTTTTTTTTTTTTCTTTTTTCTTCCTTTTTTTCTTTTTCTTTTTTCTTTTCTTTTCTTTTTTTCTTTAAAAAAAAGTTTTTTTTTTTTTTTTTTTTTTTTTTTTTTTTTTTTTTTTTTTTTTTTTTTTTTTTTTTTTTTTTTTTAAAATGTGTGGTACGTGGGAACCACTCCTCCACCTGGCACCAATACATCCTCTCTCTCACACCATCCTCCCTCTGTAACCTCTCTCACTCACGGTCAACTAATTTGAGGGTGATATTGGTTGGTCTAATCTCTCCCAAGAACTTCCCAGATCTATCAGATAATTTAGTAAGGTAAGAAGTTAACACTTGCCTTTAAACTACCTGAGCATGTCATAACTTCAGACCCTCACCAACATGGAAATAGTAGGGCTTCCCCGGGTCTTTTTTATTTTAAAAATTGTTTCGAATCAATGAGGTGGATTGCCTTCACTGGTAAATGCCTTAACATAACCTAATTTTCTTATTATAGTGCACAAATCTTTTAGAAACTTCGCATATGACGGAATCTGCTTAATGGCATCTAGTAAAGGAATGTTCAACTTCACCTGCTTGAATGTTAATCTAAATTTGTGAATTACTGAAACACTTATTTCAAAGTCGCAACCTATGAGGGTAAGGAGCAGAAGGGATATAGGAGGCCTTATCTTGTTCTGGCTCACCATCAATAACATCAGTCTTAGGAACATGAAGCTTGTCTAACACCTCATCATCATCCCCGACCGGGTTCATCTCGTAACTTTGTATCGTCTTTAGTTGAATGGTTTCGCTAATTACCTTACCACTGAAGAGTGGTGACAAACAGAATGTTCGGGAATGTACCACTTGGACCTGAGACCCAACACTATTTTCTACCTTGCTGGGATTTCGGATGGTCTGAATGTGGTTTCTTTCTTACAAATTTCCATGGAGGAGGTTAGCTTAGTGATCGGGGATCTCACATCATTCAAGGCGCTTCAATTCAGCACAGGATTGTTGAGCTTTACCTAATCGTGTCACAATATCCTCCAAACTTCTCTTATGTGGAGGCTGATAAGGCTGTGGATTCGATTCCCTTGACTGATTTAGATCAAACCTCGTGAGGGTGCACAGAAATCCTTTGAGGGACCTTGATTTGAAACCGGAGGGGCTTGATTCTGGAAAACCCGGGTTTGAAAATCAGCCTTGGTTGTTTTGCAAGTTTCAGAGTTTCCTCATTTTTCCATTCAAAATTAGGGTGCTTACCCCACCCTGGATTATACGTTTCGGAGTATGGAGAATTGAAAGGTTTCCTTTTATAGTTAAGGGCATTAGCTTGCTCTATTTGGATTGCTCCCTTAACTTGAGGAAGGTTTGGGCAGTTAATAGTTGAGTGCGTAAGGTCATCGCAAATGATGCATGGCTCCTCCACTCTAGGTCCCATAGGTACAGAGGGTACTTGAGGCATACCAGTTACCCTATTTACCTTTAAAACTCTATAAATTTTCCAACTTCCTCGTTAAATTAGTTGGGCTATTTTTGCTTGCAAATCATCATTTTCTCTTAAATGATGGATTCCTCCCCCGGTAGGTGTACTATGCACCTTAGCAAAGATCTTACTTGAGGTATTAGTCTCCCATGTTCGAAACATTTTCGTTATGGTGTCAAAGAATTGAATTGCCTCCTCACACTTTTCTTATAAAACTCTCCGCACACATCATTCATGTATTGTTATTATCTAAGGATAACCCTTGATGAAAATATGCACAGATTAACCAACATCCAAACTATATATGATGAGGGCAAGATGGAGAAGGTCCCTGTATCTTCCCATACTACCGCAAAGGGTTCACCCTTAAGCTTAAAATTTTTGGATTATCACGAGAGCATTGGTACGCAAGTGTGAGGGAAGAACTTGTTAAGGAATTCATTTCGCATGTCCCTCCCCAGCGCAAGATTGAACTCCGTGCGCGAATGAAACTCGCATTTTGGCCTTTTTCCTTGTAGAGAGAATGGAATAAATCCATGCAAATTATGTGGAGAGGTGATCCAAGAGGGAGAGGAAACAAAACTGCAGACATCCTCAAAGTCTCTCACGACGATAGGGGTTCTCGACCGACCCCTTGATACACGTAGAAGGCTGATCATCTCCGACTTCATGAGGAATGATTGAATTCTCTTCAAGTAGGCGTATCACATGAGTTTGTCAGGTTCTTTCTTTGAGGTCGCAAAATCTCCTGAGAGTTCTTTCCACATTAGGTAAATGAAAGGTGGGAGCCCGATATTGATTTCGTTGAAAGTTAACATTTCCTACCGTTAGTGTTTTGAGTGTAACACTGCTCTACAAGCCAGGAGGTTCACGGAGTCTTAGGATTAATGTGCCCTCAGTATTTTTGATTAAAGAAGTTTAATTTCGACGGTCCATTTGAGGTGTAGGGTTCTCTTAAAACAATTGACTTACTATGGACTCTTCAGAATTTCTTGGAGGTACAATTCTTACAAGTCAGCGTTGCTCGTTGCTCGTTGCTAGCCCAAACCGACATGCACTAATCCTACTCCTTCCAAGCAGACACTCACTTAGATTCTTCACAAAAACAAATTAAAAAGGAAAGTAGAGAACGTACCAGATTTGCAATGCAATTGCAAATTACCTCTAGCTTTCTTCAGATCAACTAGATTGCTCGCCACCCCTGCAGAATCTGCGCCTAAAAATGCTTCGTCTTATCTCAGATGTCGAAATTATCTCCTGCCGTAAGAACTAAGGTCGTCAAGCATTATACTACTGTGGTAATCCACAGGGCATCTCCACAAGGAGTGGTATTCTAAGTGATCCTTAAGGGTTGTTCTCCAAGAATGTATGTTTAAAAGTAAATTATGGGGTTGTGGTTGGTTGATTGAGTTAACTGATTAAATTGACTATTTTAAAACAATAAGATGACGAAATTGAGATAGTGGTTCTGTGTTTCACCACTATTGATCAAGTAATTCCCACCTCTTCTTCACAATCTCATCTAGGAACCATTGATGAATGGTCTTCGATGGAAGATTTTACATAAAAAGCTCTTTTAGAATGAGAAACGATCGAGTGATATTAAACACTTGTTCAAACAATTTACTTCCGTAATTTTAGGCTTGCATTCGCACCAAGCACAACGTGTACCCTGTGCATCTCTCGTCACACACGTGATTAGTGCCCAAAGTACCGCGTTGGCGTTCTATTCAAGAAAGGCTTTAATGCTTTACAAGACTAATCATATCAATTGTCAATTGATGTGTTCAGTCCACTTATACCACTAATGCCATTTCGAGTTTGTTTCGTGATTTGCGTGGTGTCTTAATTTTCAGCCATTATGTTCAAGTACATGACAAGTCGTAAATAATGCGGAGGATTTACAATGTTTTCAAATCATAAAAATGAAGGAATATGAAGTGGATTTTGAAGGAAGGAGGATGCGGATACAAATAGCAAAGCCGACGCAGAGGGCAAAGCAGAATTTTCGCTATGATTATAAAATTTCGCTAGATTTGCGAAAATTTCAGAATCATAGCGAAAATTTTCGCAACTTAGCTTAAATTGAGAATTTTCGCTAGGCTAGCTTAAATTTCGCTAGCTGTAGAAATCTTACCGTGCCTAGCTAAGACTCCCACTCGCTATCTCACGGGGCCTCGCGACTACGGGCCGCTAGCCAGCTTAAATTGACCGCTGATAGCTTAAATTTCGATTTCGCTATCTCCTCGTGAATTTCGCTAGGCTAGCGAAATTCTCGCTAGGTTAGCGAACAAATTTTCGCTTATGCCAGCGAAATTCCCCGTATAGCCAAATTGTCGCCCCGTGTTTTCGTATTTTGGTCTCTTAAACGACCACGTTTTGATGTATTACCATTTTGACCTCTTATGTAATTTCATATTTTAGGCATTTTAGTATTTTCACACTTTGCTGTACTTCATAAAACCCCCACAAACTTGTAACCCGGAGGAACTTTTCATTTTTTATACAACTTTTCTCCGCAGTTTTCATTTTAGTGGTTTCGCTTTTCTCTTCTCTCTTCTTTCTTCATTTTTCAAATTCTTCCAAACACTTTGAGGATGACAACTCAAGGGATGTTTCGCTAAGCCCCCTTTCCTGAAGAGGAGGGTCACCGGTGGAGGCTCGAGGTAAGCCATGCCCTCTCATTCATCACAATCGCATGATGAGCATTTAGCCCCCGCATCTCACTCTAGGTTGAAACCTCCTGCATCCAGCCTAGCCAATGTGTATTCGCAAGCTTTGTGGGTACAAAGGATGCTTAAACTTAGATCTACTCGCCATCCACTCTAATAAGTTCCCATTAGTTGCTACCGTGAAGCTGCCTCTTTCAGGTCATGGCGTAACAATCGTTAGGGACTCAATGCCCATTGAATGCCATATCTCATGAGAGGGAGTAATTTAGGTTTAGATTTTAGTGCCAAATCAAGGTCCCGGCTTGGGAAACGACTAGGTCATTATCCCCAACGCGAGAAATAAAACCCGAGGGCATGAATACACCTTAAAATCCAATCCAAAGGGACCCAAGACTTCAAGGAGTCTTTTCTAAATTTTCCTTTAATTTATATGCAAATTACAACCATCCTGTAAATCCATCGTTGAACAAACCCAAAATCCAAAGAGAAATAAATTATCAACTCAACTCCGCACTTCATTTTACGAAGAAACCCATCCCCGTGTTCGACCTAGACCACTATATCAAGCAAAGAGTTTCGACCATGGCAAAGAGGGAGGAACTTAGGATACAAATTCTTGTTGATTCCTGATCACCCTAATGTGGCACGAATCAAACGCGCCGCGTCAGGATGGTGCCCCCAGGAGATAAGAAGTCACAACTTGTGATTCATACACAAGTTTTGGTAAAATCTCATTCCCTTTTGATTTTACTATTATTTTTTTTTCCCACTCTGCGCTCACCAGGATTTAAATTTTTCCAAGACATTCAGCTTTTTCTTGTTTTAATTTTAAATTTAACCTAACCCTGTTATTACTGTTGTTTTTCTCGTTGATCAGGAAGTGTCCAGGAGCGCTTTATGCAAAGTGGGATAGGAACACTAAGGTAGGCTTCGAGAGGTGATCACGCACAGAATGTGGCTTCAAATTGATCCTCATAAGGAGCTCAAATGATCCTCCACTGGCAGAGGAACAACAAAGTCACTGCAGTGCCTAGGGAACCTAATGATATCGATCCGCGAGGGATCATATACACCCACCTTAGGCGGCACCCTCATGCATAATTCTCATCGAGGAGGTGGTAGTGAAGCCTTACTTGCGCTCTACTCCCAACATTCCATGGCATGGAGAATGACCCTTACAATCACATAAGGGAGTTTGAGGAAGTATGCACCACTTTCAAAGAAGGTGCGCGGGACATGGAGCTCCTCAAGTTTGAAGCCTTCCAATCGAATTCCTTTAAAGGACAAGGCAAAATTTTGGCTAAATTTTAATAAGGCCAAGAGTATAATTGGGGGAGAGTCGCAGCAGAAGTTTCTAAAAATTCTGGCTCACAAGACAAACAACTTGGAAGAGGCAAATTTACACATTTGTTCTATGATGGTGAGAGGTTCTACTAGTGCTTGGAGAGATTTATGGAGACTATCAGCGCCCACACCACGGATTTGATACATGGATGCTGGTGAACTATTTTATGATGGAATGTCCCCTTCCATGAAACAATTATTGGAAACGGTGTGTGATGGATATTTTGGAGTAAAAATCCCATGAGGCAATGGACTTCCTCACCATGCGGGGCCTATAATCAAGGGCTCTGGATGAGCCAAACCCAAGGGAAGCAAATAGATTCAAGCCACCAGTGAACCAAAGTGGAGGCATGTATGCCCTCTCCGAAGATATGGAGCTGAAAGCTAAGGTATCTACCTTGGCTAGAAGATTGGAGGAATTAGAAAGAAAAAGGGTCCATGAGGTGCGTGCAAAGGATCAAAGCCGCGCACTGTGTCAAAACTGCTTTCAACCGCTGCCCAATGACCACCCAGAGAATCCATGTCCAAACCCCCACCTAAGGATGCAAATGGTAGGCCAAAACAAGCCGCAAACAAATGCTCCATATGGCAACACTTACAACCCCACCTGCGGAGTCACCCTAACTCTTCCCGAAACCTCAACCTCCCCCGCAGACAAAGACGCAGCAACCACCCTCTCCCGTTGAGAAAGCCATTTCAACTGAAAGCAAAGTGGTGGGAAATTTTGTGGAGGGACAAAAGGCATCAATGCTCACACGTACCCTAAAATGTAGAAACCTTGAACAATATAAGGACAATGAAAGTAACCTTAACCGAAGAATTGGCCAACCTTATGTGCATCCATAACAAGAATAGAAAATCACTGTTAGTGAGTGTGGAGGTTCCCTTCTCAACCACTGCCAAATCCAAGGGAGTCTATGAACTGAGCTATTCCAATGAACCTCCCCCAAAAATGGATGAAGTAAAAGCTGTCATTACCTTAAGAAGTGGAAAAGAGGTTGATCAGCCAATGCCCAAGCCTCGTCGAGAAACTTAAAAGGGAAGAATTGGAGCCATAACACATTTTCAAGGAGGACTCAATGAAGCACCGCACGCCACCTCCATTTCCCAAGCACTAAAAGGCAAGAAGAAGCGATCCCAAAGAAAGTGTGCATCCTAGAAGTCCTAAGGCAAAGTGAGAACAACATACCCTTTGACATCAAACAAGTCCCCGCTCTATGCAAAGTTTTTCAAAGATCTCTCGTACAATCAAAAAGGGTTGGGCATTGAAAAAAAAGCATTCTTAACTGAACAAGTTAGCTCCATCATCCAATGCAAGACAATGGTGAAATACAAGGATCCAGGGACCCCAACTATCTCAGTTAACATTGGAGGAACCTGCATTGACAAAGCACTATTAGACTTGGGTGTTAAGAAATAACCCACGCTCATACTCGCCAGATAGGCGCTAGGGTTCGGAGAGTTGAAACCACAACCAACATCACCCTAACTCAATGATCGCTCGCAAAATACCAAAGCGGGTTAGTGGAGGATGTGCTGGTAAAAGTAGATAAGTTCTACGGTCCGTGGATTTCGTGGTTCTGCACGTAACCGGTGGCAAGTACCAATCATGCCCATTATATTGGGAAGGCCATTTCAGCCACATCAAATGCCTTTATCAATTGCCGGAATGGGGGCCGCGCAGCTCACATTTGGCAACATGATTAACGGAGCTCAACATTTTCCACTGAGCAACAAGCAAAAACCAGTTGAGGATGAGGGGAGCAAATCTGATGAAGTTTGCCTTAGTGGTACACTGCAGGAAGGCATGATATTAACAAACAAACAGGAAGAATTCAGGAGAACAATGGCGCTGACGTGGGATCCACTCATTCCTTCCGGCAATAAGCCACCCATCAGCCACCGTGAGACCGGGGACGCTCAAAAACAATGGAGTCGAAAGCATGAAGGCACTCCGCAGCATACACCACCGCATGCGTGGAGGAGCTCCCGGGACCCTCGAGATCCAATGGCTATATAATCGGGAGTGGTTCCCCGCAGAACCCTGAGACCACTCCAAATTTTTGCCGGAATTTTTATTTTTATATTATTTTAAGTCTTAATTTGGGTTTATGGTGCCAATTACTTTTACCTATTTCTTTTCAAATATTTTCGCATTTCCATGTTTATCTTATCACAATTTTTTGTTTTGAAATGTTGTAGGAGTTGCAGTGCAGGGAAAAATCATTTTCTCCCCGTATCAAGAAGGTAATGCGGTGCAATCGCTCTCACCCATGCCATTCCCTCCCTAGTTCAAACCGTCTGCTTCATCTTCTATCGGAGGTACTACACGCTTGAAAAGCTGATAATTTTGTGAAATATACCGACATAGAAATATACCATGCAAATTTACATTTTTCTACACTTTTGCAAATCATTCTGCATCATATTTTAGTATTTCTACTCTTGCTCTTTAGTTGAAAATTTTAAGCCCTCGTATGTTACCCTTTAATGTTAGAACAATTCCATGCATGATTTAGTTTTCGTCAATTGAGATTTTAATATTCAACTTTGGAACATTCCCTTGAGCTACTCACACACGCACAACTGTGGAGCCTGTACCAATAGGTCGTGAAATTATGCACTCCTTCACTTTGCAAAGCCGGCCTTAGGGCTTGCTTCGGCTCGACCCATAATAGGTTAGTATTACGTATAAAAGGCGGCCAATGTACTTTCCAAAAGAAAAGAAAAGAATAAAAAGAAAAATAAAGCCGCGGACGCTACTTTGAAACCCGAAAAAGCACGGGGTCCTGTGGGTATATGGCGAAGTCTTTAAAGCCCGATGCCCTAAACCTTAATTGGTCAGGAGTCATCGACTTAGTGTCTGTTAATGTGGTCAGCAGAGTTTAGCCGTGTTGTGTGTGCCACCTCAAGTCATCTGAGTCCCGGCAGCTTCCACAGAGTTTTCCAGGGTCAAGGATTCTTTCAGCTTCGATGCCCTAAACCTAATTGGTTGGGAGCCACCTGGACCTCTGCTAATTCCGACTCCTTGGTGAAGCTTCCAGTCTTTAGTATTGCACCCTACAATTTAGTCAAATAAAGGCAAATAAGAGTGTAGCTAATCCTATTGAAGGTTTCCGCCAGCTTTAAGGTCATGTCAGAGTCAGTCGTATGAGGGATAACTTTGCAATTTATTGGCTCAAGTCGTTACCTTAGGAACAATTAGATTTTGGTGGAAGTTCGTGCTGACTTCATTTGAAATTGATGTCAGCCTCTAAAACTACGCTCTTATATGGTTTCGTTTCTTCATGCCTGCTTTTTTGAACAGGTGTAAATCAGTTCATATTAAAGGTAAGGCCTATCTCACAGGCATACACTTTTGAACCATATACACTTTTCAGAAGCACAAAGATGCATCCCATTATTGTTTTAGCATTGCTATGACTAGCAACGTGTCGGTTGAGGGGTGATTAGCGCCAAAAAGTGTCGTTGAGCCCGTCCAAGATAGTTTTGAAGTTTTGCACTGATCATATCAATTAAGCCAATTGATGTGTTCAGGTCCACTTAGTACCACTAATGCCATTTTGAGTTTGTTTTTGGTGATTTTGCAGGTCTTTGCGTACCTCAACCATTATGTTCAAGTATGATGACAAGTCAGGTAGTCAATGCGAGGATTTACAATGTTTTCAACCATCAAAAAACGAAGGAATATGAAGTGGATTTTGAAGGAAGGAGGATGCAAAGGGGGATGCAAAGAGCGTGTCGACAAGAGTGGCGTGAATTACTATGATTGCGAAAATTTTCGCAATCCTAGCGAAAATTTCCTCAATTCCCATTTGGGCCGGAATTTTCATAAAGCATGAATTTCGCCAAGCAATAAACACCAGCTAATGAATTCCCCACTCACTATCCAGCCAATAAATTCTCGCTAGGTTACAAATTTCGCTAGCTAGCTAATTCAATCGCTGATAGCGAACTTTGATTTCGCTTATATCTTTGTAGGTTCTCGCTTAAAGTTAGCAAAATTTTCTGCTGGTACAGCCAAATTCCAGATAGCTTAAATTGTCGCCCCGTGTTTTTGGTATTTTTGGTCTCAAACGACAATGCTTTGATGTATTACCATTTTAATCCTTATGTACTCTTCATATTTTGCATTTAGTATTTTCACACTTTTGGTTGTACTATAAAACCCCCACAAACTTGTAACCTTATGAACTTTTCATTTTATACGCTTCCCAGTGTACCTTTCATTTTGTGTAGTTCTCAGCCTCTTCTCTCTCTTTCTCTCTATTTTGGCCTAAACACACCTCCCTTGAGATGACACAACTCAAGGGATGTTTGGCTAAGCCCCTTTCCTTCAGTTATATGGCTCACCATGAGTGTGCTCGGAGGCAAGTTTTCATGCCTTCATTCATATCACACTCGCATTTATGAGCATTTAAGCTCCCGCATCTCACCCTGTGTTGAAACCCTCCTGGTGATCCACCAGCCAATGTATTCAAAAGCCAGGGTACAGCTGGATGCTTTCAAACTCGGGATTCACCATCCACTTCAGTTGTCTCCCATTAGTTGCCGTAAAGGCCCTCTGAGTCGGCATGCACACCGTTAGGACTAATGCCCACTTGAATGCCATATCCCATGGAGGGAGTAATTTAGGTCAGATTTTAGGTGCCAAATCAAGGTCCGGTTTGGGAAAACGACTAGGTCATTATCCCCACACGAGGAAATAAACCCCAGGGCACAACACACTCCTAAATCAACCCAAGGACCCTGCCACTTCACTGGTCTTCTAAATTTTCCTTAATTTTTATAAACTTTACAATCATCAACCTTGTAATTCGTTTTGAACAAAACCCAAAATCCAAAGAGAAATACCATTTTCAACCCCAACCCACTTCATTTTTAATAAGAAAACCCATCTCAAGTTCACCTGATCACTATACTGCAATATTTGATCAATGCAAAGTAGAGGAACTTAGATACAAAATTTTGTTATCCCTACCACCCATCGTGGCACGAATCAACACGTTGTCAAGAAGATGCCTCCCAAACTGGCGTTTTACAAAGATTTTCAAGTGCGATATCATCATGCTAATCCTGCTGAGGCCAAAAGAGAATCCAGGCCATTACCCTGATCAAGGTGAGTTTCACCGTTAGAACCCCATCATACAGCTTTAGAACTTCATTGAAATTAGGAAGCAAATCGAGATTTGATGAAAATTATTCACAAAGAAACTTAAGAAAATCACACCAATTGCAAAACCTTTAAAGAATCAAGACACAAAACATCAGAAGAGAAAGTCGAAGTATAGGATTCCAACCTGAAAGACAAGTACGAAAATTGAAATCCGTAATCATATAGTGCCAAGTCTCCTATTCTACTCTATGAACCCTCACCAACCATGAGAAAACACTCTCTTTATGAAACCAAACCCAGATCCCAAGCCAGTTCCTTCTCTCCCTTCCTTGGCTTTTATACCCTTTTCCACAGAGGGACTCGACCAAACAAAGGACGAACATACCTTAGCACTAATGGAACAACTCAACACCTCGCAATTATTACATGTTAAAATTAAAGACGTAGTGTGCATCTGCATCACTTTTCTCTCCGTGACCGATTCGTGCCACGTGAGGCGCCAGCCAAATTCAACAAAATTTATATACACCTAAGTTTCCTTACTACGCCAGAGTCAGCTACCAAGAAGATAAAGGTTCCAGGCCTAACACGGATGGTTTTCATCCTAGGAATGATTTGCATAAGTGCACGAAGGTAAGACTTTCTATTTGAATTCTTTCTGATTTTGTTTCAAAAAACAAAGGTGATGAGTTTGAAAACCGACAATCAGAAAAACCGAAACGAAGTGTGAAAAGTTAACTTGAAGATTTGTGTCACTAACTTGGTAACTTAGGGCAAATAAGTGTCCTCGGGTTTTATCTCATACGACAAGCAACCTATAGTCCAAGCCACAACCGGATCTATGTTTAACTAGGCAAACCTAACCCTAGAAACCACTCCTATTTGAGTTAAAACACAGTAACATACATCTACGGCCTCTTTAATAGCTTGAAACCCTAACATTAAATATCATTTCGCGGGCTCCTCGTAAAGACCATCTAAAAAACCACAAAGGCATCTAGCAATAAGATGCACTGTATCCCAAAGCATGGTAAGTATTGGCCAAATCAATAAATATTCAATGCTATTCAACCCTATTTTGAGAAGATAGGGCCATAAACACAAGACTTTAGCTTAGCTTCATGGAGGACAACATGTATACGCCCACTACCAAGCTAGCTTCCTTCTCTTCAAAGAAAGAGGCTTAGCTGCCACCCTTGAGTTGTCATCCCCAAGAGGGGTGTTTGCAGCCAAGAAAATAAGAGAAAGAAAGGAGAGAGAAGAGAGAAAAGCAAACCTAACTAAAGCTAATAAAGATATTTACAAAAATAAAAACTTACCAAAAAATTGCTTCAATTTGTTACTTACTTCTGGCTAGTGGTTACAAATGGAGGGCTATATAGGGGCCACCCCAATGGCTGAGGTACTACCAGTGTTTAACAATTTGGCTAATTTAGGACAGAGAGCACACACACTAAATCAAGTCACTATAATTAATTACAAAAGCAAAGAATTTCTCAAGCAGGTTCAAAATTTCACAGTAAATAAAATTTCGCTTAGCTAGCCAAATCACCAAGAGATAGCGAAATAAAATTCTCGCTTAGGCAGCAGTGATTTCGCGATAGCTTAAATTTCAATAGCTTAGCGAAATTTATGAGAAGCTTAAAATGCAAATTCCTCGCTAGGAACAAAGACTTAGCGAAAATCTCGGGGTCTAGCGAATTGTCAATTCTCGCTTAAGATTGCTAAATTTTCATGCAGGTCAGGTTTTCAACTCAAACACTCTCACCTTATAAATTTCGGATTTGGCCGATTCATCACCGCATTGCTTCCATCCTCTATCAGCATTGGATTTTTCTTCACTACTATTCTCTCCTTTGAATATGGCTCGCTTGATGGTTACGAATGGGTTCCAATCTCATGATTCGTCTTATATCTCGATATTGGAACTCCTAAAGCACACAAAAAACCTCGTAAAACAAACTAAAAATAACCTCTCTAAACGGCATAAGTGAAACTAAGACTCGAACACTTAATTATAATGATGAGATTACGCAAAAGTGACTCAAAAAACCTATTTAAAATAGGGTTCAAATAGCACTTTGGGCACTAATCACTGATTCTTTGTTGAGGGTGGTACCATGTACTAAGTGAGAATACACCGGCAATTAATTTGGCCACTTTTGATTTCCTACTTTGGGCAACAACTGCACTGCTGAGAGTGGCATCGTGACATCGCTCCGCACTTGTTCCCCAACATCATTGCACTTCTCAAGACTTCACCACAGCGGCTGCCATCATCCCCATGCTTCTCCCATCAATTTTTTATTGATCAAGTGGTTGATACAGATCGAGGCTTCAGAGGCGCTCGTAACAAGGAAAATACAAAAACCAAAATCATAAGGTGGTATTAGAAGTGGATAAAATGAAAGAAAACAAAAATATAACAAAAACACCAAAGCTACAAAAAGCATGAACAAGGTTTAAGGTGAATAGTGGTTGGGAGAACAGTATAGCATGTGACACTTCAAACGTAAGGAATTTTTATCAGGTTCCATTTTATTGCATTTTCTCGGCTTCTTCTTCCTTTCCGGTCCCGACCGCAATGTTTAGTTTGACTCGAATTCTTCGTGTTTGGATCGAATTCAACACTTCGATAAATAGCTTGCAAAATTACAAAATTAGCCACAAAATGCGACTAGAATAGTAGGAACCTTAATGTGCAACTCCAAGTTAATTAGAATTATTAGTACACAAAAAGTACCAAACCTATAATGTTAAGTGCCCAAAATAGCACTTTGGCAATTAATCAATAACTTAACTCACACATTGCTGGGGTCCCTTAGCAATGAAAAAAAGAAAGAAAGAAAGAAAGATAGAGCATACAACAAAAGCAAAACAGAACATAAAAAAATATATTTCAAAATGGTTGTGAATAAGTAATGTTCAACTTCTGATGAGAATCACTGAATCCCTTGCCCAATAACTATATCGAGAGAATGAATGTCATACAAAATTGAGTATCAAAAAAGCCTCCTTCTCAAAGACTTAACCAGGAACTTTCACCAAAATCTAAGTGTTTGTTTGATCAGTCCTCAACAATAAACTACTAAACTGCACTCTCCCCCCAACCAAGCTGCGCTCCGCTAGACAATTAACCAACCTAACATATTAGGACCCGCTCTTATTCCACAACTCTTTTGTGTTATAGGGTGCAATGTCGAGGAATCGACCTCACCGTTCATGTAACGGGATCTACCGATGACTCTCAACCAATTAAGGCTTAGGGCACTAAGTCATAAGGGTCTTTCGACCACTAACTCTTCAAGTTTCACCCCGGACTTTGAATGATTTCGAGACTCCAGCACCTACAACTTGCTAAACTCCACCTATCCACCCGTGTAGCGAGCACTAAGTCGGTGGCTCCCAACCAGTAGGCTTGGGGCATCGGGCATTAAAGGCTTTCACCATATACCCCTCGGACCGTGCTCGAGTTTCAAGGCAAAGCGTTGCAATTTTTCTTTTTCTTTTCTTTTTCTTTTTGATTTTTCTTTTCTTCTTTGTTTTGGAAGACACATCGTCTTCTATCTGGGGGTCCTAACCTATTAAAGGTGGTCAACGAAACTAGGTAGGCTATTGCAAGGCTTAGACTCGCTAGGCGCTTTTTCAGTTAATAAGAAACCTAATGTGCACAAGTGTAAGGTTAGCTAAAGGTGGGAAGAAAATGGTCGAAAAGCAACAAGAGTCTGTCCTATTATCCACCTGCCTAGGCATGGAACCAATCTAACATCAATAGAATTGGACAAAGTTTCAATTTTTCAAACCACATGTTAAGTAGAACACAAAAAAAAAAAAATAAAGTGTAAGGGTCCAATTTTTTTAAAAAGTGTCAGATAAGATAACAAATTCTTCACAAAGAAAACCAAAGAAGCCACCGAACATCATAAATGGGCTTGCTCAAAATAATAACAAAACATAATACATGCAACTTCCTAACTCTCCCCCCAACCAAATGTCTCATCGGGTCTCGCAAACTGACTCTGATTAAAAAGTTGTAGAAGGAAGTGCTACCCCTTAATGAGATGTGCCTGCTGTTGGATAGAGACTTCGTGAAGCTTTACATCGACATCATTTTCACCGCTTTGGGCTTCAAATAAACAAGTTAGGAGAAGAAAGAGAGGAAAAGTTACCGCTATAGCATTTCAGAAAATTACATCATAATAATTTCAAAAGTGTTCTTTTCCGCTATATTCGATTCTACACTCTAAGCTTCCAACGGTACCAAAACGGAGTTCGAATGAAAAGTTATGACGAAACAAATTGGGTTACAAATTCTCGTGACCGCGAATTTTTTTTTGAATAATAAAAAACAAAAAATAAAAAAAACAATTTTTTTTTTAAATTTTTGTGTGAGAGACAATTTTTCGAATTTTTTTTTAATATATATATAATAATAATAATAACAAAAATCATAAAAGCTACAAGCACAAGCATGTGCTGACATATCGCAATATGGCGCTCGCTAAATTTCAGAATGTGTTGTAGGTCGCGGTTTCAGAGGCCGCGAAATTTCCTCGTAAGCCGCGAATTTTTTCCGGCCGCCTTCGCACCTCCCGCGCAAAAATTGGGCAAACCGCAAAATAAACATTGAAAAAGTTAAGAAAAATTACAGAAAATTGAAAAATAAGCTAGAAACAAAGATTAACTTCAAATTAGAGAAAATCTAGAAATAAAAATTAAAGAAATCAAATTAAAATAAAATAAAATAAGATAAAATGAAAACAAAAAGCCGGGAGATCTGTTCCCCAAATCCACTCCTAAGCCTTTAGAGGCTGTGAACTATTGGAGCTACATAATGCCGAGGTCCAGTGCCCATAAATCAACTGAAGACCGAACCATCCGTCGTGCCATACACCGTGAGTGTACCGCCATCTTCTTTGAGGTAGTGACGAAGGTTTGAACAATGGCCACTAATTTCTTGAGGTTTTGCAGGGCAGGCAATGTAGGGCTGGCCTTAGCTTTGGCAGCAGGAGTTTTGGGTGTGAATTGTGCTGCTGGTGAAGGCAGTATGTAGACTGAGTCAGTAAGGGGCAGGGGTAAATTGTTCTCTTGGTGTTCTTCCACTGCTTCCTTAGTTAGCAACAAGGGGATTGATTCCTTCTTCTCCCATAAGCAAACAGCAGCACCAATGTCTGAGGATTCAAAATTTTCTACTAGGCCTTCTTGTAGCTGCTGTAAACACTGCTCCTCCACCATGGTGTCACTCAGGCACTCCCCCTCTGGATTTTCTTCCTCTTGATGAACATGTTGTTAGGCAAGCCTTGAGATTGATGTCTGCAGGTTGTCAATTTTCTTATCCATTTCACTTTGAAGCCCATCTAATTTTTGGTCCAAGGAGCTCTCCACAGTATGAATTCTTTGACTTAATTGGGCATTGAATGTCTTCTGCTCTTCCACAAAGTCACCCACTAGCTTGGTAAAGTCCAGAATTGCTTGCTCAACTAGGTAGATTGGTTGTGGTGGTTGAGGCTGGGACGAAGAGGCATACACCGTGGATGAAAGGAGGAGGTGACACTGGTGGGAGGTCTTGGTTCCCATGAGGAGTTTGTGTGGTTCCCCCAACTAGGGTTGTAAGTATTGTCCAATGTTGCATTAGTTGGGGAAACACTACATAGGGGTGAACTCATCCATTGGTTTCTATAGTTCCTCATGGACCTAGATGGGTTTGGATTTCTCCCCAAGAATTGCTGATTTTGCCATGGAAGGTTTCTATAGTCCCTCATTGACATGTATGCTCTAGGATTTCTCTCCACAGGGTATCGACTGAACTGCTCTCCCTCTTTCATTTGGTCACAATTCAAACCCACTGGACATGCAATCCTGCTGTATAAATTTGGCACACAAGACAACACAAAAAAAAAAAATCCTATAGCACTATTTTTTTTTTCTTCAGTGAAATGAAACAAAAGAAAAACTGACAGTAAAATATAAAAGAGATTCACTAGTACTTGTGATGAGGATCACAAGTGCTCCATGTACTGGCCAAATGCACTTAGGGCACCATCCCCAGAACGACGCCATTTGATTCAGGCCACAGTAGGTATGGAATCAACAAAATTTATATCTCTAATCCTACTATCAGAGTGCAAAGCTACTCAAGAAGATAAGGGGCTCTAGGGTCAAACACAGGGATGGGTTTTCTTTGCACAAATGATTTACAGTGAGGTTCAAAAATGGTGAATTTCAATTTGGATTTCAGGATTTGGTAAAAACAGGGGATTTATGTGGTGAGCAGATTGAAATTAAAATGAAGAAAAATAAGAAAAATAATAAAAGAGATCTCCTTGAAGTATCGTGATACCGTTTAGGATCCTAGGCAACCGAGGGTTTGTGGCCATTGCTAGGGAGGATACCTATAGTCATCTCCCCGACCTAATTTTCATTTAGCTATAAACCTAAACCAAAATAATTATCCTTTGAAAATGGTGTTCATCGAAAGCAGCAAAGGTCACCGATGCTGACACCGCTCTTAACTCCCTTCCAATGGGTCATAGAGAGTAACTAATGAATCTCAGTTGATCTAGCAATAAGCATCCACTGAACCCTAAAAGCTTACCAAATAATAAATGCATTCATATTATTCGAATGGATAAAAACTCTACGCTTAGGAAAGGGAATACAAACTCGCCAAGCAGTACCGCCAAGAACATGGAACCTCCAAAGAGCCGCCGATCCTCGTGACCCAGCAGCCTCTTCCAATTTTAAGGAGGGAGGTTTTAGTTTCGCCATCCTCCGAGTTGTCATCCTCGGAGGGTGTTTGGTCGCCCGTAAAGTGGAAAAGAAATGAAAGAAAATGAGAGAAAGCTGAAAGGAGAAGAGAAAAAGCGGATAACCGAAAAGCTCCCACAATTTTTATCGATCAAGTGGTTGATACAGACTGAGGCTTATATGCTCGAACAAGGAAAATACAAAAACCAAATCGAAGGTATTAGAAGGGATAAAATGAAGAAAACAAAATATAACAAAAACACCAAAGTTAAAAGAGGAACAATATAAAGTGGTGAATAGTGTAAGGTCGGGAGTGAACAATGGTTAGTAGGAGCAATTTCTCAAACGTATAAATTTTTGTTAGCCCATTTTGTTGCATTTTCTCGCTTCTTCTTCCTTCCGATCTTTGATATGCAATGTCAGTTTGACTCGAATTCTTCGTGCTTGGATCGACTAACAATTTCAGATAAATAGCTTGCAAAATTACAAAATTAGTCACAAATGCGATCAAGTAGAATAGTAGGAACCTTAATGTGCAACGGCATTATAATGATTAGTACACAAAAAGCACTCAAAAACTCATAATAAATAGGGTTCAAAATAGCACTGGGGCACTAATCATGGTGTAAGATTATCAGCGCAGATCCCTAGCTTCCAAAGGTTCCATAGGAGAGATCGAGAGAAGATATAAAAGGGCATAAAAGGCGGAAATCGATCAAACCGATGTGAGAAACGAGTTTATCCTCGTGACGGAGGACAGGTCGGCGAGAAAAGAGAAAATTTTTGACTTCAATTTGAAAATGACAAAAGGAAATTAGGGTTGGGACCTAAATAGCTTGTTACGTTTGGGGGTGATTTTTTTAATTGGGCAATCGGGCTAGCCCGAAAAAAATCGGGCCAACTGATGAGTCTTAAACTCATCTATTTTAAAGCCATTTTTCTGGCATGTTTTTAACAATTTTAGATCTATGTTTTTTCCAAATTATGGAATATTCACCAACTTTATGTTTTGTAAGTGTTATTTGAAAAAAAGAAGAGAAAACAAGCAGAAAAGAAGCAAAAAAATATGGAAAATGCAGCAACCTTTGTCGCGACATAATTTTTGTATGTCTCGACACAAAATTCAAGCAAGCTAAAGAAACTATGTCGCAGCCAACAACTAAATGTCGTAACAAAGCTCAGACATAACTCAATGGCTGAAAGAGAAATTTTGTCACGACATTATTGAAAAAGATTGTGAAGAAAATTGTCGCGGTAATCCTTGATTGTAGTGACAATGATTAAAGTAGAGAGCAAAGAAGCCGTGGTCACGACAGACTTATAGCCGCAACATAAAAGTCATAGATCAATGTATTAACTCTTGATCGCTGATAGAACAAAAGACAACTCTATCGCTGATAGAAATTGCTCGTGACATAAACACAAGTCAACTAAGACAAGTGTTTTTGTTATGATAAAGTTTTTAGCAGCATCAAGCTAGCACAAGGGGCACCTGTTGTCAGAACAAAGAAAATCCTATCGCGACATAACATTCAGAATTCACAACCAAGAGCAACAAAATCTCTGTCGCGACAATGATTATTTCTTTCGCGACAACCAAAACATGAAGGAGGTGAATTCCCTGTCGCGACAAGAAGCTTAAGAGCAACACAAGAAGAATCGTGACAAAGAAATTCTTATTGTGACATGATCAAGAGTTGAAGAAAAACTTGCGTCGCAACAAATAAATTTTTTGTCGCGACAATAAAAGCTATGGAATGATAAAATTCTGTCACGACAGAGAAAAATTAGGTTGGTACGTAAATTGAAAGAAGAACTCAAATAGTTAAGGTACCAGGCTGGCAACAAATAATTCTATGTCGCAACACGCCACCACCGAGCTAGAGGAATTAGAAAGAAAAAGTCTATCGCGACTGCTGAAAGCCTCGTCGGCGTAAATTGCAAGGACTCAAAGAGATCCCCATCGATAGAGAAAACTCACACGATGTAATTGACAAGAGAAAAAGGGAAATGTCTATCGCAATAAGGAAAAGAATGTCACGACATATTCCAAAAGGACAAGGACATGAAAAGCTGGTTGCAAACAGGTTAGGTGTCGCGACACAAGGCATTCCTGTCGCGACAAGAACAAGACTGCTAAATAAAAACTATGTCGCAACATTATCAAAGCGAGGTCGCAACACAATCTAAGAGCAGCCCGTAGAATAAGTCAATGGCTTAAAATAAGAAGCTACGATGCAGGCAACGGTAAAGATCAAAAGCTCATTTAACAAACTTTCTATGTCGCGACAAAGAGACCAATTTATGCCATAATTTTGGGGATCCACAACGCACTAATGAAGTGAAGCTCCAACATTGAAAGCCTATAAATAGACGAGCTCTAGGGCAATGTGCATGCCTTCAACCTGTGACGCCTAGGTGGTTGAAGACTCTTGTATTTTTTATTTATTTTATTTTATTTTCCATTTTAAAGGATTTAGTTTTAGTGTAGCTTTATTTTTTAGTTTTCCGTTCTCTCGGGATTTAGGTATTATAATCGGGCGCAAACTTTGTCGGTATTTCTTATAAAATCATCTTTTCATTACTATTTGATTTAAATGGATGATGGAAAGTTTCTAGAGTTCATTTATTTCAATTCATGGCGATTTCAAAGTGAATTTTCGACCGTAGCTTAGTCACCGAGCATGAGTGAACCAATTTTGAAAAGTCGAGCTCACCGAAATGGGTCTGATGATAGTCATTTATCCGGCTACTGGTGAAGAAAGCTTTAATTAGAATTCTTGAATTTATTTGATTGGTATTGTTTATAAATTTACTTGTTCTCGTACTAGTACCGTGTACCCAATGCAAGGTATTATATCTCGCTCTGATTTCTAGGAGGCCCTTTGAGTGACACAGAGATGGAGAATCCCAGAGTGTGAAAGTAGCTTCAGGTATGATAGACTAATACTATGGAACTAATGAACTTTGAAGGGTTACTCAAATAGATCACCAACTTACTTATAATTTGAGGATAGTTGAATGAAGTATCTATTCAATCACTCAAAGGTCTCTCCTCGTTCTGCTTAATTGATTCTGATCACGTGTTAGCAAAGATATAATCAAGGAGATGGAAATTTTCATCGTATGTGATGAGGTGCTCAATCATTAAATCGAGAAGGCTTCTGCAATATCCTATCTATGGGGCAAGAATTTTTAGTCCTAAGATCCGAAAGTATGAAGTAATCAAAAGAAAATACTTAAATCTTATAAAGAGGGTTATATATTACAAGTAACCGATTATAATCATGTCTCATAAATGAATATGAACCTTTAATCGTTGAAAAGTATGGTTAAGGGAGAACCAAACTATACTACCTTTACGTTTGACAAACTCGCTTCCACCTATAGTTAAGTTATGAATTGAAATGATGCATAAATTGATTATTACTTATTAATCCATGTCCAGTTTTGTCTAACTCAATGAATTCTCAACCCTAATTTTATTAAACTTTTTTTTTTTATATATATTAAAGATTTCAGTTTAGGACGACATTTTTAGTCCTCTTATCATCATAAATAAAGTGGAGTTCAAAGAAAATAATTTCGAGTAGCTTCGTAGTCTTTTGATTTATCATCCTTTCTCGTGGAACGAGACCGACTTTAAATATCCACTTTTATTACTTGTACGACTCAGGCGCTATAATTATCAAGACCACACACAAAAATTTTAAATCAGTCATTTCACAAAAAAGAACAAATCCATCTTTTCATGTATATGAAAAATGGTCTTAACAAGTTTTTGGTGGCGTTTCCGGGGACTGAAAAGTTCTTGGTGGCGTGATTTGGGTGCCTGGGCATACACCGATCACATCATACAGCTTGGTCTTAACAAGCCAGCGCCGTTGCTCGGGGATTGAAAAGTTCTCGGGTGGCAAGATTTAGAAGTTTCGCATACATTGATCACAAAGATACAATTTAGTCTTAATAAGTTTTTGGCGCGCGAATGAGAATCGACCGATGAATTTAAATATCAATATTCTAACCAAAAAGGGATTTACTAATTTCGACATTTTTCTTTTTAATATTATAAATTTCATAAAATCAAAAAAACGGTTTTAATGGTAGTAAATGAAGAAACTACTGAATTTTTTTTTAGGAGCTTAAATAGAGATAATTGTTTCCCACTTAATTCATTTGATCTCGTGTGTTTCTGCCTGTAGTTTAAATGCATAGAAAAACAAGAAGGTATCCGTTGCCTCTTCTGGGCAATGAAATTGAGAGAACACTAAAGAATCTGAGGAAGATCACGGTTTTAGAACTGTGGCAATGACAAATCAAAGAGAGACTCGCAGGCTATCTGGTTGTAAGAAGAAGTAGAGAGAACTCAAAGGCCTAATACTATGGAGGACTTTTGGAGGCCTATTATCCAAGAAGAGTACTCTGCAGTGAGACAACCTGCCATAGAAGCCAACAATTTTAAGCTAAAGCCAGCATTGATTACCATGGTACAGTAGCACCAGTTCACTAGTCATCCCTCTGAAGATCCGAATGAGCATATGGGAAGACCGCTGAAGATGGCCAACACAATCAAATTGAATGGGGGTGTGAGACCGTATAATCAAGCCAGCCCCTTTTCATTGAGAGATGTGGCAAAGAACATGGTTTGTTTCCCCATTGCAAGTTGAATCAAGTGAAACTGGGAAGAGTTAGGCGAGGCCTATATGAGCACATTTTTTCCTCTAGCTCTAACTCGATATAATAGGAGAAATACCTCGTCTTCGCAGGGGGTATAAAGTCTCTTCAACGTATGGGAAAGGATTCAAGAGACTGCAAAGATGTCCTATGCATGGAATAGACTGACCACCATATGGATATATTCCATCACGCCATGAATTACGCCTCCAAGGGTATAATCGATGCATCCCGTCAGGCTTTAAGAGAAGAAATGCAAGAGGAGGCAAGGCACTCGATTGAAGACCTGGGCAAATGCAATTTACAAGGTTCCATCCAAGTTTTAGGACCAAGAGCGCATTAAGGGGAAGTGGTTTCCTATTGTTGAACCATATGATCGCTTATAGAAGCAGTTCGACGCAGTTGATGAACAAACTCGAAGCAATGAAAGGAGAATACACGCACATGAAGTGGGAGCAGCAAAAGAAGGAATTAGAAGCAATGTTGAGAGACCAGTTAAAGAAGAGCCCTACCAAGTTGAGAAGACCAAGTATATGAATGAGCAAAGAAGTTATCACTTCAAGCCTAACCCCAACTTACCAACACACTATACACCAGCCTTAAGGAACCATGCATTTGACATGGTAGAGAAGACAACAGGCCCCACTGATACTACCATCGTTATGCTCAAGAACCCAGTTCCAAGAACAACAAAGAAGAGTGGTCAATAGAGGAGAATATCAAGGTCAGAAAGAATTCAATCATTTGAAGATCGATTGCATTTCATGTCGAAAAACAAAAGAATTCTAATATGCATGAGAAAGATTTTCTCGAACTTGAAATTTCCAAGCAAACACAATCGTGTTTCTACAAATACCAATACCCTTGAAGAATTCCTGAGACTCGGGAGCAGGGCGCCTAGTCCAAATATACTTGAATCAGTCCAAGGATTCAATTCCAAGTGACACAAGGAAGGATCCAAGGGAATGTATGGCAATACTTTTGAGAAGTGGCAGAGAACTGGATGAGAGAATAGTTGAAAAGAAGGACAATGAGGAAGAGAATTATGCTAAAATTAAAGAAGAGTTTAAGCAACACAGTTCAGAAACTACAGAGAAAGAGAAAACATCAAAGATGCAGTAAGAGTAATAGGTGGAAAAAGAAAATCCAGGGAAAAAGGAAGAGGTTAAGGCTTATGAACCTCAAGTTCCATTTCCTCAAAGGCTGCAGAAGGCAAAACTAGGAGAGTAATTCTCTAGATTCTTAGACATGTTTAAGATGATAAAGATGAACATTCCTCGTACATCACTGGGCAACGCCTTTATGCAAAATTTATATGATATTGTTAAAAGAAAGATCACGGAAGAAGGAATAGTGAGCCCGACAAAGAAATACGAGCGTAGTAATTCAAAAATTCTTACCAGAGAAGATGCGGATCTAGACAGCCTTCACTATACCCCGTGATATCGGGCATGCTGATACTGGAAAAGCACTATGTGACTCCGAGCCAGCATAAACCCTCATGCCTGTTCTGCGTTAAAAGACTAAGCTCGGGGAACTTAATTCCCACAAAACATGACCTCGCAAATGGTAGACAAAGACCGCCCATCCCATAGCATTCAGAAGATGCTTCGATCAAAGTGGAAAATTCATTTTCCCAAAGGGACTTTGTAATCATTGATATAGATGAAGACAAACAAGTCTCACTAATCGTTAGGAAGACCTTCTTAGCAAATGTATGTTTTGACGATGTGAAAAAGGAGAATTAACTCTCAGGGAAGCCGAGATTGAAAGAATAGACTTCAATCTTAATCACGCTTGAAACAACCCGAATTAAGTAATGTCGGGACAGAGATTTTAGAAACAAAATTCCATAAGTTCTTAACTCGAATAATGATTGTATTTTTCTGTAATTCAATGAATGAGAATGAGATGAATTTCCAGTATCTTGAGCATCTTGAAGTTAAATTTCTAGACTCCAATGTTAAATTGAAAAATGCAGTACTTAGTGTTAAAGAAAATAATACAGAAAAATTCAGCAGTTATGAAGAGGAAGCTGCTAACATAAACAAAAGTTCATAGGGTTTAATTCTAAAAGAACTACATGAACATTTACAGTATGCTTTCTTGCAACCAGAAAAAAGAAAGTCAGTCATCATTTCAGCCGGATCGAATTGCTTGAAAACAAAAAATGCCGAAAAATTCTCAAAATATAAGGAGCAACATAGCTTGGTCCATAGAGGATTTGAAAGGAATCAGTCCTTCTATTTGTATGCACAAGATCCTTTTGGAGGAGAATGCTAAAACCTCATAGAACACGAGAAGGTCGAATCCAAAAAGAATGAAAGAAGTAGTCAAAAATGAAGTACTGAAGTGGCTAAATGCAGGCTTCATATATGCAATCTCATACAGCCCTTAGGTGAGCCCAGTTCATGTGGTTCCAAAGAAGAAAGGATTCACTGTGATCAGGAATGAGAAGAATGAATTGATTCCTACAAGAACTATGACAGGATGGAGAGTGTGTATAGACTATAGAAAACTAAACACTACTACCAGAAAGGACCATTATCTCACCTTCATCGACCAAATGCTAGACAAAGTTAGCAGTGGCACTCCCATTACTCGTTCTTGATGGATATTCTCGTTATAACCAGATTAAGCATGTCTATAGGATTAGAGAAAACTACAACATAACCTATGGCACCTTTACTTTTTGAAGAATGCCTTTGGATTATGTAATGTCCCGCTCAAAGATGTATGATGTCTATGTTTTCTCGACGCAGGAAGACGCAGGGAAATCTTTATGGATGACTTCTTAGTATATGGATCCTGTTTTGAGAATTGCTTAGAAAATTTAGAAACAGTACTTCAGAGGTGTCAAGACAAAAATCTAGCTCTAAATTGGGAGAAATGCCACTTTATGGTAACATAAGGTATTGTCTTGGGACACAAAATTTCTGCTGCTGGATTGGAAGTAAACCAAGCAAAAGTTGTTGCTATAAAAATCTTATGCCACCACAACAAGAAAAGGGATAAGAAGCTCGACATGCGCCGGTTTTTATTGTATGATTCATAAAGGACTTCTCAAAATCTCCTTAATTAATATGTCAACTATTGGAAAAAGATAAATTTTTGATTTTGATGAATCATACATCTATTTGATAAATCGTCCAGAAGCCAGGCTGGACAACTCCCATCATCGCGTCGACACTTCCACTTGGAACAATGACTATGAAATTATGTGTGATGCCAGTGATTATGCAACGGGAGTTGTATTGGGACAAAGAACTAAAAAGATATTCAAGGACATATACTATGCAAGCAAAACCTTTAATCAGGCACAAGAAAACTACTCCACCATAGAAAAGGAGATGCTGACAATGGTGTTTTCTTATGAAAAATTCAGGCCTTACATATTGGGGTCCCATGTTATAATACACACTGATCATGCTGCGATTAGATATCTAATGGCAAAGAAGGAGGCCAAACCAAGACTGACTGCTGGGAAGTTGCTGCTGGCAGAATTTGATCTTGAGATCAGCAAGATAAGAAAGGTAGTGACCGGGCGAGCAATTGTTTTTCCTGCGAATCAAACACCCTCGTATTCCCATAATGTCAATTACTTAGTTTGTGGGAGTTTGCGGCTACTGAATCAGCCACCAATAGAGAAGAAATTGAGAATTGATTGCAATTCTATATTTGGGATGAATCTAATTACTTTATAGAAGTAGAGCAGATATGATCATAAGGAGTGGGAATTGTGAAACGTAACAAAGTGGTATTATGGAGAAATGTCATATCACCATATGGAGGACACTTCAGAGACAAAAGAGCTTAGAAAATTCCCGTAATCAAGCTACATTGCCTACCCTATTCAAAGACTGTGTTGAGTGGGTAAAACATTGTGATAATTATCAAAGAATGGGCAACATAAGCAGAAGAAATGAAATGCCCCTGCAAGTAATTTTGGTGGTACAGATTTTTTATGTTTAGGGAATATACTACATGGGACCTTTTCCATTATCATTTGGTAACATATACATTCTCCTAGATGTGGATTATGTATCTAAATGGGTGGACGTATCAGCTTATCCCATAAATGATGCCAGCAGAGTGGTGGGATTTATACAAAGAAATATTTTGAGCAGATTTAGAGCACCCAGAACAATCATCAATGATGAGGGAAGCCATTTTGCAAATAAAATTTTTGAAAAACTCAGGAGCAAATATGGAACCAAACATGTAATGGGTTTGGCCTATCACCCTTAGTCAAATGGGCAAGCACAAATTTCCAACAGGGAAATAAAAAATTTTTTAAAGAAAATAGTAAATACAAGTAGGAAGGACAAATCTATAAAGCTAGATTATGCATTATAGGCTTATATAACTGCTTACAAAACTCCCATTGAAACGTCTCTATACAAAATCGTATTCAAAACCTCATCATCTCCCTTTAGAACTAGAATACAAAGCTATGTGGGCCATCAAGAAATTGAATTGTGACTTTCAAGCTTCTAAGGAAAAGAGACTACTCCAAATGAATGAACTGGAAGAGTTGAGAAATGAAGCCTATGGTAATGCCAGAATTTACAAAGAAAAGACCAAGATGTGGCATGATCAAAAGATTATGAGGAGGGGATTCAAGGCTGGAGAACAAGTCCTCTTATACAACTCCAGCTTGCCATTTCAGAAATTAGTTCAGATGAGGTCCTTACATAGTGGTAAAAATTACACCCCTTTCTTGGAGCAAAGAATAATTAAAAAGATGAATCGGGAAGTGAATTTAAAGCAATATTAGAGATTGAAGCACTATCTGAGGAAGCATAAATGAAGTAGATCCAAATTTTGAAAAGTGGGAAAGAGTTTTGTCGAAATGGCGACATTCTCAAGCAAGGCCCAGCTAAGGACATTAAATCGAAAAATTCTTCGAGGAAACCCGCACTTTTAATTTTGAGAAATTGATTAATGTTGATTACTTTTATGAGTTTTAAATTTTGCTAGAAATTATTATGTGTTTTGATAGTTGCTTTATAGTTTTTTTCAGAATTATGAATGAACTGAAGGAAATGTTATTAGAAAGCACACTTTCTCAAACTAAAATATGCAGAAAATAGCTACAAGGGGGAGTATTTCTATTTCCCACAATTTGCTTTAATAATAATGCATAATTGAAGTTTGGGGGAATTTGATGATTGTTAGAGCATAAATTATCATACTACTTTCTTATGCCAACTGTTTGAATGCCGTGTTGAATGAATTGATGAATGATATTTAGTGCAGAAAAAGAATTGTTGTTCATGCTTGAATTGAGATTGTTTGATGATAACATGTGTTTTCACAAGTATACATATAGTGGAAAGACTCACAATAAAGTCATTTGGATGAATGGTTGAAAGTATGAAAATGTCGCGACATTGATTTTCCTTGTCGTGACAAAGAAAAAAATATAAAACCTCATCTAAGTGGCAAGGATTTCTGTCGCAAAAAACAACAAGCATGAACCTCAGAAATCATGTCGCAACATAATTCAACCGGTAAAGATACTTATCGCGACAAAATTTTTCAGAGCGGCCAAAGAAATTTCGATCCAAAATTAAGTAAAAATTTTATGTTGCGACATCATTTCTTTAAGTGCGTCGTGGACACCCGTATCACAAAGGGCCTAAATTCAGTCAAAAATTCGATACCAAAGAAGCACAAAGAACTTCGTCGATAAATGGAAAAGTTTGAAGACTAAAGAGTCATCTACCTCATAACATTCAAACCATTCAGCCTCACTCACCAAATCTCTTTCACTCGTTCGAAACCCTAGATCCCTAAACTGCTATCTCATGATGTCTAAGCCCACCAACCTAGTTCCAAACCTCAACGAAATCATGGAAGAGTATGCTGAGTGGGAAAATGAGACAGTTCAAGCCACTCAAGCATTAGCAGAGCGCGTGAAGAAAGGGACGGTAAACAAAGTGTTCGGAAAGGCATAATGGAAGAATCTAGAAAGAGGAAAAGAGGAAATGAAGAAGTAGAGAGCAACAAACAAAAAGCTAGTGACTGGGTCTCTGATATGGCTTATATTACTTGGAAGGACAAACTGCAGTACATAAACTTCATTGGGGAAAAAGGCTTCAACAATGGGTTTCTCCATTCCAAGAGCTGATAGAAAGCAAGGGATGGCATCTATTTTATGAGAACAAGGCTCCGAGATTTGTAGATGTGGTGAAGGAGTTCTACTCAAATATGGTGGGGATGAAGGATAGAACTGTATACGTAAGAGGAAATGGATATCCTTCAGCAGAGAACAAATAGATAGCACATACAATCTTCGGGAGAAAAAAAATGGGTCAAAATTCAAAAGACTAGTGGAAACACCTGACTACCAGAATATTGTAGACCTACTTACTGATGGCAAAGGAAAGTGGAATGCCACAAAAAAACCCACACAGTCCATCAGCCAAAGGAGCACTCACCGAACCAGCAAAGGTCCGTTTTATTTTTTATGTTCAAATATGCCGCTTCCAAACACCTATGCACAAATAGGAGAAAGTAGGCATTCTCTTATTTTATGCCATCCTCAAGGAGTATAAATTTAAGTGTGGGCAAAATAATAATACTAATTTAAGCATTATAAAGGAGGATACAAAGGGTTGATTCCTCACCCATCACTGATTTCAAGACTCTGCATCTTAGGTGGTGCCCAAGGAGATTGGGAAGAAGAGGAGAACTGCCCTAAGACATCGCCCCTGCATTAACAGGAATCACCAAGGGGCCTAAAAACAAAAACAAGGGAAGACAGGTGGAAGCTGTAAGGGAAGAAGAAGAACCATTAGAAAGACAGCAGCCCCAGCCTGAAGATGAAGCACTAGAGCTCCCACAAAGGCAGAGAAGTGTAAGCCCAATACTGACCTTCTCCCCTAAGGTGAGACAAGTCCACCTAGAGTAGGCCAAAATCTCAGAGCCTTTAAATAGTAATGTTGTAGTGCTAGACTTGCTGAAGGCCATGAAGCAAGAACTAGAAGAGAGGGACAGCTAGCTAAAGCTTCAACTACAACTCAGGTATGAGTACATGGAGGTTGAGTTGAAAAGAAGGGACCAATACTTGGAAGAAGCTCTAAAATAGAGAGATGAGGAATGGAAGAGTATATGGGAGATAAGATAACAAGAGTTGAGTGAAGAACTGAGAGCAAGAGAAGATGCTTTTCTCTCATGATCGATTCAGAAGAGATAGTGAGCTACTCAAGATCATGAAAGAAATGGAGGATGCTATGGAGAAGAACTTAGTTTTAGAAGGCGATGCCTTGGGTATCTCAGACAAGGAGCACCGTAAGAAGATAAGAGAACTTAATCGAAAAAAATAGACAAAGAATTGAGGGCATTTGAACTACAAGGAGAAATGTCGATCTGAAAGCTCGATACAGATTGGGTCAGCAAACACCGACAATGTACTCGCCTGTGGTACTGAGGAACCCCGAATTCTCGCGAGACAAAATGAAATAATCGCGCCTAGCTCCTAACCATGGAGTGGTCTCAGACAAATAGAAGTGGAGAAGGCAAAGAAGTCAAGATAGTCACAAGTCTAAACTCCCTGAAGTTCTCACCTTCGTGTGTGGGTATAAATTACTCGCTAACCTCCTCCCTCCCATAGGCATGATAGAAAAAGGTGCCAGCCTACCTGATCTTCCATCTCTTTCTCCTCTCTATACATAATGTCCACTCTTGAACCATTCATCAAATATAAATTGTGCAATTTTTGTGCTGAAATTGGTGTTCACTGTTTGTGAAAATTTTTGTGTTTATGTGCATTTCTTCTTTGTGTTTACTTGTGAATAAGTTTGAATTGATGAAGTTTTAAGGAATAACTAGTTGAAATAATTAAGAAACCAAATAATTGACCTAATTGTTAAATTGTCACAAAGATGTTTAGTCGAATGAAATCATGAAAAGAATGAACTTATGGTTGTGCTGATTATTTTGAGCTGAAAGCATGATTAAAATGAATCTCAAGGAATTGTTAGCAACACAACAACAAATCTCAAAACCAACAAAACTGATACATGTATCAAGTAGATGAAATGAATGGAAATGGAATGATTTAGGCCATCCTTGGAAGTTTGAGCCTTTCAAAGCCTACCCTTTTATATGCATAAGCATATACACTAGTTCCTTATTTGAGCCTACAACCAATCTCATCATCAACCAACAAATGAGAAGCCAATTTTCTTCCCTAAACATAATCTTACAATAAAGAACCCTTATTTGCCCAAATTATCAGACAAAGAACATCAAGGTTAGAAAATGACAAGATTGGAGGAATATTATTTCAAGTTGTAGAAAATGATGAAAAGGGTTGAGAAAGACAATGCAGAGAAATAAGAAAAGATGAAGAGGATTATGAAATAAGAGGTGAAAAGTAAAACATCAAGGAGGAATGAGTTTGGTCTTATTTCCTGAACCATTAAGTCCTTTAGTGTTCAAAGACCTAGTACCCTAATGCCATTTGCAGGAGCATTAACCCAAAGTTCAAGTATGTGTAGAAAGTTCTTCTTAAAAATACTAACATTGCACCATTCCATAAAAACTGTGAGAGATAAAAGTGAAAAAGCTTCTAAAATAAAGAAGAGAAGTTATCTTCTGTGCGTGGGAAAGGAAAAGAGAAAAAGATACCACAATGAAGAATATGTGTAAAGATGCACAAACCCGACGTGGGAAGGTTGGAAACTTTACAACTGGTGAGAAATCACATACCAAGAAGGCAAGAGTGTAAGTTGTCAATGAAATCTAGGCACAACTGAGCCTAAAGTGTCAAATTACCCACCCAATTGCCCAAGCCACACATTACAAGCCTAAAAGACCTATTTGATTCTGAAGGTGGTGTTATGCCTACATTAGTGGAGATTAATATGATAAACACATGACTTAAAATGAAAGAGCATGTTAACCGAGTATTATCCTAGAAGATTAAATGATCTACCAAAGAAAAAGAGTAAAGACCAGCACACACACAAAAATCAGGATTGAATGATTAAATTGTTACACCATATGAATTATTTGTCGGGTTCGAACTAATGTAAATTTTCCTGGGATTTTATTGGAAACATGTTTAGAAGTAATTTTACAACTGACATATGTTTCCTACCCAATTGAGCTTAATGAAATGTCTTTAAAAATAAAAGGCTTCAATTGTTTGAGGACAAAATAAACTTTATGTTGTAGAATTCTGGATGAGTCTAAAACTCATCTATTTCTCAATCCATTTTTCTCGCATGTTTTTTAAATAATTCTTGGGATCTATTTTTATGCCAAATTATGGAATATCTACAAACTTTATGTTTTTATGTGTGTTAGTCGAAAACAAAAGAGAAACAGTTAAAAGAAGCAAAAACGTTGAAATGTGCAGCAGTCGCGACATACTTCAAGGCGCGACACAAATCTGCTGGGTGCTAAAGGAACTATGTCGCAACCATTAACTAAATGTCGCAACAAAGCTCAGACAAAACTCAATGGCTAAAAGAGAAATTTTGTCATGACAATCCTTGACTCTGTCGCGACAACGATTAAAGCAGAGAGCAAAGAAGCTGTGTTGCGACAATATAATTTCTGTCGCAACATAAAAAGCTGAAGACTAACAAATGAACTCTGTCACGACAAAAGACAATCTTGTTGCGACAGAAATTGCTCAGATTACAACACAAGTCAACTAAGACAAATGTTTTTACGTTGTGACAAAGTTTTTAGCATCAAACCAGCTCAAGGAAGAATTGCTATCGCAACAAATAAAATCTTGTTGCAACATAACATTCAGAATTCATAACCAAGAGCAACAAAATCTTTGTCGCGACAAAGATTATTTCTATCGCGACAACCAAAACATGAAAGAGGTGAATTCCCAGTCGTGACAAGAAGTTGAAGAGCAACACAAGAATAATGGCAACAAAGAAATTCTTGTTGTGACATGATCAAGAGTTAAAAGCAAAACCCATGTCGTGACAAAGAAGTTTTCTATCGCGACAATAAAAGCTATGGAATGATGTACCTCCGTCATGGAGAGAAAAGTAGGTCGCGACAAATTGAAAAAGAACGAAGGCACCCAGGTTGCAACAAATACCCTATGTCGCAACACACGTACTCCCCTCGCCAAAGCTGTAGGAATTAGAAAAGAAAAGTCTGTTGCAACCAAGGAGTTTTCCCTGTCAGCACGTAAATTACAGACCAAAAGATCCACGCAACGCGAGAAACCTATCACAACAAATTCAGGTAAGGAATGGTCTGTCGCGATAAGGAAAAGAATGTCGCAACATATTCCAAAAGGACAAGGACATGAGAAGCTAGTTGCAAACAGGTTGGGTGTCACGAGACAAGGCATTCCTGTCGCGACAAGAACAAGACTGTTGAATAAAAACTATGTCATGACATTATCAAAGTATGTCGCAACACAATCCAAGAGCAAGCCCAGAGAATAGGTCGCACGTAAAACAAAAGCTACAGAGGTAAACGACAAAGACGGGAAGCTTTGTCGCAAATGTAACTTTTCATGCCAAGAACAAAGAGACCAATTTGGCCATAATTTTAGTGGATCCACACAATTAATGAAGTGAAGCCCAACATTGAAAAGTTTATAAATAGAAGCTTCTAGTAATGTGCGTTACTTTTCCACAACTCCAAGACGTCTGGGTGGTTGAAGACTCTTGTATTTTTTTATTTTTTTTATTTTATTTTCCATTTTAGTAGATTTAGTTTTAGTGTAGCTTTATTTTGTTAGTTTTCCTTTAATTTTATGGATTTGGGTATTGTATTGAAGTGCAGCTTCGAGCTGGTATATCTTTATAAAATCATCTTTTTCATTACTGTTTGATTTAAATGGATGATGGAAAGTTTATGGAGTTCACTTATTTCAGTTCTTTTATGATTTCAATTAATTTTCCGATCGCTAGTCACTGAGCATGAAGTGGAACCAGCTTTGAAAAAGTCGAGCCTATTGAAATGGGTCATTGATGATAGTCACACCGCGCATAAGGTGGAAGATTTAATTAGAATTCTTGAATTTATTTGATTGGTATTGTTTATAAATTTACTTGTTCTCGGTACTAGTACCATGTACCCAATGCAAGGTACTGTATCTCGCTCTAATTTTCAGGAGGTCCTCTGAGTGACATAGAGATAGAGAATCCTTATAGTGTAGAGCAGTTCCTTGTGGGTATGGTAGACTAATACTATGGAACTAATGAACTTTGAAGGATTACTCAGATAGATCACCAACTTACTTATAATTTGAGGATAGTTGAATGAAGTATCTGTTTAATCACTCAGAGGTCTCTCATTTTTATGCTGAATTGATGTTGATCTCGTGTTAGCAAAGATCTAATCAAGGAGATGGAAATTTTCATCAAAAGTATAGGATGAGGTGTCAATCAAATTGGAGAAGGTCATAATATCCCGTCTACGGGGGCAAGAATTCTTAGTCCTAAGATCCAGTATGAAGTACCGAAATGAAAAATATTAAATCTTAGAAATAAAGGTTACATACATACAAGTAATTGATTAGAATCATGTCTCGAAATGAATATGAACCTTTAATCGCGAAAGTATGGTTATGAGAGAAACTAACCCGTATCGTCAGATCCTCGACAAACCCGCCTTTCCAATTTACGGCCGAAAAGCCATGAATCGAAATGACGGTAAATTGATTATTACTAATTTATCCATGTCCGGGCTTGTCTCACTACCGAATCCTCAACCCCAATTTTATTAAAAAAAAATTGTATATTAAAGATTTCATTTAGACTACATTTTTAGTCCTCTTATCATCATAACAGTGGACTTTAAATAGTAATGATCTTGAATAGTTGGGGTAGTTAGTCTTTTGATTTATCATTCTTCCTCGTGAGAACGATATCTGGACTTTAAATATCCACTTTTATTACCTGTACGACCTGTGCACTTGCAGTGATTAAGACCACACACAAAAATTTTAAATTAGTCATTTCACAAAAAAGAACAAATCCATCTTTTCATGTATATGAAAAGTGGTCTTAACAAGTTTTTGCATTTCAAGCACGATGACCTAAAAAGTTCGTGGCAAGACTGTAAGTTTGGCATACATTTGATCACATCATGCGCTTTGCCTTGGCCACCACTTAGCTCTTAAAGTTAAATCTTAAATAATTGGTCGGGAGCAATTTGGCCCGGTTTTTTTCGGGGCCAAGAAATTGGGAGTCTGGGGCGCAACCCTAATTCCTGTGGTCAAGTCGAGCTTAGCCCAACCGGTCGAGTTCAAATTTCCAGCTCTAATCAGAACATCATGCGCCGTAGACATATTGGGAAATGTGCACTATCCACACACTTTGTGACCAAACAAGCTTCACCTTCCGGCGTGTTAGATGTACGCATTAATTTTCTAGCCCTTTCAACTTTCCATACTCGAGGTTTAAAACATAATATTTTCCCCAACTAAAAAAACACAAAATTCCAACCGAGAAAAAGAGGGCAATGTGAGTACCATGGTCTTTAGACCCACTACTCAATGGGCCTTGGGCCGGCTCAAGGCCCACCTAGCCCACGATGTGAAGCAGTCCAAGCCCACCTACCATATTAAAACAGAAGGGCACTACCTAGACGGGAGAATTCGAAAGCCCTTGATTGATAGCCAGGGTGTCTTCCCAGATGGCAGGTTCAGGGTAGCTCGTCTAGAGTTTCAAGTCCCCCAGCCGACCATTCTTTCGCATATGACAAGTTCATTATGTATAAATGAATGAAGGCAAGAAATATGCAAAAGATTATCCGTGAATTTCCTAGTTTCCTAATCTCTTACTTCTCGAAAACATTAATCCTTAATAAGGAATAATTAATCCTTGATAAGGAATGAAAGATTTTATCACTAAAATTACGAGATTTTCTTTCCTAAAAGCAATGAGATATTCATGTATAAATCAGGAAGACCCCCCATGAGGGGAGGGTAAGCAATTCCAATTGTGCATACTTTCTTCTTCTCACTCTCCATATTCTTGCTGACTTAATCATTGAATAAGCAGCCGCCCCACAGTTGTTGGACTGACCTTTTGCAGGTTGTATAGTGTGCCATTGATGCCCAAGGGTTCAGATGATCTAGGTAACAACAACCTGTTCAAAAGTTTTTAAAAATAGTTGTTTAGAAGTTGGTCATAGTGAAAGTTACTTTTATCCTTCTTCTGTTCCACCACCATGTCAGAAAAGTCAAAAAGATAAGACTACACAAAACCCTCCACTACGAGTGTGGCGGTTAGCGTCGTCGTACTCGATAGCCGAACCCAGACTAGGGACGTGGTCCTCAATCTTTTTTCTTTTTTTTTTAAAATCATTTTGAATAATCCAAATACAATTATTTTTCCAAACACATTTCAAATACTCAATGAAAATATATATACTTAAATACCACTTTAACATAAAGGGGGTCCATCATTTGATCACAAAACTCTTTTTTCATTCTATGTGGCATTTCATGCCCATTTGGTCCATTTCCCACCTTTATACAATGCAGCATTATTAGCCTTTTTCAATAACCAAATATTTACAAAACAAAATAAGAATTCAATTTTCATAATAGTGCTCAGACAAAATGAGTCACACTTCATACGCATGGATGGAGTTTTTACTTTTATCCTCCGTGGTGACTTTGACGATGACTCTAATTCACCGCGCGGCCCACGCCTTCATACCCCACTTCTGCATCTCGCACAATGATAAAACAACGTTGCTAAGCATTTTCATGTTTAGTGGTTCTATATAGTTTTTCTTCATTTCGCTTAATACAAATCATGCAATTTTTCTAAACAATGTTTTTTAACCTTTTTAAATGATCAATGCAATACAATACATATATTTATTTCATATACATTCATTTACAGTTTATTGATCATTCCAAATATGTACTTTCATATGCAATAAATCATTCAAAATACAAATCATGCACTTTACAAATTTCCTTATCAATTTTTCCTTAAACGAATTTAACTTATGCTTTCGGTGCATAGGATGGTCGGAATCACGGCACGGCCCTGGTCAGAAGTCGGTATAAAATATTTTGTTTTGCAACATAGCACGGTTCCGCTGGTCGCCGACGTTATTAAAATCAATTTGTGCACACCGCCAATACGCCCCACTGAAGGCGAATCAAGTGACACATCATTACGTTTGTTCGCAATATTGCTAATTTGACCCTTATCGTATACCAATCTATTCTCAATCGGAATTTAACTGCTAACATTCTATTATATGCCTAAATCATTCATAGCAAAATATAATATAGTATGTACATTTATATTAACAATTCATTTTCAATACTCATGCAATTTTCATATGCAAATCATTTCACAATCAATTGTCTCAAATCACTAAACAATCATGTGCTTTTTTCTTATAAATCATTTCAAGACCAAATCATTTTGTAATTATTCAAACACTTTGGAAGTAGAGAGAGAGAAGTGGGAAACAAACTATAAAGATTGTCGCCCTTCGATTCCTCGTCCTCGACCCGACCTCAACTGGGCTCCTCGTTAGCCCCTAATTCATCACAAACACAATCATATTAGTTCTGCATTCTAAGGTTTCTTATTTAGGTCTTATTTCTACCCACCCTTTCTGCACACTGTTCGCTTCTATTTTTCCCATTTCCTCATATTTAGACATTCTTATCATTCTTTTTAGGCATCGATATGCCTCATTTTAACGAATTTTCTGGGTTCAATAGGGTCCAAATTTGGATACACTTATTTCAGGGAGATTTGTTCTTCTGTAAGTCTGGGCCACCTGCAATCTAATTACTCAATTAAGATGAGTGATGGCCAAGTTATGGCCTAAATACCGAAACTGCTCCAACACCAAAATTGTATCAGAACTGAACATAATTGACCCGAAAACAGAGCCTCACTTTGATGAATTTTCTAGGTTCAATGGAGTCCAAATTTGGATACACTTATTTCAGGGATATTTGTTCTCCTAGAAGTCTAGTTTACCCAAGAAATTTGAATCACTCAATTTGGATAAGTGATAGCTAAGTTATGGCCAAAACAAAAACATGGGGTTTTAGGAAAATTTTGACAACATCTCCCCTAAAACCCCAATATTTCTTTTATACAAATTCCTCATTTGAGGACCACAACCTCAAACAACTGAGCAACCCATAAAACACTTTCATTCAATTGTTTCACAAACCCAAATTACAAGAAAATGGGGCTAGGGTTTGGTTTACTTACCTCAAATCTTCACCTTCTTCTTCTTCTTTCTTGATCACCTAAGTCCTTGATCTTATGGAGGACCAAGTTCTTCTTCTTCTTGTCAACCGTAACAAGTGCCCTAGCTCTCCTCTCCCCTTGCCTAAAATGTGCTGGTGGTATCTAAATACCAAAATCGGGTCTTTTTGTCCATTACATGACTAAGGCCATGTTTGGCCACACACTAATTCATTATTTCTCTTCTTTTTTTTCATTTTAAAGCTTCATTTCACTTTCATTTCCTCTTCATTTCATCTCATTTATACTTTGGCACTTACATTACTCATTTATGACCTTGGGTCCTCATTTTACATTTTTACCAAATTTATTTGGCTCTTGTAAAATTTTCTAGTTTTTATCATTTTTCATTTTTAGCCATTTAAACTCCGAAAAAAATATAATTTAATTTATTTTACACCATGAACACGTTATAAACTATTGGCCAGATTTTCAAGGCGTTACAATGAGAGCACAAGAGCAAGTGATCATAAGAAGAGAATAACAAGACAAGTGATTTGTAAACCTCATCAATCTTATTGCAAGCTATAAAAAGTGACAATTATTAATGGAATCACCAGAACCAGTTTATTGAAGTTAAGTTAGCAATGCAACAACCTTGAAACTTAGGGGCTGTTTATTCTTTGGCTTTTTGTTGAAAGCTAAATAGCATTCAGCTTTTTGTTTTTAAAAATGTTCACGACTTATTCCTAAAATTTTTAAAAAATTTATGAATAGAAAAAGTGAAAATATTGGGCTTTTTCTATTCAGAAAAAGTCATTTTCCAACAAAACAATAAAACTTCACCCATTGCCCCAGCGAGGCGGGCTGAAGAACACTTACTACTACGCATGGCAACAGTAGGGTTCGACGGGTGGCTCCAATCCCAAATTGCTTATTTTTTTCAATTCCCAAACTTGTCCCATTGTTCAAAAAACTAACCATGAAGCATGGATAAGAAAATTCTCAAATATGTCCCGTTTACATTTGATGTTTGTTTTTATTTTTTATTTTAAATTTTTTATATTTGTTTTTTTTATTATATTAAAATTAATATATTTCATAAAAATAAAAATATTATGAATTTTATAAATTATTTATTAAAAAACATTCTAATTATTATTATTATTTATATTAAAGTATAAAATAAAATAATAAAAAAATATTTTTAAAATATAATTGGGGTGGGAATAACAATACATGAACCCGCCCCAAACTCATCTTGGGTATGAGAAAATAAACTTGAACCCACTAAAAACTCGATTACAGTTAAACCAAACTCGTCTCATTAAGGAAAGGCGGGGCGGGGCGGGAACCCGAAATAACCCGCCCCGTTGTCATCCCTACTCGCTACTCAATGTTAAAAAAACAAACTTAAGGAATTAATAAGCATAAGTACTATTCAGCATTAAGTTCAAAAAAAGTTCTATTCAACATTAAGTAAAAAAAAACAAACGCCACCTTGGATTGATCAATTGTTTTAGAAATGATGATGTTTCAGTCAAATCCCAAAGTTCTAATGGAATTAGGTCTCTAACTTGATTGAGTGGAGTCCCTATTTTTCTTGGGTAGGCAACATTTCAAACCTTGAGGAAAGTGGAAATGAAAAGAGCTTCCTTCTTCTAACTTATAAAATGTGGCCAGCCATAAAGATATGCTATGAACTGTCCTGAGTATATGAAAAGATCCAAAGGGCAAAAAGGGGGATCTAACAACTTGTAGGAATACATAATTCTACAATGTGCACTCCCCCTTAAAATTGTTATGTTTCCTCAAGTGGTGGGGAACTTAGATGCTAAAGTCATTCAGTGCTAATTATTGTGACAACGCATCAAATAATGCAACAAGTAGAATAATTAAAGGTAGAAAAAGAAAGAGAACACAAGAAATTTAATGAGGTTCGGTATAAATACCTACGTCCTCGAGCCCCGTCGAAAAACTTTCACTAATCTAAGAGAATTACAAACTTTGAGTCACAAATCAATTTCCTAAGAAATTTGGCCAAAAAGTAAATACCCAAGCAATTTAGGCAATACTACGAATACACAAAGTATAGAAGGGGAAATGTGTGAATATTACAAAGAAGGAAAAACCCTTTTATAAGCTAGGAGGTAAAAGAAAAACCCACTTTTTAATCGATGTGGGATTTGCATATAAGACAAAATATAACAAATCTACACCTTGACGAATATGCTAATCCCATCTCGAAACTTCTCTTTGACAAAAGCTGCAACGCCTCTAAATGCGCTCAACGACTCAATCAAACTTTCATAATGTTGATCAAGTCAAAACAATGATTGAACTTGATCGTTGTCATCACCTTAGTCAACATATCTGCGGGATTCTCGACAGCCCTAATCTTTTGAAGTAAGATTCGTCTTTCCCTAATAATCTCCACACAAAATGATAACGAACATCAATATGCTTCTATAAGAACATGGAAAAACACTGATTCTTTCGCTAAACAAATAAGATCAATCGTCATAATGGCCAGAGATTTTCTTATGACCAACCCTCAATTCATCCAATAGTCCTCCTAACCAAATAACCTCCTTTACAAACCTCGCCAATGCTGTTATGTACTCTACTTCAATATTAGACAAAGAAATTGTAGATTTTAAAGTAGACTTCCAACTCACTAATTCTCCCGCAAAGAGTAAACACATAACCTATCATTTGCACCCATTGCTTATCCAAGTCACTAGCATAATCTGGATTCACATAGTTAATAACATACTGATTACATGTATCATCTCGCTCAAAGACTAAGCCAACATCTACAGTTTTCAATAAGTACTGTAATCCAACTACATGTGAAATGTCTTGTCTCATACACACCGTAACATACATTAGACTACCAACAACATTAGCATATGGAACTCAAGACAGGCATTCTCGGCCCTCATCCTAATCCGTGAGATAAAGATGCACTAAGTTTCATATGAAAGAAACTGGCGGAGTACTTACATGTTTTGACTTCTAAAATGTTCGAAACACCGTAATACCTTCTTCATTGCTTCAAGTCAAACAAATCTTGCCTCCTTCTATCTCCGTAGATTCCATACCTAGTATATTCTTCGGGCTTCACCCAAATCTTTCATTTCAAACTCCTGATTCAGCCGAGTCTTCAATTTCTCAATTTCTTCAACATTCTTCGAAGCTATCAACATATCATCAACATACAAGACTAGATAAATAAAAGAACCATCATGTAGCCTCAAAAAATACACACAATTATCAAATTTACTTCTAGTGTACCTCTAACCAATCATTTGCTTCAAACCATAAAGCGATCTTTTTAGTTTGCAAACTATATTTTCTTTACCAACAACTTTGAATCCCTCTGGCTGAGTCATATAGATTTCCTCTTCCAAGTCACCATATAAAAAAACTATTTTTACATCAAGTTGAACTATTTCCATATTCATCTGAGCTACCAAGGCTAACAAAATTTTAATGGAAGAATGTTTCACAATTGGAGAAAATAACCCATTGTTGTCAATTCCTTCCTTTTGAGCGTAACCTTTAGCCACCAGCCTTACCTTGTAGTGGACATCATACTTGTCAAGAAATCCTTATTCCTTTATAGATACCCATTTGCATCCAATTACCTTCTTACCCTTAGGTAGTTGAGCAAGCCCCCAAGTTTTATCCTTTTGAAAAGACTGCATCTCCTCTTCCATAGTTGTCTTCCACTTATTCGCTTCAAAATAGATGACTACCTTTTAATGAGTGGAAAGGGACATTATCATCAACAATTGGAAGTGCATAAGCCACTATATCATTATATCGAGCAAGTCTACGTATCTCATGTCTTAGCTTATTAATTGCTATAGATTCATGTTGTTGTTGTGATTCTTGAGCAAAACCTTTAAAACCATCTCTCAAGTCCTCCTCGATCACGAGATTACCAACATTTGTCTCAACAGATTGAGTTAAATGCAACGTTGTTATTTCAAACTCCACTTGTTGCTAACTTTGCTCCACCTGCTACGGAATACCATTTTCCTTTGTTTGATTTTCCAATTTCTTCAACATTGAAGACTCATCAAATGTCACATCTCTGATGAATACAATCTTCTTTGAACTAGGACACCAGAGATGATATCCTTTAAATCCTAAAGAGAAACCCAAAAATATTGTTTTATTGGCTCTTGCATCCAGCTTAGATTCTCTCACATGATTGTAGTAGAACCAAAAACATGTAAAGAATCATACCTCCAATGGAATTCTATCATCACAGCGCTTAAAGGTAGACGAACATGATGACATGCATAAGTCACAACCTTAGCCCAAAATTCCTTGTCCAACCCAGCATTGGACAACATACATTGAATTTTCTCCAACAATGTCTGATTCATGAGTTCTGCCACCCCCATTATGTTGTGGTGTATCTTTAACAGTAAAGTGACTTACAAAACCCTCATCTTGACATAATTTCAAAAACTGATCATTGCAAAACTCACCGCCATTATTTGTTTTGAGATGCTTCATCTTCTTCCCAATTTGTGTTTCAGCCATATTTTTCCATTTAAGGAAAACATTAAATACACAAATCTTACTCTTCATAACATACACCCAAGTTCTTTTGGAAAAGTCATCAACAAAAGTAACAAAGTAGTGTCTGCCTCCCATAGATGCACTCTTGGTAGGTCCTCATGCGTCTGAGTGAACATAGTCAAGAATACCCCAGATATGAATAGTAGCACTAAATTTCACCATTTGTTTCCCATAACATCGTGTTCAAAATTCCAAATTTTTACAAGTCTCGACCTTCACAAGCCTCTTTCACCAAATGAGTAAGGCTCTCTCACCTGCATGCCTAAACGTCTATCCACAAACTAGTATAATCTCTAAATCTTCATCACTACCAGAAACCGTGGCCACTACTCCAGTGATTGTACTACCATTATAATAATACAAGTTATTTCTTCTTATGCCTTTCATAACCATAAGAGCACTTGAAATGACTTTTAAAACTCCGTCTCGAATAATCACGACAAAGCCTTTAGACTCTAGCGCCCCCAAAGAGATGAGATTCTTTTTTCAACTTCGATACATACCGAACATTTGTCATAACTCTAGTTGATCCATCATGATTCCTTAACCTGACGAACCCATCCCGTTGATATAGCTAACATCACCACTACCCATATAAACAGCTCCACCATCAACTTCTTCAAATTGAATAACCATTCCTTATGTGGACACATATGATAGGTACAACCCAAATCCAAAATTCATTTATCAAAATAAGCAATAGTTTGATGACCAACTAAACTGAACTCGGAATTGCTAGAGTCACCCCCACACTCAACAACGACACCAGCACTGCAATGCCAGCTCCTGACAGATCTTTCTTTTTCAACTTAGGACAATCTTTCTTCCAATGACTTCTCATGACAAAAGGTACACTAATCTTTTCCCAGTCTACTCTTTGATCTCACATTTCCCTTTTTTTCTCATTTCTTATTTTGACTACACTCTCTCACTGTTAATGCTTCCACTTACTCATCCCGATGCTCTTTCTTATCTTTCTTTCAAATTTCATAATTCAACAACTCAGAACAAACTTCTTCAAAAGACAGTATATCCTTCTCATGGATAAGGGTAGTACAAAGATGGTTCAACTCATCAGGAAGAGAACCAATCAATAACATAGTCTTACATTCATCTTTGAATGTCTCATCTAAGTTTAATAAATCAGAAATTAATTTATTAAGCTCATCAATATAACCACTGTCACACCCGATTTTTAACTAGAGAGGGAATAATCTCTTCACTGTGTGTACAAATTGATTCTCATTGCTTTTCTCTTCATATATTTATTTTCTAGCGCTTCCACAAACTATGTGCACTTCTTTGCACTATCTACCTCACTTTAGCTAGACAAGAACAAATCAACCCACAAGTTTTTATGTCGAGCTCTTCCCCAATCACCCTCAGTATCATCCTGTCTGCATTTTCTGAAACTGTGATCCAAATCAAGCATATAAAATGCATCCTTCATATCACTTTTCCATAAGCCAAAATTATTTTGACCATCAAAATTTTCGACATCTACTTTTTCATTTATGATCATCGTTTTTAACCCAGATTATGCCATCTTTCCACACAACTACATCCGCGAAATCTAGGATAGTTCCCAGGAAAGATTGAATTGACCACCACAGTCCCACTTAGACCAATCTCCTTAGACATAAGAAAAGTTTCCAGGAAATGCTAGATTAGTCTAAATGGTGTCAAAATACCAATCTCCTTAGACATAAGTTTCACGGATATTCCAGACAATGGAGCTTTTCTTGAACGGATTTCAACTATCAATAGTTCAAGAAAAAATTTCTGATACGGAAGATCGGGCTACACCGCAACCACAGAGCATACTTATAACTTCACTTAAACAGATTCAACTATCAAAAGTTCAAAGACAATTTTCAAATGTGGAAAATCGAGTTACGCCACAACAACAAAACATACTTATAAAAGAACCTAAAGCTCTAATACCGCTTGACAGTCAAGACAATTCAAATAATGCAACAAGTAGAATAACTAAAGGCAGAAAAAAAAAAAAAAGAACACAAGAAATTTAACAAGGTTCGGTATAAATACCTACGTCCTCGAGCGCCATCGAAAAACTTCCACTAATCCAAGAGAATTACAAACTTTGAGCCACAAATCAATTTCCTAAGACATTGGGCCAAAAAGTAAATACCCAAGTAATTTGAGTAATACTACAAATACTCAAAGTAGAGAGAGGGAAATGTGTGAATATTACAAAGAGGGAAAAACCTTTTTATACTATATGAGGTAAAAGCAAAACTCACTTTTTAACATATTTGCATATAGGACAAAATATAACACTAATGACCCTCGACAAGCAGGAATTTTCTATGATGTCAAGAGAACTACTTC